>JANBPO010001371.1:5170901-5538402 GCA_024336825.1 Amorphophallus titanum | reverse complement strand
TCCAAGCATGGAGGAGTAGGCTGTTGGGGCCGAACCATCGGTGGAGAGGGAGCTGGTTGACTTGACTGATGATCCCCCACCTGCAATCATTTCTGGGGGTGGGGTTCAGGGCCATGGGCCAGATGCCACTGTAGAGGAGGTGAGCTCCTGAAGGAGTGCTCGCCATTTTTTTTTTGTATTGTGTTTCTCATTTCCTTTCAATCGGGGTACACCTGAGCAGGTGTTGCCCCACCTCTGTAAACTTTTCAAGTTTAAAATGATGACTTTACCTTCATTCGCAAGTTCTGGAGCCTTTGGTATTTTCCACTTACCTCAGCCGCAGTCGCAGCAGCTCATCTGTCGCCCAGCTGGTCTGTCCCGACCCACAAGATGTTGTCAATTTGTGTACACCTCTTGCTGCCTGATGCGCCGGTGACATCACGGACAATCTCTTGCCTCCGCCCATTGGTGTTCTATTAACCGGCCGTTGTTCCCCTCCCCTCCTAGTTTGCCTATTATACCCTCCGAGGGGTGGGCCATCTATTCTACTCTTCCCCTTTCTTCCCCGCTCCTTGGGAACAGGACATCCGGGTGTTCGTCTATCGTAGAGGTACGAGTCCCTTTGTTTATTTAGTGTTTGTTTATTTCTGTCACCACTTGTGAGGTAGGAAATCTAGCCAGTGACTCAGTTCACTGTTAGCTTGTGAGTATGAGACCCCAGTCCTGGAGGTTCTGTCTGGACGGAACTGGCTTACCCTAGACTACGAAGTAGTTCCTCAACCACTACTGGTCCCACGTTCTCCCACTGCGAGGGATGGTTGCGAGGGATGGTTACTCAGTAGGGTTCTTATATTATTTATTATTGATCTCAAGTCTCATTAGGCATCGTCCATTTTTGTTAGTTCGTCCCACGTCATTTTTGATATCGAAGCTAAGTTGGTTAGTCTAGGGTGCATTTGCATTGAGCCTCTAAGCTTGTGAGTTAGTGTCCTTGTGCCTTTGCCTCCACCGCTGCCAACCTTGGTGCTAACCGCGGTGCCCCACACTACTCCCAACCTGCACTCCAGCATTGTCGCTCGGCATGACAGCAGCGACAGAGCTTCCGACCAACTCGTCCCAATTGTACGTGGCCATTTGTAGTAACTTCAGCCGCCCTGTGCCACCAACCGCAGCCACCCGCAACACTACCCCAGCCGCCCTTGCTCCCATCCGGGGCCACTCGCGACAAACTTTTTGCTTCTCTCTCTCTCTCTCTCCTTGTGAAGAGATTGCACACGCGCACCATTGGAGCCCGCACACCGTATGGATGCCCATGTCCAGTCCGCCCATGTGCTTCCTCTCTTTGCTCGCAATCCTCTCTCCTGCAGCAACTATGACAGAGCGCAACCCTAGACACCCCCCAACTAACAGCAGCAGCTGGGCCCCCACTACCACCGCCAACCCCAGCAGCAATCGCAATGGCCCATCTGCCACTCAACCGGTCCACCCGACTTGCGGGACACTATAGATCCGTGTGCACCTCCTGCAGTACGGCGCACTGGCAATGCTGTTGACAACTGCTCTCCTCCGCCCATTGGTGACCCGCCAACCAGCCATCGTTCCCCTCCCCTCTTAGTTTGCCTGTCACCCCCCTGCAAGGGGTGGGCTGTCTGTTGTAATATTTCCCTTTCTTTCCTGCTCCTTGGGAACACGGCCATCGGGTGTTCGCCTCTTACGCACCAGCGCGAAGGGAGGCATACCTCTCCTTCCATGGTGTTTGCTTATTTAGTATTTGCTTATTTCTACCACCGATTGTGAGGTAAGAAATCTAGCCAGTGATTCAGTTCACTGTCGGCTTGCAAGTGCGAGACCCCAATCCTAGAGGTTTCATCTAGACCTTTTCTGTGGAATTGCCTTACCCTAGATTACGGTAGTTCCTCTACTACCACTGGTCCCATGTTTCCCAATTGTGAGGGGCGGTTACTCGATAAGCTTCTTGTTATTAGTCTTTGTGTCTTATTGTGCACGTCGTTTGGCATTGATGTTTCTTATATTATTCATTGCTGATCTTGTCTGCCGTTAGGTGTCGTCCATTTCCGTTAGTCTGTCCCACATCACAATCCCTTGCACCTCATGAATGTCCCAGAATTTCTGCTCTCCCTGGCCCAATGACCCTTCTCCAAACATTTTACACATCGATCTCTGTTGTCAGACAGAACCCAGCATTCCAACGGGCACCGTTAATGCCAAACTGCTTCTTCCTTCCCACCCAAGTCCATCCGTCAATATCACCCACCCTCACCTGCTTCCCATGTTCAGATTGTCTCTTCTGGTCTCTGTCATAGCTTTCCCCAATTCCAGGATTATGTTGCATCAAGCTTTTGGTGGTGCTCATGGTGGACAAACAGATATAGACATTCAGATCATTTCTGATCTATACATGATAATATTATTTGTTTATGATTTTTCATCCCTGGGAAGAATCAATCCATCCCATGTTTTCCACTTCCATCCCTCCACAATCGGCCGATCCCAAGGGCAAGAGATCCTTAACCCACCTAGTTCCCCCATGAGGACCACCCCTCTCCAACCCATAGTCACTCACCCAACTCTTCCCATTCAAACCCAAGTGGACCATGTATCTGCCCCTTCACCTAGGCCCACCATTACTAGCTAGTTTCTGCTGCCAGTCCCGATATTCCACATCGGGGCGTGACATTCTCTTTTTCTTCTTCTTTTCTACGACAACCGGTGGCTGCTCTTGAGGGAGTTCACCCCACAAGGGAGGCTCTTGTTCTGCTTGGGATTCTGCTTCGGGGACCAACTCGAGGGACTCAAACTCCTCCCAGGAGACATATTCTTTCAGCTCAATAGGTCGGATCTCAGGCTGTTCATAATCTTCAAGCCCATCAATGATGGCCTGGAGTCTCTCATCTGCTGGACTGACCTCTTTGTGCATCCGCACTGGGATGTGTTCTTTCTTGTTGTAGGTGGGTCGCCTCATGACTAGCCGAGGGGCCGTATCATGCCATACAGGGTTCACCGACGGCAGTGCTGGCTGGGGAGTGACACCCCTCACATGAACCTCCGGGGCGGGCCGAGGGGCTTGTCTCCTCCTGTTCTTCTTTGGTGCAGGCTGCCAACCTCCTTGGTCCTGGACCGACACTACCACAAAAGCTTCATAAGTAGTGCGGGTGCTAGCCTCCGCCCACTCTCAGGCAATTCCTGATACATGGATATCATATTGACGTCGGAAGTCACGTTGGATATTTCATGCGGCTGCAGAGGATCCACCTTGTGCTCCCCCATATCTAGCATTCCCTTCTTGATTAAGGACTCAATGAAGTCCTTGAAAACATAACAGTCTTTGACAGTATGCCCCAACATCTAATGGTAATGGCAGAAGCGAGGGTCGTCTTTCTTCTTTAGGTCACCGAGCCTCTTCGGTTCTGACAACGTGATTTTGTTATAGCTGGTTGTCCATTCGAACAGGAGTTGGGACTTGTCTCGAGAAAAGGAATATAACTTGTTTCTCATTTTCTCCCTCAGCGCGGGGCCTTCTCGCCGTTCCGTGGATCTGGGCGGTGGAGGGTTTGCAGCCCCTTTGGCCTTTTCCTTCTTCTTCTCAAAAGCTTGAAAGTCCAATGTGTGAACCTCTGGGGAGATTGGCTTCTTCTCGGTCTACCTCGCCCTTTGGCTTGATGCGGCCGGGGTGGAACAGTACTAGGCAAGGAATGCCTCGATCTCAGCCACTATATTGTTCAGGCGATCAAATGACTTGACCTCGGTGCCGATCATCCTTTCCAGGATTTCTTTCTTCAAATTTTGTTTACAAATCTGCACCGCGTCCTCCTGATGCGGGGGACGTCTGTATCTCATGCTGAGATTCCTCCATCTTTTAATATAGTCGAGTGTCGACTCATCATTTCTTTGTATTGTGGCATAGAGCTCTGCCACAGTGACCTCTCGTTCAGTAATATAGAATCTTTTGTTAAACTTCTTCTGCATGTCAGGCCAGTCAATGATGAACCCGGCGGGCAAGCTCGAGTACCATTCGAAGGCGAGCCCGGTGAGTGTTGAACCGAGGAATTTGAGGAGATAGGCTTTATTAGCGGCTAAATCTCCTATGATCTTTACATAGTAGGCAATGTGCTCCCTGGGAGACCCTTGCCCGATGAACTTTTCAAACTTCAACGGCTTGGTGATGCCAACCGGCAGCTTCTTGGCGGCATAATAAGCCAGGTAAGGCACCCGGTAGACATCAAATGGGGCGTAATCACTATCACCCCTCTCCGTCAGCTTCATATCTATCATCTGTTCGAGCATCAGTGGGCTCACTGCCGACGGGTTGATCAGACTTGGATAGAAGTGGGCCGGTTGCGCTAGCGGGGTGGTCAGCACCATCACCTGCGGTGCAATGGTGGACCCTTGAAGTGGCAGAGTCGGCGGCGGGACTGGTGTTGTATCCTGTGTATGTTGCAGGGGCATGCCCCTAGTGTAGCTGGGCATTGGTGGAGACAGCGCTGCTTGCGGGGAGGCTTCCGAGGCCTGACTGTTGCCCCCAGGGGTTTTGGGTAAGGCTTTGGTCTACCCAGATGTTGAGGGTTGGGCATTCCTTTCAGTCAGCTACTTCCTCAGCAATTCGATCTCTCGCTGGTACTGGGGCGTTCGCAGGCGGGGGTTTCGCGGTGGTGAGGTGGGGATGTCCGCGGGGGAGGGTGAGTGGGTAGCCCAGTGGCGTCAGGGTTGGCAGTGGTGTGTGAGGGAGGTGCACCGTGGTGGCTTGCATGCGCAGGGGTTAACGGGAGGAAGAGGGGAGGTGTTCGGCAAGGGCCGCGGTGGAGGTGTTGCCGGGGGGTGTTAGAGAGAGAGAAGAGAAGAGAGAGGGAGTCGGCGGAGAGAGAGAGATCAGGGAGAGACGGGGAGGAGATGGCTGCCGCAGTTGGGTGGTGGTCGGAGTTGGTTGCGGAGGGTGGAGTGTGGGAAGGCGAGAGGTTCCATTGGAGGAGGGGGGGTCTGTGAGATGAGAGAAGGAGAGTGGGCTGGCGTCCAGTGGGTGGTGGCTGGTGCAGTGGAGAGGGAGTGGGAAGCTCACCGGCGAGGGTGTGGAGTGCAGAGAGTGAGAGGGAGTGAGGTGGGCTCCGGGGTCGTTTGTGAGGGGGGTCGCGGGTGTTAACAGGAGGAAGAGGGGAGGCGACCGGAGGTGTAGCAGGTTAAAGGGAGGGTCGCCGGAGGAATAGCAGGTTGAAGGGGGGGTCGCCGGAGGTATAGTGGGTTGAAGTGGTTGCTGGGTTGGCGTAGGGAGGAAAGGCGTAGGGGCACCAGCGGAGGTCGGCTGGGCGAGAGGTGGTCGGCGACAGTCTGCAGGCAGGGAGAGAGGGAGGTTCCGGCAGTGGTATTACTAGGGAGGTGCACAGAGGCGGTGAGAAGGGAGGGTGGTTGCAGTGGTGTTAGTAGGGAGAGGGAGGTCCAGTGAAGAGGTTGGCCGGCGGGGTCGGAGAGGGAGAGAGAGAGAGGGTGGAGGGGAAGTTGTCGTGGGCGTGGCCGCGGCGAGTGTCTGCCGGTGGGGAGGTTGCGGTGGCCGGGGGGAGGTCGACGGTGACGTGAGGAGGTGGCCGGAGGTGGGCGGTTCGCGGTGGTGAGAGCGGGGGAGCTGCTCGCCACGGTCGCGGGTGAGGGCGGTCGGCGCGGTCGGAGGTAAAGGAGAGCGTGGTCGAGACGATGTGAGTGGGGAGGAAGAGTGAGAGAGGGAGCAGGGGGGTGGCCGGCGTTGCTGGGGAGGTGAGGGAGAGGCTGCGGTAGTGGCGTGAGAGGGAGAAGACTGCGGAGGGTGGTGGGTGACGGAGGGGAGTGACCGGAGGGGGAGTGGGGTTGGCAGTGAGAAGGAGACGGTGGAGGAGGGGGTGACAGTGGCGGCATGGGATGGCGAGAGAGGAAGAGAGAAGGAGTGGGGCGCGGCAGTGTGGAGTGGAAGAGAGGGGAGAGGTGCGTCGTCTGTGGGGGCGGTTGCCGGCGTGGGGTTAGTAGAGATGGGGTGAGGACAGTTGCGGAGATTAGCAGTGGAGGGGAGGGTGTGTCCGCGGTGGTTCACGGTGGTCGAGGTTGGGTGGTTCACAGTCGACGGGGGGTGCCGACGGCAGTGAGGACGGGAGGGATGGTTAGCAGGGAGAGGGTGAGGGTGGCTACGGTGGGAAGGTGACGGCGGTGTAGTGGTGGGGGGGGTGTCGCCGTGGCGGTGCAGGGAGGTGGGAGTGGGGCGTTTGGTCGCGACGTGGCTGTGGGCTGAGCCACGTGTGTGCGGTGTGACGTGGAGAGGGGGAGTGGGGTCCGTGGTGTTGCCGCGGTGGTGGAGGTCGACGGTGGACGGGGGGTGGCTTCCGCGTTGGATTGAGAGGAAGGGAGAGCGGAGTCACAGAGAGAGCATGGGAGAGGGAGGTGGTCTGTGGGGCGTTGCGGGCGTGTTAGCAGGAGGGTGTGGAGGTGAGGCTTGCCGCGGCTGGGTCGGAGAGGGGGGTGAGACGAGGTGCTCGCGGCGGCCGATCTTGGTTGGGTGGCTTGTCGGGGAGTTGCCGCGGTCGTGGGGGCGTTGCGTGGGTTAGAGAGAAGGGAGGTCTAGGTGAGGGGTTCCGCTGCCGATGAGGGGGTGGCTACGACGGTGAGGGAAGTGGCTGGGAGAGGGTTTGCTTGCGGTAGGAAGGAGGTCGTGGCGTGTGGAGAGATGGTGAGATGGCCTTGCGGTGGTCGGACGGGTTCGTGCGTGGAGGTGTCCGGCCGGGTGTGGTCGTCTGGGTAGCAGGAGGGGGTGTTGGCGAGGAGGAACAGGCCCAGAAGGAGGACCCTTACCTCAGTCGGCACCAAGCTTAAATCTCCGGCTGCAGAAGCCCCCGTCTCCATCATTGTTGCCCCTTCTCCCACAGAGGGGCCAAGTGGCCCGAGGCCACTCCACGTTTGCCGCGGTGGGTTGAAAGTTGTAAAGTCACTTTCATAAGCATAAGAAAGTGCAACATCTTTAGTTTCTGTCTCTGCCCGAGGAGACTCTTCATCACTAGAGCCGCCATTGTAATCTACTTGCTCCATCGAGGATGAGGTTTCCTCCAGCACCAGACTTTTCTCTCCAGAAGCAGTCGGCTCCTCAATAGGACAGCTTACAGAAGGCACATCCTGCTCAACAGAGACCTGCTCAGCTAGATCCGTGGCAGGAACAATAGGTGAACAAGCCCCAGGAACAGAATGACTTGCTGAGAGAGTGCCTTGCTTGGCAGAAACTTCCTCAGTCGGCTCTATGACGAGAGGAGAAGGCGGCCAGACCTCTACCAAAGCTGAAATGATGGAGCACTCCCATGAGCCCAAGTCATAATGAATTGATTAAACTCCGAAGGGGGTACCACAAATTACCTTTCATCTCATGGCTGGGCGTGGGAGAAGGCAAGTTTTCTTCAACAAGGGGAGCCACTAGTGCTCCATCTCCCCTCTCTTCAACTCTCGCAGAAGTGACAACCTCTTGTGCGACCATCGCAGGTGAAGTAGTAGCAGCTACAATATGAAGTTAGCTCATATGGCTGAAATGGAAATAAGGCACAGGGGAGGATATACCTTCGGTCGGGCGTGCCTGCACTTGAGAAGCCTCAAATTCTTTGAACGTAACCACAGCGAGGGGAGTGACTGCTGGCTCTGTGTCCACAGCCTTCTTCCTACGAGCTCTTTTCACTCAAGTTACAGCTTCCCCCACTTGGGACCTCGTCCGCTTCCGCGAATCATCAGGTGGCAAAGGCGTAGTGGTCAAAGCCGCCTTTGGAGTCTCAAAATATGATGACTTTTGAGCCTTTATAATTAGCTCCCTGAAGTGCTTAGTCTCCTCCGAGCTAAGCCAAATTGTACATGCACATGGGTAAAGGTGATGCATATCGCAGCAAAAGAAGAACAAACTAGAGGCTGAAGTTAATGAATGAAGAATACTTGCTGGCCCCGTATACAGAGGAGAAAGTGGCTAGTAAAACGGCGAAGGCTCCTTGTTTCTTGAAGCAGCCTTGCGAATTAGCTAGCATACATCTCCTATCAATTCACATCGCTCAGCCAGCGACGCTAGATCCAAATGGCCATGAGAAGACAAATAATAATAGAGGCCGAGGTGGTCCAGCCCCCATCCATCGGCATACTTGAAATAAATGTGAAGGGGCTGGTTCAATATGGCCTTGCTAGGGCCACCCACTAAAAGACCATGAGAGTGAAGCAGTGCAAATAGCAGAGGGGTATCACTATAAAGTGTGGCCCATCGGTCTTCTATTCTAATGAAAGTCCTGTAAGGACAAAGTCGGTGGCTCTCTAGGTGTCAGATAGTTGTGGAAGGTAGAGGCTCCTACACGGGCAGGGGAATCTACTAGAGAACTAGTCGCTCATTGCTTACGCGACACAGTCCCTGAAGTGTCTTCATAAAACTATCCTTGCTGATTTCTAGCAGTTTTGGCTCAGTCTTGGACGAATGGCGCTTTGCAGCCTTCCAAGCCTCCAAATAGGCCATTACTTCCACATTGGTCTGGAATTTTGACTTCTTCAAATAGGTTGGGTCAACATCCAGAATCGGCACTAGCTTGGAATCCAAGAACCTTCGTTCTGTAATAGCCCAACATTCTCTTCTAGAGTTCCTATAGAAACTTATGCGCGCATTCCACCACTTGATGTATTTCGGAGTCACACGAGGGAAGCGTACAGGAGTCAGAACTCTGAATGAAGTCGCCTCTCAGCGATGAAAATAATCCTACCAGATGCGGGCCTCGTCTGTTGTAGACTGGCTATCCCGGACCCTGTTCGACAATGCAAATTGTGTTGATGAAGGGGGAATATGCTGATCATAACCAAAATTCTGACTAAATCGGAATGGATAATAGGGCTCCAGCCATAAAGTCCTGCTCTTGCAAAAAATCAAGATGCTCAGCCTTATCGATAGCGCCCAGTCAACTAGTTCTGGTTCTAGGATTGGCCTTGTGCACTTGGCGCCGGAGATGGGATGAGTATACTCTTCCGTTTCATGAAGGCGATACTCCCGCATCTTGTTCACTAACATGTTTGAATGAGCAGCTAGGCTCTAGAAGTGTAGGACACCCGGTGCATCCATCGAAACCTTGGTCAGTTTCCCTCGGATGGCAAAGAGTTGGTCCAACGTCTGGGTTGGCTCGGCACTTGCAAATTCTATCATTCTTGGAACTAACTACGGCGACTGGAGTGCCCAAGGAGCAGCTTCTGGGAACAATGTACAAACCCAGGCATTGAAGAAGTGGATTGGGCTGATCGTTCGCAAATTTCTGGGGAGACGTGAACGATGAAGGTCCCCCAGCATCTTGTATATCAAGCACAGAGCCACCAAGCAAAGTGAGAGCTTTATGCCCCATGCCATCAAGCAGGCAGGGTAAATGGCTTTGGCTCTAATAATGCTCTTGTCACCCTGTTGGAGAGTGAAGGAACAAATCTAGTACGTCAAGTACGTAGCACAATGGGTGACTACATCGACGCCAGCAAGGTTGGGCCTCCCTCTTTGACCTTCCTCAAGTGAGGGAGGGAAAGCTGCTTGCCGCCAAACCCTCTTCTTTCGTCGGATAGGAGCTGGCGTTACTGAAGGAAAATCTTCATATTTTCGCTCCCCTCTGAAGAAATACTAGAGCCAGGCGCCCATCCTCATGCGCCCCTTCTCTCCAGGCTTGCGAGCTTCTCGACTATCATACGAGAAATGGCACAGAGTATGATACGCCTTCATCAAATATCGGTAGGCGAATCCAATTAAATATCGCCCCTCGCCGTCGGTTTGATCTTTCAGCCAATCTGGCTAGCAAACCTCTTCATATGGTTCACCGTCAATCGGGAGACCGCTCAGTTGGGAAAGACTCCAAAGGTCTAAAGACGTCTCTCCTTCTGATGTATAAAAGGTGTTGTGTTTTGGACAAAACACCTAAATCATGTCGCAACAGAGGGCCTCGGAAAGAGGATACCGATATCTTGAAGCATACACGCTATGGTACACTCCGGTGTTAATCAAGATTAGAGAATAATGTTGCAAGACATAGTAGGTGAATTCCACAGCTCCTACCCTGAAGGCGTGGGCGTCAACAGCCTTCATATCGGCAAACTAGCCCACGTCAATTTGGTGATTGAAGTGCACTGCTAGACAGTCCAACAGGAATGGCTCTTCCCTATACCCCCACTTCAACGAGGCTAAGAACAAGCCAAAGGATGACTTCTCTCGGTCAACGTGACCCGCAGATTCATTCCACCTGGCCGGAACAAACTCAAGTGCCCTCGTCAGCAGCCCATCCTGCGGGGTCAGCTCCTACAATCTGAGCACGACACCCCATTTTTGGGGCTCACCTGGCAAATATATGGGTCTCCCCCGCATAACAAAATATATTAAGTCGTCCTGTTTGGCAAGAACTGCCTGCTCAGACTTTCGAACAAGGAACAGGTCCCGCTTCCCCTGAAGATTGAACTGCCTTGTAAAAGACATTAGGTGCTTGTCCTTGGGATGATCCATTCTGTAGCCTTCACGGTGATCATACTTGAAAGAATCATTGCCAATAATCAACAAACGGCCAGCGTCCACTATGTCAGTATCTGAATCAGAAGACTCGACAACTATAGCTGGCCAGTTGTTGCCTCAATCTAGAGTATGAACGTCTCCCCAAGTCACAATGGCACGGGAAGAGGAAGAAGAGCCAAACGCCATGATGTCTACATCTAGAAAAGGAAAGAAAAGAAAATAACAAAAGGTTAGAAGATGGATTTTCAAGTAAAATTCTAACAAAATATTGGCAGAGTCTCCCCTAGCCAGGAAGCATGCCAAAAGCAAGTGGGAACATGTCCATTATGAGACGGTCCCTAAATCAGGCCGTGGGTGTCACACCGAGGCCGAATAGGACACCCGAGGGTTTAGCTCTGAGGACTAGCCTACTAGGAGCCTCCCGGGGCCTAAAAGGAAGAGGTTGAACCTCTCTATCGAATAGGGATTTGCCCTCACCGCTAGCTCACCGTGGCCACCACGCTTGGAGGAGAAAAGAAAAGGATGTCGCCCTCACTATCACCACCGCCGGGGAAGAACATGAAAAGGGGGTTCTGCTACTGCCACTGCCTTCACTATTATGAGAGGAGAGGAGGGTGAAGAGAAGTGCCCGCTGCCACGGTCACCGACCTTATCATCCTCGGAGGTGAAGCAAGCAAGGCGGCCACCGCCCTTATCGTCCTCAGATGAGAGGATTGCCGTCACCGTCACCACGGCCGAAGAAGGGGGAGGAAACCCCAAGAGCTTGCCGCCGCTACTGTCAGGAGCAGAGAGCTGCCGTCATCGCCAAAGAAAAAAAGATTTGAGTTAGGGTTCAGATGAGAGTCGAATGAAGAAGAAGAGGAAGAAAGGGGTTTAAGAAGGGGTTTCTATGGCCTAATCTAGCGTGGGAAAGGGCGCACCATTTTACCACCCCCCCACACTGGTTCAAAGTCATTTGGCACGCCGTTTTCAACTATGCCGATTTAAGATCATAAAGTTACCTGTGGTGCGCCGTTTTAAGGCCGCATGAACACCCTCCACGCCGTTTTTATGGCAACTCTACTCTCTCGCGCCGTTTTACGACCGCGTTAACAACATCATGCCGTTTTACGGCCATCATGCTCATGTCAACTCTACCCTCTTAGGGGAGCACGACGAAACCACATGACAGGATTCCACAATCCTCAATGCTCACGTCACTCGACTCAGGATTATAAGGAAATCCTCCCTTGCTGGTGACAGACCAAGGATCACCATATCCAACTCCAACGTCTCATTAGAGACCTCCACACATAGGCACCGTCCAATTGCTATCCAATCGAATCCCATCTCATCTCAATCACTCTAAATGGACGTATGTCAATCCCGGCTCAGCTCTCACCATAGAGCCACTAGACACAACCTGTTACAATCCACGGCACACTTCTCTAGAACCGACAAGTGCCACCTGTCAGCACAGCAAGTTGGTCGACGACGACACGACCAATGTGCATGGGTCCCCAGATAATACACATCTTACCATGGTCAATCACTCGGTCAACCTTACCAGTCGCTCATGACCACCAACCAGGACCCACAATCTGTTAGAGATCACTTCTCCAAAACACGATCTCATCAGAGGATACAACTTCCACACGAGTCGAGCACACAGCTTACCGACTCTGACCATCATGTCCTTGGCTTCCATCAGGCTCTAACTTTAGCAACCTTTAACCAGATACAAAACTCAACGCCCGACATGACTTCCAACCAATGAACAGGGTACTCATGCGACAACCTTGCCAACATATTTCCCCAACTCTCCATCCTGCCAGTGTCATAAATCACAATGCCTCTAGCAACAACACGATAATGGACACGGCTCACATAGTCGGAGATAAACTCACATTGAGGAACCAATCCTCCGGTGCTTATCTCATCCTCGGGAAATCCACCCGTAGCAACCAATGCTACGATCCACAACGCATCGAAAAACACAACACTAGTCATAAATTCTCACGAACACTGCCCAACTGGCGCTCATCCTTCCGGAGGAGCACCAAGACACCCTTAAGCACTATGGGATGGGCATCGCTTCTCACAGACAGCCACACTACCCAATACACAGGACACGTCTCGTACGGACTTCATGGCACACAAAGGAGGCCAACCCATCTGATCACGCGATGCAAGATGACAAAGCTTGGCAAAAGCACGATCCTTTCCAACCAAGGAGAACCCAATCATTCCTCCGACAAATTGGAAGAAAACTCTATGCTTGACCTGACCTTGAACCTCGTGCACGTTGGGAACCGCACCTTGCAGTAAAACCAATGACGCCGCCAGGTCAGCTCCTCCAACAACACTCACCAAGTGTCCCGTCAGACTGCAATCACAACATCTCCTGACGCATCACCATCGCAATTCCTTGAACTGTGAATCACCACGCCTCGAGCACTAGTCCTGCTGATCTCCAGTCACACACTACCACAGCGGTCGAGCTAGCCGCTGCCACATGCTCCTCACGTACGCCTGCCTCTGATCTCGAAACCAACAACATGCCAAAATGCTTATCAAGGAGCGAAGAAGCCATAAAAGACGCCAGGCTCATGGCTGGAACACCTCTAGTCACCGGATATCATTCTCTCGAATCCGTCCATGCCAATACTAATCCGTTCTCGAGCTGCCACCGTGCAGACCACCGCGCCAAGAGCCACAACATGAACCACAACCGGCACCTGCCAACGCACATCCTCGAGTCCTGAACCTGCCATTGCCATACGATGTCAAACCAAATCCAGGGCGACCACAGCCCATTCTCACGTAGGAATGCAAGACAAAGAGCTTACTGGGACAACTCTGCCCAATCCTGCCTCAAAATCTGTGAAAATAACTGGGATCGACACATCATTTCTGACGCCACAAAGCATGATGAGAAAATCAGACTCGACAATCAGCAGCTCATCAAGAAGATCTTCCACTCACCTGAGCGAAATTCTCAACCAGAGCACCCGCTCTGCCACCTCGAACGATGATCTCAACGCCTCAGGGGCTGGTTAAATCTCGAACTAGGATGATCAACCTGATAACAACTTTCTCAGAGCACATTCACGGCCACTTAACCACAAACAATCCACACCAGCCACCTGACCTCGCTGTAAGTTCCTCGAATGCAGCATTGCGAACTCACGCTTGCCAGTAACTCTGCCCAACATAGCACAATCGGAGCTACCATCCCAAGGGGAGAAAGCTCTCGATCTCAATCCTCAGGCTTCACGTCGGCACTCTGATAGAGTAGCGTTTCCCTCGTAGAGCTATGCTCACTCAAGCAGAAGAGGGGGCAAACCGCACTTGATTTCATCAAGCGCCGGAGGGATTTCAACATGAGGTGTGACAACCCTCCTTATCAAGAGGACGCAATAACAATATGCCGAAGGGGCCTGTCGGTAGAAGTTAGTGAAAAGTTGTTGGGGGCAAACATCAAAGGTTTTGACCAATTGAATTCGGTCGTAACGGAAATAGAAATGTTCTTCGCCGACAACCGAACATTCACTCCCTCGAAAGGTAAGCCCCCTAAGGAGCGAAATGCTATCGAGAAGGAGGTCACCGCCGTTGATTTCTCCTCCACTAACGGGTCCGACGAAGTGACGACTCCAAGTAACCCTGGCAAGAAGGCCGAAGGGAAGGTGTCGACACGATTGTCTGAGCGTACGAAGACTTCTTATTTCTTCAAAAAAAAGCATACCAAAAGACTCTTCAATCTTTGTCTAAAGAACAAGCCGATATCCTCGCCGGACCCAAAGAAGCCGTAGGGCGTTAACAAGTCCGTTGACCACAATTATTGCGTATATCATCGCATGTTGGGTCACACCATTGAAAACTATTATGTTTTCAAGGACGAGGCAAAGAAGATGATCCGGAATCGACTCATCACAATGAAAAGCAACTTGGTGGATCCCCTGCCACCCCATGCTTGGGATCGTTTGGTTCGTTCGACTAATGTAAACCACCATTCAATCAATGGGAGCCATATGGCGGCAACTTTCACATTTCCCGAGCCAGAAACAGAGGAAGTAGGCACTGCAGGCCTCAGCCGGACCCAACCCACTGTGTGGTATCCAGGTTGGAGACCTTCCATCAGTGCTCCTTTTCGAGGGAAAATACCAAGAAGATATTTGACCGCCTACTTAAGGAGGGTCGGATCATGGCACATGACCCGCCGCCAAATTACATGAAGGTCAAGAAAAGGCATCTTCGATATTGTGAATACCATGCCACGATATCTCACCCCACCGGGAAACGAAAGGAGGCGCAAGATTGTATCGAAATCTTCATTCAGAAAGGGGAGATCGATGTTCAAGGGGACAGTATGACAAGGAAAAGACTCTGAAAAGTCACCGAACAAATTGTAAATCAAGGCTACTGCTACTGCCTCTGCCTCACATGTGGGGAGAATTAAACTTCTCGATAAATGTCATTCATAAAGTCTCGAGAAAGAGCCAGGCGAGGTTTATGGCTAACGAGCTTCAGCCAACCCTCTCCATTGGGCCACAAGAAGCATCACAAAGGGGTATACCCCTCTTAATGTCTGAATGCCTAGCCATTCAGAAAACTACTTGGAAAATTAAAAAGGTCAGACAACTTCAGCGCAACCAGTAGAGTCTACTGCAGCTTGTGGAACGTATTGATGACCGGATGTCAGCATTGATGACCGGATGTCTCTTCCAACCTCTACCCGCAACTCAGAGAATACGGTAGAACGTCGAAGACTGCCAAGATCTGGAGGGTGGTTGTTTGAAGATTTAGCGGACCTACCCGCTAATGAATATACTCTTTTCCTCGATACAAAACTCTGGAAGTATTTCATATGTGCTGCAGAGAGGGGTTGATACAGTTCCCCGCATCTGACAATGATCCAGGGATTGGTGTGAGGCATCGACATGGCTATTGCTTGTACCATCGCGCCATGGGCCATGTCATTTATGACTACCTCGTCTCCAAAAACATTGCGGAGGACCTAATTACCTCACGGGTAATAAATATAGATGACTCCTTCCAGGGACTCCCAAGTCCTCCTCAACGGGGCCAATCAATTTCCTCAGCCCTTGGTCCACTTGGGGTCTAGTAAAATTACCAAAATATCTCTCTGACCTAGAAATAACCTAGGAGCCTTCAAAACCCGCCAGAAACTATCTCAGTGCCCTCGGAAGTCGGAGATCTTTCCATACTCTCCCTCCAACCTGGAAATTCTAGAAATGTCAATGGCCTGGTGAAATTACCAAAATATCTCTGAAAATTCAAAATTACTAAAATGTCTGTGGAGTCCAGAAAGTCTCCCAACACTCAAAAATCGCCTACGGTTTCTGCAAAATTGTAGTTATATCCTCCAATTACAAGATTTCTTGCCCAACCTGGTGGCCTTTGACGAAACCCTGATTTCTTCGATGGTGAATGAGGGGACCTAAGGTGAATATCAACAAGGGCTTTAACCCAATATTTAAATCCACGGTCCTCATGGACACTGTAGTGGCCGTGGGTTGTGTGCCCCTTGCAGGCTAGCCCTCAGGATTTCCTTCCCTACCAGCCGTCCCGACGTGGATGTAGTGTCAACTCGGGTCGCGTGCCCCTTCTAGGCTAGCCCTCGAGATTTTCGCTTCCTCTATTAGCTACCTCAACTATCCATTCTCATCCACGGACTTGGTGCCCCTAGTAGGCTAGCCCTCGGGGTCTTCCTATCCGTTCGGGTTTGTCGACCGCCGTTGTGTCACCCGGCTCTTAGGGGTTTACTCCGCTACGTGAGTATTTCCCCACTTCTCCCCGACAATCCTTTATGGGGAGATGCTGCCGAAATTTCAGCACAAATAAGTCAATAAATCACTTAATAACTCTAACTTAATAAACTTGTTCGATTCGGAACGATCGCCGCGCTTGAGTATGAACCTCGCGCGAGCCCATGACTCAACTTCTGGAAGGCCCGGGGCCGATCCGACGAATAATTGACTCAGTCAACTCCCAAAATCTTTTAAAATATTTTTAATAAATCCAAAATAAACCAAATAAACTCTTATTTTCGTAAAAACGGGCTAAATCGGCGCGACGCTCACCCGGCGCGCCTTAATACGGTGCACCCTAAAACGGCGCGCCCACATGGGAGCGCACTGTATTAGCTCCACCCCCTATACCTACGCTTCCATGGCACCGGGTTAGCCCTACACCTACGGTTCCCGTGCCGTTTTAAGCCTATTCCTATGTGTTCCACGCCGGTTTCAGTTTGATTCGTGTTATCATGCCGTTTTAACTCTCTCCTCGCCCTCGAGGCGATTCCTAGTTCTAATAATGAAAACCCAAATAAACTTGATTGTCAATAAATTGAATGAAAATGGTCTGTTTAAGCCTAATTTAGTAGTTTCGTTATCTTGCTTTATGCTTGGACATGTATGTCATGTTAACGCATGCTTGATTGCACGGACTCCGGTATATCAAATGGCATTAGTAGAAAGCCGGGCTACGCCCGACCAGAAGCTCCCGCTATGCATGATGGTGGTCTCCGAACCTAAGTTCTTCGCCACGTACTGAGGGTTCCGGCCTAATAAACCGTGCATGGTAGATTAAAATATCTTGCATGATCGCATCACATGTATCCCTTGTATCCTATTCCGGCCTCGACAGCCTGCTATCTCGGTAATGAATCAAAGGTTTTCCCTCCTCGTAGGGGATGCAATTAGTGTCATAGCCTTTATGGTATGGCGGACTGCTAGTCCCGACCAAACCTCACTCTCGCCCGACACGGGTCAGAATGAGTGCACAATAAACTCGTCACTCACGTGACTGGCACGCCTGCGCAGTCAATTAATCAATTAGTTATCCACCAATTAATTGATTGATCGACGGAAATAAACCCTAAATTTTAACAAATGAAAATAAACGATATCAAACACCACCCCAAGATCAACCCTTCTGCGTGAGGTGTAGTGGTGTATTGGGTTTATCGCAGGCCAAGCGGCATCGGCGCAGCGTGCGGGTTGCGACCCCATGCTTCCCCGCTCGCCCTCGTCTCTGGCCATGATCGGTTTCTTCAAACCGATTAGGTGGGCGCTCGGTTCCCCTTTACTGGCTATTTACTTGTTCAGCTAGTATCATAGTTGCTGCCCATCAGACGGTGGGAGAGCGCTTGACCCCAAATTCCAATTGCTTATGTGCCCACCACAGCATGAGTTGAGAGTCACCACATAACCTACACCCTCGGCGTGCTGTCTGCCGACGAACCGTGGGAGTCCCAACCGCTCCAGGGGTTAGCCTGAGCCATGCAAAGACTGGGAACAGTAAGGTCCCGCACCGAACCCTCACTACCATCCCCGAATTGCCTTCGGGAACGAGTGCGCACCAAGTGAGTACACCCGCCGAAATCGAGTCCGTTGTCCTACGTATGTGCTTGCGAACCTAGGTCCAAGATGCATTCGGGCATTCCCATGGCATCCATAGGCCATCTCACATCACATAAAGAAAAATATTCATCATTTATTTTATTTTCATCTTTCATTATTTTTCTTCGCAAATAAATACATATATAAAATTTTAAGTGGCTACGTCCTCCCCCACTTAAAAGAATTTTACAAATGGCATAACCAAAAATTCATAATGACCATACCTCGTGCTAAAAGCTGTCTTCTCCACATCAGTATCCCTGATGCGCATTTGATAATAGCCAGATTGGAGATCAATCTGGGAAAAGACGCGAGCTAACTGAAGCAGGTCAAACAAATCATTGATCTTGAGTAAAGGATATTTATTCTTGATAGTCACCTGATTCAATTGCCTGTAATCAATACATAATCTTGGGCTTCCATCTTTCTTCTTTACAAATAATGCAGGAGCACTCCACGGAGAGAAGCTAGGACGAATATAGTCTTTTTCCAGTAATTCTTGCAACTGTGCCCTCAATTCCATGAGTTCTGCAGGAGCCATTCGGTAAGGTACTTTTGACAAAGGTGCCATACCTAGAATTACTTCGATCACAAATTTAATTTCTCACTGTGGGGGTAAGCCTGGTAACTCATCAGGGAAAACATCAGAAAATTCATAAACTACACTAATATCATCAATGTCCTGCCATGGTGTCTCAACAATAACCACTAAAGCAAGAAATCCCTGGCAACCAGCATCAAATAGCCTACGTGCTCGAATAGCAGAAATAAGTAAGCGAGAAGAACGAGATCGAATACATTGGAAATAGAATGCTGAACCCCTAAATGGCTGAAAGTAAATCTTCTTAGCTTTGCAATCAACCATTGCACCATAATCCTCTAGCTAATCCATGCCCAGAATGACATCATAATCCACCAACTGTAAGGCATACAATCTAGCAGACAACTATTGATTCCCAATCATCACTGGGGCCTTATCAAGATAGAAGGGAGTAAACATAATTTCCACCATAGGAAATTCCACAATCAACTCACAAGATAATTTTGAAGTCGGCTCCTCAATACAAGCAACAAAATCTTCAGAAATAAATGAATGAGAAGCACCAGAATCAAATAAAACACGTGAAGCTTGACCATAAATCATAACAGTACCTTCCACGAAATGAGCTACAACTACCTCAGAACGAGTCATATGCATAACTCTTCCATGAGATTTCTTCCCACCTGTAGTAGATTGCTGTGATGACGCCTGTGCCTGAGAAAACTGCTATAACTGCTGAGGTGGTGGAAGTCGAAACTGTTGTGGCTGTAAAAACTGAACAGGCTGCTTAGGCCTTGTTGGACACTCACGGGCCACATGTCTTACCTGATCACAGCGATAACAAACCACTGGCATCGTACACTGTCTACCCGGATGGCTCTCACCACATCTGGGACACACTCGAGGCTGATTCCCTGTCGATCCCTACCACTGAGAAGGTGTAGGATGCTGCACACTGCTAGTTGAAGATTGTCGATCTTGTCGCTTCTTTTGCCTCCTAAACATCTGCGTGAACTTAAACCTCAAAGAAGGCGAATCACCAGTAGAAGGAGTAGAAGAAGGCACCCCTGGCACACTCGGCTGACCACTCGATTGCTGCTACTGTCCACCTTGCTGAATTGGCCCTGCTAGGGTCCGCCCTTGAGTTTGTGCCATATCTAACTCTAAAGCTACCACTGCCTGACAAGCCCTGTCCAGATCTGCCACACTAGTCACAGTAAGAGGTTGCCTCAATTTTGGCCTCAATCCTCACAGAAATTGCTGAGTCTTCAGCCTTCATCTGCCATGATATGTGGAACATATTGACCCAATTTCACAAATTTAGTGCGTTACTACAGGACCGTCATATCACCTTGAGCCAATTCCATCAACTGATACATCTTGTCCATTCTGAGATAAGTCGGATTGTAAGTACGCTCGAAAGAAGAGACGAACTCCCACCAGCTAATCAATCGAAGAGGACGAGATTGATATGCTATTTCCCATTTAGAAGTCCACCAAGCAAGCACTGTCCCTTGCAACTAAAAAGTAGCCAACATTACCTTTTCATCTTCAGCACACTCCATGGAGCGAAAAGCTTGCTCGGTAGCATCCAACCATGCCCTTGCCGCATCTGGATTAGGCTGCCCTTCATACTGAGGTGGGTGGAACAAGAGAAACTCCTTTAAAGTTTGACCACGACCACCTTGAGAAGTCCCACCTTCACCAATCTCAGGATTAGCACGGCCTTGTAGACACGCCAAAAATGACGCTTTGCTGAACAAATTTCATGTCACTAAGTCAATGCCCCAAAGTTTATTTCAATAACTACGTTGATAGTTTCAAAATTTTCAAAGATCAAATTATTTTCCTCCTCAAGATTGTTAAGCTTCTTTTTTCAAATTTTTTCTACTTCGTTGAGTTCAGTGATATTGGCCAGATGCTCTTTATTTTCATTTCTTAACGAAGTAATTAATTCCTTATGAACTTCAGCATCAAGGGTAAGGGATTCATTCAATTCCTCAAGATGTGAGCATTTTTCACAAGAGGGATTACTTTTGTTCTGTTTGATCTCCTTTCCTATGTTTGTATTTTCAGATTTCAATTTCTTGTATTTTCTAAGCAGATCATCATTAGCTTCTATCAATTTGTCAAACGCAATCTCATCAGATTCGGAAGTTAGCTCCTCATTCTCCCTTTGATCGCTGCTGTGATCACTTCTATCAGCCATTAGACATGTGTCTTCCTTCTTATAGATGGCAACCAATTTGTCCCAGATTTCCTTCACAGACCTAGAGGAAGAAACAAATTGAAAGATGTTGTGATCAATAGCATCTTTCAAGATATTTAGAGCCCTAAGATTTTCATCGTTCTTCATCCTATGAATGTTTGTCCATTTGGACTTGTCTTTGGGCAGTTTGTGTGGACCTTTGGAAATGATGTTCCATAGGTTTGGATTAACTGCATTTACAAAAGTCCACATATTGCCTAGCCACTTAGAGAGATCAGAACTGTCAAAGATGGGTGGATGTGCCATTGAAAACTCAAACAGGTAAAACAATGATAAAGCATAATGAACAGTAGGACCTTCTCTGCAGATTGTTAAATCTAATCTATTAGAGACCCGCATTGATACCAATTGTTAGGTGCACTGATAGGATCTAGAGGGGGGGTGAATAGATCCTAGGTAGGAATATATGCCCGATTAAAAACTTCTAGACCAATTTAAATGATCAAAGATAGTTCACACAGATTATACATCAAATGCTTTACCACACAAGGCCTTAAGTGTAGCCATAGGTAAACCAACGTGGAGGATAGTATCATCATAGACTCAACTAAATGCACATCAAGCAATCACCCTGTGAAGGAGGTAGAGGATAAAAACTCACAAGCAAACCATGTTGGATAGAGATTTTTTAGGTGGTTCGGTCTGCTACCCACAGACCTACGTCCACCCCTCAGACAAACTGAGTGAGGCTTCCCTTGCTACGCAAGAACGTGGAGACACCTCCACTACAGACGCTACCTAATAGCTTGGACCGAGGGAAACAAATCCCTCACACCCTGACCACTGCTACATGCAGTGACCGGAGGAACAATTCCTCCCTTCTTCTACTACACAGAAGGAACCGTGAACAGCTCCCCGCGGCTCACAACCCAGAGGAATGAATCCTCTCTTCTTCTGAAGACTCAGAAGGAACCGTGAACAACTCCCCGCTGCTCACAACCTAGAGGAACGAATCCCCTCTTCTTCTGCTACACATAAGGAACTAGAGGAACTAATCCTCCACGTTCTGGTTTAGCAGAACAACCCACTCACAGTGGTGAACCGTGCGCAACCGCCTTGTGTGCACCAAGCACACCATGGCAAAGACTAAACAGAAAATAAAATGAAAATGGACAAAAGCTGACTGAAACAGCATGAATTTGTTGTTATGTCTTTTGGACTAACAAATACCCCTGCAGCCTTTATACAGTTGATGAATAGCATATTCAGGCCTCATCTGGATCAATTTGTAGTGGTCTTCATTAATGATATATTGATTTATTCCAAGATCAAAGAAGAACATGAAGAGCATTTGAGGATTACATTATAGATATTGAGGACAAATCAAGTCTATGCAAAGCTCAGTAAAAGTGAGTTCTGGCTCGAAAAGGTATCTTTCTTAAGACATGTGATCTCAAAAGATAGGATATCAGTAGATCCAGCGAAAGTCGAGGCTGTAAAGAATTGGGAAAGACTGACCAATGCTACCGAGATCCGTAGTATCTTGGGTCTTGTAGGCTATTACAAGCGATTTATCAAGGATTTCTCTGAAATCATCGTACCTCTTACTAGGCTAACTCGCAAGGAGATTCGTTATGAATGGAGTGAGGATTGTGAATGAAATTTCCAAGCTCTAAAGGAACACTTAACTATTGCTCCAGTCTTGGCTTTACCAATTGAAGGAGAAAAATCCGAGGCATATTTCGATGCCTTTTGGAAATACATATGATATGACTCAATGAAAGGGAAAATAACATGAGATAACATAGGCGGACATCTCAAAGTGGTGCCAGCGGTCCGAACCAAAGAGAGTGTCGTGGGATGCCCTCATCAGATATGGTGCTACACAAAAGGGAGGCCCTAACCAAAGGGGCGTCGTGTAGTGTGTGGGGACGCAGTGCCAAGGAATCATCCCTGACGATAAGGGAAAAGGCTACCTCATCACTCAACCATCATTAGCCAGACTCTATTTAAGGGTAGAAGTGTTTCAAATAAAGCCCATTCTACGCGTGTGATAGTTCTTCTCCCTCAGCGTTAACAAGCAGATAGGCGTTCCCCAGATATACTTCCTTTACTACAAACGGCCCTTCCCAGTTAGGTTGTAGCTTGGACCTAGGACCAGCTGTTCGAATAAATTTGAGCTTCAAGACCCTATTACCCACTTCGAATTTACATTCAATTACCTTCTTTTGAAAATGGCACGAGACACGCTTTTGATACACAGAGACATGATTGGCCGCGTTCAGCCTCTTCTCATCCAAGAGTTCCAGCTGGACTAGTAACGCCTCCCGACGTTCATCGAGATTAAGTTCTTTATCGAGTTGTACCCTTAGGGAAGGGATCAGAATCTCATATGGTAGTACCGCCTCCATCCCATAAGTGAGAGCATACAGAGTCCGCCCCGTGGGAGTGTGGATGGAGGTGCGATAAGCCCACAGAGCTTTTGTCAGTTTGTCGACCCAATCAGCATATCGGTCCGATTTGTAAGTTTTCTTAATGATTTTAAGAAGAGTTTTGTTCATGGCCTCGGCTTAGCCGTTGTCTTGAGGATAATAAGGTGATAAATGATGCAAAGAAATATGAAACTTCTTACAGAGGTCCTAGAGTTCTTGAGAAACAAACTGAGGCCCGTTGTCGGTGACGATGTCACTTGGCACCCCGAACCGCGAAATAATATTCTTCATGATGAAGCGATAGACTGTGGTTGCTTTGATCTCGACATATGCTTTAGCTTCTGTCCACATGGTGAAATACTCAGTTGCTGTGAGGATGAAGGACTTCTGTTTAACCTGAGCATTAGGGTCACCTAGTGGTCCAATGATATCAAAGGCCCACATTGAGAATTGCCAAGGAGCAGAGAGAGGATGGAGAGAAGAAGCAGGGGCATGAATTTTATCGACATGAAGCTGGCATTGAAGACACCTATGAACATAGGTGGAATAATCTTCTTCTAGGGTTGGCCAGTAATAGCCCTGCCTAAGAATCTTCTTCGTCAACATCTGCCCATTAACGGGCCCTCCGCACTCACTGGCGTGAGCTACTTCTACCACCTTTCAAGCCTCGTCGTCATCTAGACATCTCATGAGAACTCCATTAAGAGCCCACCTATATAATTCTCCTACAATGATTGTGTACCTTGCGGTGACTCTTCTAATGGCCTTCTGCTGCTAGGCATTGGCCGTCTCCAAAAAGGATCCATCCCTATAGTATTGCTTAATTTCATGATACCACGGCAGCTCTTCTTCTTCTAGAATCTCCTCAAGCTCAGTTAATGAAACTTCCTTCAACTCTTCCTTTTCAGCCTTCTTCTCTACGATTTTCCTAAGGTTATCGAACCAAGGATCCTGAAGAGAGGGAGCATCCATCCGCTGGACCACGATGGTCTCAGTGGAATGGCTAAGAGAGAAAGAAAGGGAAGAAGCGAGTGATGTCAATGCATCAGCCAGGATATTCTAAGAGCGAGGAGTATGGATATAGATACGCTTACGTAACTGCCTAGCCAAGAGCGTGATCAGGTCTTAATAGGGCTTAAGCTTGAGGTCACGGGTGCGGTAAGTTGAGAGAACTTGACGTAGCACCAATTGAGAGTCTCCTATGATGTTGAGATAGTGCGCGCCTAAGAGGTAGGCGTGCTTCAGATCGGCCAGGAGAACCTCATACTCGGCTATATTTTTTGTGGTAGAGAAAGAGAGTTGATAAGCAATAGGGATGGTTACCCCTTCCGGAGTAAGGAGAACGGCGCCGATTCTGCGGCCTTGAGAATTTAATGCACCGTCAAAGTGCAAAGATCAGAAAGGAAGATGAGTGATTACGGCTAGATGTTCGTCAGGGAATTCATCCTGGATTGAATCGGTGCAAGGGATTGGAGAATAGGTAAATGACTCATTAACCTAGATACATGACTCAAATAAAAAAAATTATAATAATACCACTCAAATAAAATATGAAAATTACACGACTCGATTTAGAAAAATATGACGGACACAATGGAGCTATGCTGGCAAGCAACCGAGGTCTTGAAAAATATGAAAGGCGAGAGATGCCCCCATCAGGTTGGGTTTTGTGACCCCAGACTTGGCACGAGTGAGCATGGGATGCACATTTTGGATCGACTGCAGAGTGGGGCAGGGTGACAAGGGTAGTGGTGTGGCAGGGGAAGGTGATGGCAGGGGTGCTGGTGGTGGAACGGAAGATGATGGGGAAGGTGGTGGCGAGGTAGAGAGGGTTGGGGAGAGAGGTGGCACCGATGGGGAAGGTGGGGCAGTGGTGGATCGATCTGTGGTGGTTGAAGAGATGGTGGAAGTGGCAAGGAAGTTGGGAGTGATGTGGTATCATCTTGTGTGGTGGATGGAGGTGATGCAGATATAGTGGAAGGAGGAGAGGAGAAGATCTGCCGTGCCAGAGGCAGAGGAACCATCTTGAAGAGGAAAATGAGTCTCATCAAAGAGTACATGTCGAGAGATGTACATACGACCAGTGGTGTGAGAGAGGCACCGGTACCCATTGTGACAGTCACTACATCCAAGGAAAATGCATGGTGTGGATTTGGGAAGAAATTTTGAAGTGGAAGAATGTTTAAGAAGAGGAAAACAGAGGCAACCAAAACTGTGTAGACTATCATAGTTTGGGTGATGCCCATAAAGAAGAGTATACGGTGTGCGAAAGCCTCTTGCAGATGTGGGAAGTCTGTTCAAGAGAAAAACTGTAGTGGAAAAAGCTTCAACCCAATATTTTAGAGGAACCTTGCTGTGGAAAATCATTGTAAGACCAAGTTCTCTAATTGAACGATGCTTACGCTCCGCTACCCCATTTTGTTGGGGTGTGTGTGGGCATGAGAGTTGGAGACGGATCCCATTGTTGGCCAGATAGGAGATAAATTTGTTGTTTACAAACTCTCCACCGTCGCACTGAAAAACCTTGATGACTTTTCCAAATTGGCGCAGAACAAATTTCTCAAACAAGATGTATTGACCAAAGAAATCAGACTTCTGTTTAAGAGGAATCAGCCACGTAAATCTAGTAGCATCATCAACCAAACATGCATAATATTTGAATCCTTGTCTAGACACAATGGGTGCAGGTCC
Source organism: Amorphophallus titanum (assembly GCA_024336825.1). Classification (NCBI taxonomy): domain Eukaryota; kingdom Viridiplantae; phylum Streptophyta; class Magnoliopsida; order Alismatales; family Araceae; genus Amorphophallus; species Amorphophallus titanum. The sequence goes on along the minus strand of JANBPO010001371.1, from coordinate 5,512,643 downwards.
CCATAAATCACAATGTATTTTCTCAAATGGCATTTCAACACATTTATTGCTACGAGTAAAAGGTAAGTGAGTAGCTTTTCCTAAAGGACAACTGACACAAGGAGAAGAAAAATCCAATTTGTCTCTTACAACAATGAGACCATTATTATGTAGAATCTGCAGTAGCCTGTTGTGTGGGTGTCCGAGTCGGTGATGCCATATGCGAGTATCTGCGGCCGAGCTACGGAGTGAAACGAAGGCTTCAATGTTTGATCGGAGAGTGTATGTGTTCCCCTTCCTCTTCCCCGCTGCTAATGTGTCTGACCCGAATTCTTGTCCTTAATAACAACTCCATTAGCAGAAAATTCACAAGTGCATTCAAGGTCTTTAGTTAATTGACTGACAAACAAAAGATTATGAGCAATTTTGGGCACCACCAAAATATTTTTAAGAAAGATATCAGATCCTTGACTGCTGTGAAGTGTTGTCTCTCTTAGATAAGAGATGGAGATCTTGTCTCCATTGCCAACAATCACTTGGTGGGAGCCTGTATAGGGACGTACATTGAGTAGCATACCTGTATTCCTGGTCATGTGTGCACCAGCGCCTGAATCAAGTAGCCACTCTGCCGTTTCAGTCTGGTCATTGAGAGTGAGAGCTGATAAAGCCTGAGGGACCTCATCTGCCTGATATGCATGATTAAACTGTTGGGGGCACTTAGAGGCTGTGTGATTGCGGCCATAGCAGATTTGACAGGGCTCTTCTTGTGTAGACGCAGCCTTGGATGGTCGAATACCTCTAGAATTTCCAGACTGGGAATGTGGGACAAAACCCTTCCCTTTTGAGTGAAATTTGTTGGATTTGGAGGTGGTTTTGCCACGGTTGCCATTGGAGTGGAAAGACCTCTGTTGTGTGCTTCTGAAGGTGTTCTTTGAATTTTCTGTTTGGCTAATGTTGTACCCGGGGCATCCGCAACCCTCTTCGGAAGGGTAAGACAGTCATAGTGCTCTCCTCTGTGACTCCACATCGTAAATAATATTCATCAAACTGGGCGATGTATTCGGACATGGGTCGGTTGCCCTGGGTAAGACTCTGTCACTATCAATAAGACGTGGACAATACATGGCAGGAAGGTACTTCTCCCTCAACTTGACCTTCATCCCATCCCAGGTCTCGACTTGAGGCTGATGTCACTGCATCAATAGGCTCTCCACATTCATCTGATAAGTTTGAGCCTTCCCTAGCAGCTTCATCTTGGCGAAAAGAACTCTCCGGTGGTTCGTCATCTCAAACCACTCGAAATACTGGTCCATACCGGCCTCCCAATCTAAGTAATCCTTCGGGTTCAAAGATCCGTCAAAAGTGAGAGGGTCTGCACGCACGCTCCGTAGAACATGATCATCCTCATCGAGATCACGATGTTGTCGTTGGGCACGACGGTCACGACCATAACCCCCATAGTCATTATCAAACTCTTCATCAAGATCGGGGACTCTTTGCCTCCTCATATCAACCCCTTGAGCCCTAGGAACCGCAAGTAGCGGAACTGTCTCTGGTTGTCCCAATGCCGGCACAGGTTGCGCCCCTAGGGGGACTCGCTCTAGGGTGGCCATTCTCCCAATCAGACCTTGAATGGATTGGTCCGATACTTCGGCCCTGTCCTCTAGGGCCTTCATCCTACTCTCTAGACACGTGCCTAGGCAATCCCTTCGTTCCATGAGGGTCATGACCATCTCTACCACTGAGGGCTCTCCGGGTGCACGAGCCTGGGGGTCCGCCATGGATTGGGGTGGTGGTGAGTATTGGGTACCCCTACGAGTGGGCATGCAATGACGCAGAGGTTGGAATGCACTGACTAATGGGAGAGAAAGAACCTAAACTCAAATCAGTATCTAGTACTTGGCGGAGATATCAATTCGAAGACCAATCTCACGCAAGACGGCTACCTTCCAAAGGCTTAACCTATCTTTCTAGTAATGTCTTTTGATATACTAGATACGGGAATGAAATGCAACACCTTAGACAGATGACCCTAGACATAAACCGTGCTCTGATACCAATTTGATTTGGGACGGGTGTGAGTCGGACGGACAATGCAACCTTGGACTCGCTACGTTGTTTCGACTCGCCTGGGACAGAAGCAACCAACAAGACACATACAATAAGAACACCTTAGCGAGGCTCCAAGGAGCCCCAAAAGTGAAGAAATGTTCTCAACAAGAAACGCAACTCACGACTCGTACCTAACGATAGAAGCGTGTGGATCCGCATGGTTGAGAAACTGGCGCTGAGTCAAGGGTGGTCTACACTCCTCCGTGCCTGGATCGGGTCACGAGATAGGTCACATGTACGCTCTCTCACAGTGGTGATGGAATTTGCAGCGATCTAGGAATCCTATCTCATGCAAGCGCGGCATTCAAACATATACTAAACAAGTAAGCGACAAAGTGAGGAGCGGAAACATACCTCTACGCTCGGGGCATGGGGAAGACCTTCCCGGCCAGGAATCGTACTCTCGGTTCAGTAAATATAGTTAATTACAGCATAGAAATTATGGCCCACTCCACGCAGAGAGGTAACAGGATACAACAGCAGTCCGGGAGTGCTGATCTTGGGTTGACAGGCAGCGTGTCGATGAGCACTGAGGCCGATGCGGGCTGCTGGTCCGGCTTGGTTCCATTCTGCCTCCTGGATAGCAAGCAACTGTAGCACGTGGGACGATGACTTTCGATCTACTTCTGGCAGCAGCAGTTGGCTGGGACGTCAGTGGAGTGTCCCGCTTTGATCTCCAGGAGCGGCGGATGCTGGATCGGAGCTGGCGTAATTAAGGGGGAATTAATTCCCAACCCAGCCATGCAGCCTTGTCACGGGACAGAACTGCGCACTTCCACGAAAACGGTTGCCACACCCAGATCCGGTGTCAGATCGGGATGAAACCAGTGCCTTTGCAAAGTAGACTCAAATAGCTACAACATAAGTGAATTATACATCCATCCAACGGTCTGATTTGAAATGAAAAGCTCTAAAAGTTAGTAGTTATTTCTAGCTCGAATCACATGATAGGTAGGGCAGAGTGAGATCTGCCTGAGAATGAATTTTGACCGAAGGGAAGTTGGAAGATCCCACTCAGTCTGATCATGAGGCAGTTTATGTGGGCCATTTGATACAATACTCCATAGATTGGAGTTCATGTAAACACATAGGCTGCCTAGCCAACTACTAAAGTTAGAACCATCGAAAACCACGGGAGGAGCCATTAGAAGCACTTATCAAGCAGATTTAAAGTAATAAATAATCGATGAGCAATGCACCAAAATAAGATAGTAGGATCCTCTGTAGATCTTTGGATCTACACAATTAGAGACCCGCTCTGATATGAATTGTTGGAATGAATGGTGGTGCTAGACAAGGATTCAGAGGAGGGGTGAATGAATCCCCTTCAAAGATTTTACCCATTTAAAACTGTAATCAAAAATTGTGCGGATGTCTGAACGATTTGACTAAGCTGACCAGAGGTTCTAATGAGACACACACTTGAACACTTGACAGTTGTCCTTGTGCGAATCTCCCTCGCACATTAAATCTACACACCCAGCAAGCACTCAGCAATCAATGGAACAGTTAGGCAGAACCACGTTAGTCACACGGTGAACTAGTAAGAGCTTAGGATAAATCTATGCAATAGAACCGCGCCTAAGCATACATCTAGAAACTCACTCACCAAAGGGATCCTTCAGACAGAATCAACGCTGAACACCTACATGCTAAACTAGCATAGAATACATCTCACAACCATAAGTTGAAACACTTAAGCGCACACACAACCTGTAAAGGGGAGATAGATGAAATGGTAAGTACGCTCAAAGCAAACCACGGTAGACGAGATTTAGATGGTCCAGTCTGCTGCCTGAAGACCTATGTCCATCCCTCACTCAAACCAGAGTGAGGCTTCCCGCTAACTAACAGCTTGAACTGCTGAGCATCACAGCTTGCTTACAAATCGCTGAGCATCACAGCTTCTTGTCTGAGGTATCCATCTTAGCTACTGAGCATTACAGCTTAGCTACCGCTGAGCCTCACAGCTTGCTGTCTGAGGTACAAACCTCGTCCGCTGACACACAGCTTGATGTTTGAATAAAAGGGAAAAATAACGATGAAACAAAGAACAGCTAGAAGTGAAATACAAAAATGTAGTTCTCGCAGGAGCAAATTAGGTTTGGATCTGATCCAAAGGGAAGTCGAACTGATCTTCAGCAAGCTTCTATTTCTTCTCCTCAAGATTGCGGCGAACTCACAATCTTCTTCATCTTCTCTCTCTTACTATCTCACTTTTCTCTCTCAAAATTATGGCACTCTACTTTTCTCTTCCCAGAACCCTCTCACAAACTCTTCCCTTCCTAGGCTTCTCTTCTTCTCTCTCAGACTGCTTCTGATCTCCCTAACTTAGAGCTTCCTCGCTCTTCTCTTCGATTCCTCTAAATCCCATCTTCTATCTCTTTCTCTTCTTCCTCTTCTTTTTTGTTCTCACACTTTGGCTTCTATTGCTCCTCTCTAGTGGCTCCTTTCTTCTCAGGAGCTTCTTCTCCTTTTTACTCTTGCTCTGCTCGCTGCTATACTCTTCTACGTCTCTTCTTTCTTCTCTTGCACTTTTTCCTTTTCTTTGTTGTTGTTGTTAAGCCTGGATGAGAAGGGTCCCTATTTATAGGGAAAGAGGGGCTCTAGTAAGCTTGCTTCCAGTCCATCCTTTTTGGCGCGAATCCTATGGTCCCTCACTAGATATCCTTGAGGGCACGCGGAGGGAATGTTCCCGCCAAAATATCTTCGAGAGAGAGGTGCTTGGCTGGTAGTCCATGTGTAAAGATGAAAGATGTATTGTCCACGTGGCAGAGTCTCTAGGAGAGTTTTCAATCTTGGATCACGTGCCAACAACTTGGATCATGTGCTTGAGCCATGTGACCGAGTTTAGTGAAGGCATGCTGCCTTTCATGGGTTGATTTTGGGTCCCTGTGACTTAGGCTCTAGCCAATAAGAACAAGGTCAATCTATGAAACACCTTGTGTGCTTGAATTCATTTCCGAAAAATGATAGGGGAATTAATATGCTCAGACCTACAATGCATATGCTTTGATTCTAATGTACTAAGCAACATAATGTTCATAGACTTCATAGAGGACTAATGCAAGGGTGCTCAAACCTCAATGTATGCTAGGACATATGCTTAGACTTAAGATATGCACAATGGAACTTATGCTCAGACCTTGAATGCATGCTACAAAATGGGGTCAAGGGGGCAGCGCCTCTTGTGAGGGTCTCCGGTGGGCGGAGCCCCCCGGAAGGAAAATTTTATTTAACTGGTGTCTAGTTTAGGTTTTTGTTTTTGTTTAACCTGTACCGGCCGTTACTGGTATGAAATGAGAGGAACCGAACCGGCCAAGGCCAGCATGCTCCTGACTCCCGAGGAAGGTGGAAGAGAAAGATGGGAATTGGAAGGCATGGGAGGATGTACACATTTATTTGGCGTACCTGGGGAACAAGAATGAAGGCCAGGAACCATTTGAATCATCATTTCCAGCTGGCATGGCGAGGTCTCCTAATTTCCTGTCCCCCTTGGAGGAAGCACCCTTTCCTTCTTGTGGAAATGCAGCATCCAATGGCGGATTTGAGAGATACTCTGGGGATCACCTATTCCATGCCGCTTGTGCGCACACTGTTGGACAAGGAGAGAGTGGTTTCGATGGTGACCAGAGTTCAGACCCTTACAAAGCCCTAGAATGACTAGTGACGCAAGTATGGAAATCGCATCTCTGCATGACTTTTTCTGCTGAAATTCCATCCAATTCCTCCTGACCATCCTTTTCGTCATAGCAAACCTCCTCCTCACCGGTGAGGGTATTACAGACAATTCCACAATCGCAGTTTCAATTAAAAAAAATCCTCCACTCCTATTGTGATCTGGAAACACTAAGTGGATTCTGGCACACGTTCACCCTGATCGTTTGACTGTATTCCTGGTTCATGCACCACCTTGCACTCAGTGGAAGCTAGGACCTTGCTAGACCAAGTGAATTCTGTGCACTTGGTCAACTTCAACCTCCCATCTGTCCTCTAATATCGTTTCTAATATCTTCGGATTGGCAAAGGAGGAGGATTGTATTATTGTACAACTTTCCTGATCTCCACATGCTAACTTATGGTAAAAGCATCGTTAAACACTTTCGGACCTCTGCAATGTTCCAGCTATCTGCCCTGACAAATCTGAAGAGGCTCTAACTGAGAATTTCCATATTGTACCTTTTTTTTGAAACGTGGATGATACCACACAATATATTTAGAAAAGAATGGATGTACAAGTGACCTAACAGCACACAAAGACCCCTTAACAAAAGCAACCGACCTAAGGGTTAACCCAGACAAACTCCCCAAGAGCAAAAAGAGCGAGGAGTTATGACCCTCCATTTTACACAAATGTTTGAAACCATGGTACTTTCACCTTAGGCCTCTTTCCACCATCTATCACTCCGTCTGCCTGCATCAGATAAAGGAAGATCAAAAGACATATCTGTACCTTGTCCCTTCGTATGCCTTGGACAGAAGACATTACAAGGCCTCAAAACAAGACATTGCCCACATACAACAGCATTCCAGCATGCTGCTGCAAAATGTCCAGATTACAAACACCTATGACCTATGACATTGAAACTTAGCAGAATGATCAAGATACTGCACTTACCCCAGAAGCCCTAACTGGACCTCGACTTCTCCATCTGGATGAACCTTGCTTCCCTGGATCATCAGAGCTTGGAAATCCATGTCTGCTCCTCACTCCTCCCTCTCTGTTTGCTCCCTTCTCTCCCCTCGCTCGTTCATTCTCTCATTGCTCCTCAGTCCTCCCTCCTTGCTCAATCAAAATCTTCATTGTTTTGAGACTACAGCTTAAAGTTATGAAATTCAAGTGGTTAATGGAAAAGAATTTCAAGGGACCTTACTAAATACATCCACTGTGGATATGCCTTGATTGTTGTTCACCCCATACACTATGATAATTGATTAATTCACAGTACTAAAAAATAAAGGTTCGCTCTCTACCACTATTTGTAGGCTCTTGAATCTTCCCAGGTCTACGGACTCCTATAACTTTTCAACATAAATCACCCTGCATGTAACTGGTCTTCAAAGACCTAAAGCATGCACCTTTTTTCCAACATCTCTTGTCTAGAGATATTGTCCAGGCTGAAATCATCTTGAAGTGCATGAGTGGAATCTTGAAAGAATCGTATGATTCCTAACCCGTGCCTTCTTTTAGAGAGAATTTAGTAAACATTTGATCATTTCTATCTTGCCCGACTGTGCCAACCAAAGACTAATGGTAACCGCATGTCGACATGTTAAGAAATATTCACAGCAAGGGAATGAATTACTTTGCACATAGGCTTACATGTGTGTATATGTTCCCGTTCTTTCTGGATCCGTGGGGTATATATATACATATATATACATATATATATATAAGGCACCATGTCCACCTTGACTAGGTGAGTTGAGTTTTGAACCCCATCTTGACAAGGTGGGTTGATTTTTTTTTAACCCCACCTTGACATGGTGAGTTTTTCCCCTTTTTCTCCCTTTTTTTTACAAAAGGGGACCGGGGTCAAATGAACCTGGTAAGGAGGGCAGTGAGCCTAGTTGGGAGTCTCAGACTCAAATGACCTTGCACGACCCCACCAAGTTTAGAAGGACCCACCAGTGGTTCATGGACCTCAGACAGGGTCCCACCGTGGTCATTTGACCCCGAGTGGGTCCCACCGAGGTCATTTGAACCGAGGTGGGCCCTGCTGGGGTTGCGCGCACTCCATGGGGCCATTTGACCCCGGTGGCTCCCATCGGGCTCGCACAACATGAAGGTAGGTCATAAGTCCCTTAGGCTCACCATTGCCAAGGGAGGTGGGGGTTTAAGGGGGGTGACCACACCCCCTCCTCCACCTTCCTTTCACCCCACTGGCCTCCTCTGTTTCACTCTGGACACGAAGCCCATGTCAACCCAGCTTGGGTGTTGACTGTGAGGACCGCCATTTCACCCCGGATGAATTGGGAGGGGTCATTGAGTATTGAGTTCGCTGGAGGGCATTTCACCCCGGACTGGAGTTCACCCCAAAGGGGCCACTTCTGGGCCATTGAGTTCACCCCGGAGGGATGACTGGAGACACATTTCACCCCAACCGGATTGCGAGGGGCCATTGAGTATTATTGGAGGGCCCTTTCACCCTGGCCGGACTGGGAGGCGTCAGACGAACTGGGAGGGGCCATTGAGTACTGAGTTCACTGGAGGGCCATTCCACTCCGGATCGGAGTTCACCCCGGAGGGGCCACTTTCGAGCCATCGAGTTCACCTCAGAGGGATGACTGGAGGCCCATTTCACCCCGGCCAGACTGGGAGGGGCCATTGAGTTCAACCTGGAGGGGTCGGATTGGAAAAGATCAGGAGGGCCATTTCACCCTGGCCGAATTGGGAGGGGCCATTGAGTTCACCCTGGTGCGGTCGGATTGGGAGAGGGCAGGAGGGTCATTTTGCCCCAGAACCAACTGTGCGGGCCATTTAGAGGGTCTAGTCACCTCCCTCAAAATCCCTCTGGTGGGTTCCAATCACCTTCCTTTGTTGTGGTAAGTCTAAGTGATCTTTCACCTTTCCCATGTTCTTCATCAAGTGGCGAACACCTTCCTTAAGCCCCCCATTAAGGTAGCAAATCCACCTTCCTTAATCTCTCAAGTAATGTAACAAACTTGAGGAGAGGAACGGGGTGACTCAAGGTAATTTTCTTTTTAGATGACCACAAATTTACCTCTAACAGATCTCTACAATATTTGATATGATATTGAGGTTTTTATCTAATAGACTCGATTGAAAGGATCGTCCATTCGAGGTATACGTATGTAAGAGAAAATCGAATGTTTCATTTCTTGGATTCATTTTACATAGTACGTGAAACTCCAAGTATATGTTCGGGCCATTTGGTTTACATTTGACCTTCATTACACCATCAGGACAGACTGTTGGATTTGATATCTAGCCGAAATCAGACGATCATGTTTACTTTCGTTATGATCGGACTATCAGATTTTGCATAGTCACGATCAGGCTGCAAGATGATGTTTTCGGTTGAGATCGGACCATCGGCATTGCTCCAAGTCTGATCTGACAGTTGGATTTACATTTGTTCAAAATATGACTGTTAGATTAACTCCAGATCGAAATCTGACAGTTGACTTTAGATTTTATTTTGATCGGACCGTTGGATCGAAGTCAGACCAAGATCTGTTCTTCAGATTGACCCATGGCCATGGTCACCCTTCTTATTGGGACCTTTTAGTTGACTTGGTGTCAATATTTCTGCACAAGGTGTGGTATATTTGCAATTCTCAACTTCTCTTGAGAAGGTGAAGGCATTTATGCAATTTTCATAAACATGGGGGTAGTCCTATAACTTTCTCACCATCCGTGATATTTTTGTAATTTTTTCACAAGCAGGGGGATATCTCTACCCCTTTAGATCCTTTCTGGACATACTTGTAACTTTAGACCTTTGGGGTATGTTTGCAGTTGCATCTAACAAAAGTGTCTCTTCACATAAAAAGGTGACAATTCAACTTGATTGTCAATTCAATTCGGTGTTGGAAACCAGAGGTGCTTGCATTCAATCCCAATGTCCTAGCTTGTTTGTCTTCAATACTCCTGGTAGCTGCTCCTAACAGGTCACTAGATCCTATGAGTCAGACTGAACTAGGAACATTAAGATCCTTGGTCCATCAAGGTGTATCAGCTTTAGTAATCCTGCTTGAACAAACCCCGGTTAGTTACTTGGATTCTGTGATTTCTATAGGTTCTTGATTTTAATACTTCAATTCATCCTCTATTGTCATGACTTGCTATTATACCGAGAAGCTTTTTTATGCATTTAATGTTGGTCCAGATCTAGTCAGATCTGCCTTAGACCTGAATCCCTCCTCTGAAACTCCCTGCCCGTGTCCTCATCCCTGATCCTTTGTTCTCACCCCTCTTGTTTTGCTGATGTCAAAGGGGGAGAGAGTTGTTGGTGAGTCATTAAGGGGAGTCAGCCTTCATTCGGCCTTCATTGCATGCTACCTGCATAACTGCACTTGCTTGCATATCATGTTCACAACATATCATGTTCATAACATATCATGTTCACAACATATCCTTCAGAATGTTTATGCGCTACAGTTCAAAAAAAATAACTTGCTATCAAATGTGAGCATAATGACTCATATTTGCCATCATCAAAAAGGGGAGAATGTTGTGCAAATGATGTTTTGATGATGTCTCACTATAAGTCATTAGCCAATCAATTTAAAAAACTCACGAAACATTCTTGACTGGCTAGGTATGAAGAAGCTGGAAAAAGCACAAACATGTCTAAGGCTTTGTCGACGCAGTCGCTTAGTTATGTTGATGCAATCAAGCGGAGCTCAAAAAAATAATAAAAAAGGTGACGGCTCACAAGACTAAAAATAACACTTAAGGGTGACAAATAGATACCCAAGGATGTAAAATGGCTTACAAGGCTGAAAAATAGCTAGTGGAGATTAAGTCACCAATTTTATCATAACAGCGTCGATGTAAAGCCCACCCTGTGTCAATGTAGTCAAGTGGAAATGGCTCAAGTATGCACAAGGCTAACAACGATCAAAGGCGACGGCTTATGGGTGAACAAGGGTGAAAATTGGTTGTAAGGCAGACAAATAGACCTCCAGCAGTGACAAATGGCTATCAAGGGAAAAAAATGAATGACAATAGTGTTGATATGTTTTCCTACTAGCTTAACTTTCCATTAAATCCCTCTACTAAATAGATATGAGAAATAAATGAACTAGGAGTAGAAGGGACGAAGGCATAAGAACCTGTGATCGCCACCAAGGTGTCGAACATAATGAATATGTTGGACCTTGGAAAGAAGGAGACACTGGCCTTTAACCAGCACGGACGTGGTGTGCGGCTCCCAAAGAACTGCCTATGATGACGCACGACCGTACTACTGACTGCTCGTCGGTGCTGGGTGGAATGCGGGATGAAGAACTGTGGTAGAAGAATGGTTCTGATACGGTCGCAGGAAGAAGTTGAACGGTACTATACCGGCTGCACTTCCTCCGAGACGGGCAGGAAGAGGCCACTCCAGACCACCACGCCTTAAGTTGTTGAAGTTCAAACCTCCACCCTTTTTGGTCGGCCAGAAAGAGTGGGCCTCGTGTTAGAAGGTTGCTGACCTGTAAAACCACGGAGAGAACACAAAAGAAATCCCAGATTAGAACTATGGTGTGTAGTAAATGCGATAAGAGAAGGAAATAACCATAAATAAATGATGTGGGGTATACCTGGGGGTTTTTAAACCCCTATGGGGTGCCAAAAACATAGGAAGGTGTGTAAATGATGTGAAAAGACGGAGAAATGAGAGATAAACAAGGAGAAAATGATGCATGCAATGAAGAAAATGATGGTGAGACTGATGAAGCAAAGACTTAAAATAAGGTTACTCCCTGAACCGGAGGCCTATGTGGATGTAGAAGGCCTCCCTCCCTAGTTTTGGGTCACTCGAAGATCCAGCAGGGCTTCGCCGTCGACCGAAAATCTCCCCCCCCCCTTCAAGCTTAGACTTTAGGGTCTATTTATAGAGCCCATAAGTCTTAGCTCGAAATTAGGGTTTCTAGGAATTTTCAGGTCGAGATAATGAAATAAAAATTCTTTTATACTTTAACTAATTCATTAAAATGCTCAAAAATAGCCCAAAAATCCGTAAAAATCACACGAAATCACCAGAACAACTTCTAGACTCGACCTGCTAAAGATCCACTAAACTACGGATATTACAATCTCTCTCAGCACTGTAACTCTTACTCTTCTCCCGACCTCCCTCTCTTTTCTTCTGATCTCTCACTTTTTAGCGGCTCCTCTAGCTTCTCTGGCTCTCATCTATATCTGTTTCTTTCTTCTTCTCTGCTCTCCTCTATTTCTTCTTTCTGGCGACTCCTTCTTCTGTACCAACGTCCTCTAGCTCTCACACTCTCTTGCTCTCTACTTTGTAACTCTTCTTGGCTCCGATCTCTTCTCTAAGTTCTTTGAACTCTTCTGCTCTTCTCTATCCTTTCTCTTTTCGCTCTGGAATTTCTGGCTACTCTAACTCCTTTCTTCTTCATCTTTTTTTTCTTCTATCTTCCCTCCTTTTCATTTGAGTGATCAAGCCTCTATTTATAGGCTCGTGAGAGATTGGGCGCATTGAAAACATGTTACCGCCCAAGGAATTTTGAAAGAATGCGCTGCTGGATGTCCATGTGTCAGATGTTGAAGGTTCGCTATCCTCGTGGCTGAATTTCCAGTTGAGACTTGCCTTCGATCACGTGCCTATGGATAAAGACCTCATGCCTCATGATCATACTAAGTGTAAGGCATGCTGCCTTTCATATGTTCGATCCTGGGTCTTTTAGTGACTTAAGTCCCTGTGAATTTGAACATAAGAAATAAAGCATTTTGTCAGACACTTTGTAAACATGAGTGGAAAACTAATATGTGTCGACCTATGAAAGTTGAGTCATGACATAAGTAATAGAGTAGACTTTTGATGCACAGATCTTAGTTCAAGCAGTGCAGGATATGCACAGACCTTTGTTCGAAACACAAACCACTAGCATCGACCTTTTCATGCGACAATGAACATGTGCACCGACCTTAATGTGCAACACATTATTCACGTGCACTGACCTTCTGTGCAGTAGGAACATGTGCATCGACCTTAGTATGTACAAATGTCTAAGTGCAACGACCTTATTATGTAAGATGCAACATGTGCTTTGACCTTAGAATGCAAGATGCAAGATGTGCATCGACCTTAGTATGTAAGATACAAAATGTGCAGCGACCTTATAAAGTAGGATGCAAGATGTGCATCAATCTTAGTATGCAAGATGCAAAATGTGCATCAACCTTATAAATGACTAAGGCAGATGCGCATCGACCTTATAGATGACTAGGATAGATGTGCATCGACCTTATAGATGACTAAGGTAAATGTGCATCGACCGTCATATGCAGCACTATGACCATGCACCCACTTGCATCTGCCTTGATATGCAACATGCATCGACCTTAGTGAGGAACATATACACACTAGCGTCAACCTTAGTGAGTACACGTACACACTAGCATCGACCTTATAGATGACTAATGTAAATGTGCATCGACCTAAAAGTTCAAACATGCATATGTGCTCTGACCTTCTATGCTATGCATCGACCTATTAGTTCAAACATGCACATGTGCTTCGACTTTCTATGCTAATGTCTTACTTTGAACGAGAGCATATTGACTTGCAGAAGAGCATATGGACACGCACGAGAGCATATTGACATGTAGGAGAGCATATGGACATGCAAGACAACATATTGACATGTAGGAGAGCATATGGACACACAGGAGAGCATATAGGCACGCAGGAGAGCATATGGACACACATGAGAGCATATAGACACACAAGAGAGCATATGGAGATGTAGTAATCTGCATCAACCTTCATATGCAACATGCATCAACTTTCATGCTTCAAACTGAAATGTGCATCAACCTTACCTTTCATACAGAGGGTATATGCACTGACCTGTATGCTTCAATGCAATTGCTAACTAGCATTGACCTGTTGTCACCTTTGAACAGTAGCATTGACTTTTTGTCATTCTAGCTTAACAATAGTGAATGTCACTCTTTTCATGACTTTGAGTCATTCTCAGAACCTGTTCTGACTGATTTTCATACTGCTATAAAGATAATGAGATCATTAATAAATGCATCAAGATTATATCATCAAGGTTATATATATATAATGAGACATAATATTTTTCATCATCAACCTAGAAGGCCAAAGACTTGGCCGCCCAGAACCCAGGGCGGCTAGACAGTCAGCCACCCAGCCCATTCCTGGGCAGCCACATAGTTGGCCACCCAGTCTTCAAGGTGCCCACACACCTGGCCACCCTCACCCTCAAGAAGGCCATCGACCTGGCCGCCCAGCTCCTTTGAATGACCAAAACCTTGTCCGCCTCCTATCAACCACCCGTCAACCCCATGATCTGCCCACTCTGGGCACGTCCTCCAAAACTGCTCCCACTCGGGGGGGTTCGAGACTCACGTAGCCTGACACGCACTCTATTTTCGAATGTTTTGGAGGGAGATTGACACCACATACAAAGATCCCATTCCGAACCATCTCATGGGAGAGGTTGGACACTCCGTGAGGAGGGAACACTTCGTGAAGGGAAGTTGGACATTTTTTAGGAGGAGAGGATGCTAGTTCCTTGGAGCTCAGAGAGAGAGTTGTGAGCACGAGAGCACCTTCCCCGACCTTCCCCTACCGACAGAACCCATCGTTGGAGAGCTCCACCATGGACGAGCCCCAGTTGCAGGGGGTGGCCATCGACATGGTCGCCCAACCTCTTTAAGCGGCCACAATGCTGGCCACCTCTTGTTGGTTGATGGGTCACCCCGTCTTTCCTCTCCCCTACTGCATTCCATGCATATTAGCTTTCCTAGATCCTACTTTTTAAAGAGGTTTTCCTAATCCCAAAACATAGGGAAGGTGGATGGTCGAAAGTCTCGGCCATCCCCCTTTCCACCCCCCTTCCCGGTATGATCACCCCCATTTGCATGTTTCATTTTCGCTTTAAGCATATACTACACTATCATTGTCTAATGGGTTTGCTTTCTCTGTTTGCTGGTTAACTTGCAGGAGCTTCATCGTTGAGTTGCAGAGCTCCCCGTTCTTGGCTGGCCGAGAGCGAGGACAGAAGAACCCACCATCTCCCGTTACTAAGGTGTTCACGATCATCCTACTCCTGTGAGGCCCAGGTATAAGTCTCTGGTGATCACATTATTTCCATTTTTCTAACCTATGCACCGTAGGTAGCAGCATAGTTCCGAGGGATAACACCTTCACCCACACCTTTTCGTCGCTTCACCTTCTGGCACCTACAGTGTTACCTCTACACAAAAGAGTTAGAAAACATCTTTCGGAGAGGTAAATTTCATGTCTCATCAATATGAGACTTATCTGGGTATCGTTCCTTGTCAAACCCTTTGACAATATCACCTATGTACGATAACAAAGTTAAGTTAAGCATCCTTTCTTGATCTATCTATATAAACCCAAGTTACCAGTGTAAAGGATGCTTCTCCCAAGTATTTCATGGAGAAGTATTTAGCAAGCGTAACTTTATCTTAAGATAACTCAACTACATTATTCCTAATGAGTAGTTTGTTATCTACACACAGAATCAAAATTGTGACTCCACTCCCACTTATCCTCTTGTACACACAAGATTCTCCTTCATTCCTAATGAAGCCATAAGATTTGATCACCATATCAAACCTCATGTTTTAGCTGGGGAAGCTTTCCTTTAGTCCATAGATGGACTTTGAACCTAGCACACCATATTTGCGCATCCCATGGAGGTGATATCTCTCTGGTTGTAACATATACACTTCCTCATTTAGAATACTTATGAGGAACACCATTTCACATCCATATGCCAAATCTTATAACCATGGTATGCGTTAAAGGCAAGTAAAATCTCAATGGATTCAAACATGACAACTGGACAGAATATTGCGTCATAACCAACATTTTGACTGTGACGATACTTCTTTCACTAAGCTTGCCATGTAAGTATCTACCTATCTATCTTCTCTAATTTATCTTCTCGAAAATTCACTTGCATCCGATGGGTACAATACCCTCGGGTGGACCTACCAAGTTCATAACTTATATGGAGTACATGGAATCCATATTCGATTTTACGGCCTCTTGTCATTTTCCCA
Organism: Amorphophallus titanum; assembly: GCA_024336825.1. Classification (NCBI taxonomy): domain Eukaryota; kingdom Viridiplantae; phylum Streptophyta; class Magnoliopsida; order Alismatales; family Araceae; genus Amorphophallus; species Amorphophallus titanum. Next base: position 5,496,793 of record JANBPO010001371.1, on the reverse strand, counting down.
GAGTCAATAACAATTATTGTCTCCTCGTAGGGGATCGCTATCCTCATTTTATAGTACCTTATTATTCAAACTCGAGATATGTCCAACATATCTTCTTAGTTCTATAGGTACTCGGCCAGACCTATGAATAGCTTGTGTGTCAACTTGAATAAGTTCCTAAGTCGACATTATGCTTTATAGTTCTAGAATTCCTGTAGGATGCTACTGCAAAGCAAGGGGGCCCACAAAAACTAGCCTAAAAATTGTCTCATGGGAACTCAACATGCCACCACTCCCAGGTGGGCCAACACGCTGAAGTGTCATTAGGCTATGACTAGTGGAGGCTCACTAGACACAGAGACTCAACACAGTGAAGTACGGATAGGGTAAGCACACACCTGCCGCACGTACTACGAAACACAAGGTAGCTCACAGAACAACCACCTGACTCAGGACAGACAACTAGACCTACACACAACAATCCTTGAGTCATACGACTAGGGTCAAGATCGTCGCACATCATGGTAACATACCATTAATCAGCCTAGTCCCTAAGCCAAAAAGTACAAAGAAACACAAGTCCTCAGCCCCTAAGTTGCACATAGGACTCTCGATTCCGTATAACACATAAACATGAAACATGAGGGAACATCAAAGCCCTCAGACCACATAGGCACGCAAATTGAGATAAGATGATACCTCCAAGTGTCTAAAACTAGCGCCTTGATCCGTACAAGATAATCGAGACACACACGAGGTCACGTGTCAACCACTGGGTCACAACCGGGTTGACCAAAAATCATAATGACCCTCGAAACACACAAAACACTACTTGGTGCAATGGCACTTCCGAACACCCTATAACACGGCCACAGCCCTCATAGGACGTCCAAGACATCCATGGATAATGTCTAACTAAGGGGTCAAAGCCAAGCCAACCAACACGAAAGAAACACTACAAATAACTCGGGATGAAGCCACTCTTCTGGGATCCCTTACACATATATAACTCTCACGGAGCACCCAAGGCATCCATCGAGTCAAAGGCCAACAAGGCACTGAATCTTGGGTTCACCAGAGCCCAATATAACTCGAATAAGACACTGAAAATAGAGAACAAGAACACATAAGATTGCGTCCAAAGCTGACATCACGATAGTGAATGCGCCCCTTCAGTGGGTCGCGATGTCACCAGAATGTGCCCATCACTTGGGTCGCGATAACGCACTGACGTGGCACTTACCTAGGTCATGATAATAGACACGGCCAGGACCTCTAGCGCGATAATACGATAGTCGCAGCCATCACCTGGGTCGCAATCACACTGATGCGGCATTTAGCTGGGTCACGTTAACAGAGGATCGCGCCCATCACATGGGACGCGTTCCCAGCTGCCCAACTATTCATCTTCTTAGATGAACGCGACCATATGACACAACGCGTCTCTTCTGAGAACGCGCCCCTTGAGAGTACCACGTTAAAACACCAAACCCAAAAATTACTAAAATTTGTGAAAATCATCATTCCCCACCCCAATTGCCTACAAAATGATGGGGAAACATCCCTAACATCGATATCCACCTCCACAAGTCCTAAGGGGTCCAGAAAACCATAAAATGACACAAAATGGGTGATTTTCACATATCCACCCAAAATTTACTCACGAGGGTAACCAGCGTCCTACCAGCCCCAAATCACGGCCAAGCAAAATAAAACTGGTGGGAATGGCATCCCAACATGCCAGGGGTTCCAATGAAACCATTTAAACTACAAACAATCACCTGGAATGGCAAACACGACTCACACTCCCCGAACATGCATTTCTCCCAAACAAGACAAAACTCGCTCAAACTTACGTCGTTCGGCTCCAAACCGCAAAGAAACGTAGGAAAAGAGTAGGGTATCTATCCCTCGACCTCCACCGAAGATCTCACGAGCCGAAACAACCAATCCTCGTAAAAAACCATCATACGAACAACCCACGTCGGCTTTGAATCCATCGAGGGATCGCGCCAACTCCACGCCTCAGTTCTCTCGCCATCATGCTCCACAACACCCCCACGACATCCCGTCTCGTCTGCCTCCTCCTCGGTCACGCACCTCGGGGGAGAGGAGAAGAGAGGAGAGAGAACAGAGGGGGGGAGAGTGAGAGAAATGTGAGAAGAGAGAGAGAGGGTGGAAAGGGTTAAAAAGAAAAAATAGGAATTTAGCAAAATTTTCTCAAATCTGATTTTCTGCCTAAAATTCCATAAAATCTGAAAAATATCAAAAAATAGCCTATGTGATCCTTGGAAAGAGCACAGCGCACCTATATCGTCCTGGAGTCTCAAAACTCAATGGTTCACTCTCCACGAGATTCCGTAAGTTATACGATGGAGACAATGTTCCCGTGCTTGAGGAAAAATAAAGAAATTGGCAATCAATGCCAACAAGAAGGAAAATAAAACTGGCACCTCGCCTGACTTCAGAGGTCCGAATTCGTGGAGCTATGGCCCGGCCCATCCCGCCCCCTATAGCTCCTATCTGCCTTCAAATAGTCCCTCCAGTAGTGATCAGGAGGCCAATAGATAACAAAAAGCAACAAGCCCCGATGTGGGTGCGTGAAGAAATCAGCTTAGTCGTGGAATGGCTACAAATCATTACAGACAGGCTATATGAGCATGAGCAGCTCAAGAGCCAACCTGTGCAGCAAGCCCCTCAAAGGCTCAACGAGTCCCACCGGCTAACAAAAAGAACTAAAGAAAAGGCAAGGGTGTTCAATACACCGAGCAACCCATTGTGGAGGTAGATGCCGGCCATATGGGAGAAGGAAAAGAAGAATACAAAAGCTAAAATAAAATATGTTGCCCTCTCTTGCAACATGCTATCAGTACCGTCTAGTGTGGCTCAAGCTACTGATGAAGAAGATGAAGAAATTTACTTTATACCAAAAGGGAACAAATCAGGCTAAAGCTTCTGCCTCCCACTATGTTGTCGGGTCCAAGAGAATATCAAGACACCCGCCAGCCAACAAGGGGACACAATGCCACATTCCTCCTCAGCTCAGAGGCAGAAAACCTAGGGAGTTCATCTCAAAGAAACTCGACGCGTCCAACAACAATGACGGGATGTCACCCACCCTAGTCAAACCAGAGGTGAAAGATAGCACTCCCGGCCCCTCCTGCCAAGACCAGGCCATGGTTGCGCTGCTATACCAGAAGTAGCAAGAGATTAAAATGCTGTAAAGGCAGCTAAATGAAATGAATCTAAGGGCACCTATGTCACAATCGACAGGATATCTACATGAGGCGACACAACGTAGTGCTAGCTCACCCGGAGCGTCAACACTGCCAGCCATCCCCCGAATAGTACATAATCATACGGGGGACATCCTCCCTCAACCACTCAAACATACAATCCCCCGGGCATGTCAGGGGGCAACTAAGGCATCTCCGAAGATGGTGCCAATAAGACCACGCATGCAGTCAAACAAGCCAAGGACAGAACAAGCAATGACTATAAAGATGGCCAAAGGGGAAGTCACCGATGCCAAATTACAAGCAGCCAAACAAAAGGATGGTAAGTCCGTCATGGACTACATAAGAAGGTGGAGGAATCTCCGTGAAAAGTGTCAACATCCACCAAGCTACGGGGATTCTGTTGAAATCTGCATAGAAATTCTGCGATGGGTCATTGACATTGAAGGCACGACCTTTGAACAACAAGGTGACATCGTAACCAATGTCGAAGCAGTTCTTGCAAGGCTCTGCCTGGCTTCGATAACCCCGAACCAAAAGAATGAGCCAACCGGTAAACACCTGGCCCTAGAAGAAATTTACGCCTCAAATTTTGAAGCCTTCGAGAAACAGAAGAAGGAAATGAAAGAGGCATCTTTCGTCGAGCTGGCAAAATAAGGGTCCTCATTAAGGGGTAAAATTATGAAATCATACTCCTTCCCGAAGGACAAGACTAGGGCTCTTTTTCAGTGCGCTCGTGAATATGGCAAAGTGGTGCTTCCAGAGTCAAAGAAACCAGGCGATGCCGAAAGAAAAGACGATCCACACATCTGTCCTTATCACCAAATGTTGGGGCATCCTATTGAGGATTGCTATGTGTTCAAGGACGCTATTGAAGGCCTGATCAAGAAAGGCGAACTACAGATGGGTGAATACACGGTGGACCCACCGCGCCCTCCATCAAATACCTGTTCTCAGAAGAGCAGCTCAACGTAGCACCACTGTCTCAACTGCTCCTCACAAATCTGGCTGAAGCCAATGTCCAGCGGGCTCGCATAGCTTGAATGCGGATGCTTGCCAACAAAAGGAGAATGGCAAATGCCACGAGATATGCAAAGAAAAAAAAAAGAAGAGAAAAGAAGAAAGGAAAGGTCCTGTTCTGGGGCAGGCACCAAAAAAAAAGAGAGACAAAAAGATAAAATGCAAAATAAAATGAAGGAGGTCTTGATGGCTGCGTCTACTAAGGGAGATATCGCCCCCCTCATCACCTGGCCCGTGCCAAATAAGAAACTACCATTGTGGGGTTGGTATGGGTCATCTCCCCCTCATTCGCCCCGTGCCCCTACACCTGGCCGAAGAGAGAAAAGCAGGGACCTTCACTTCCCCTAGGCATGGCCAAAGGAGAGACGGTGTCACATAGTAGCTAAAAACCCAACCAGAGTTGTCTTGTAGTGTGTGATTGCCGTGCTCGGGGTCTTCCTTGGTGATTGAGGGGAGGGACACCTCGCTACCGGGTTGGCACTAGCCTGACTCTAAGGATAAATATGCTTAAGATACAACCCATTCCACACATGAGATAGCTCCTCACCTTCCACGTTAACTAGATGATATGCGTTCCCTGGATAATCCTCTCTAACGACGAATGGCCCTTCCTAGTTAGGTTGCAGCTTAGACCTAGGACCTCCAGACCTAATGATTTTGTATTTCAAGACCATATCACCTACTTGAAATTTACGTTCAATTACCTTCTTTTAAAAATAGCGTGAGATTCTCTTTTGATAAACTGACACGTGATCGGCCGCATTTAGCCTCTTCTCATCCAAGAGTTCCAATTGGACAAGCAACGCCTCCTGATGTTCGTGGAGATCAAGTTCCTTATCGAGCTACACCCTTAGGAAATGGATCAAGATCTCATATGGGAGCACCGCCTCCATCCCGTAAGTGAGAGCATAGGGGGTTTGCCCCATAGGAGTATAGATGGAGATGCGGTAAGCCCATAGAGCTTCCACTAATCTTTCAGGCCAATCAGAGAATTTGTAAAATTCACATGTTCTCTTTATGATCTGAAGAAGGATTTTATTGGTGGCTTCGACTTGACCATTGCCTTGAGGATAATATGGGGATGAATGAGGTAATGTAATATTAAACTTCTTATAGAGGTCCTAGAGATCTTGTGACACGAACTGGGGTCCATTGTCAGCGACGATGCTGCTTGGCACTCCGAACCGCGAGATGATGTTCTTCATGATGAAGCGACTTGATCTCTGCATATGCTTCCACTTCGGCCCATTTGGTGAAGTATTCAGTGGTAGTGAGGATGAAAGATTTTTGCTTAGTCTGAGAATTGGGATCACCTAGCTGGCCTACAATATCGAAAGCCCACATAGAGAACGACCAAGGAGTAGAGAGAGGATGAAGAGATGAAGCAGGAGCATGGATCTTATCAGCATGGAGTTGGCATTTAAGACACCTCCGGACATAGAGGGAGCAATCTTCTTCTAGAGTGTGCCAATAGTAGCCCTGCCTAAGGATCTTCTTTGCTAAATCTTGGCCATTGACATGACCTCCACACTCACCAAAATGGGCTATTTCAGCCACCTTCCAAGCTTCATCATCATCTAGACACCACATGAGCATTCCATTGAGAGTGCGCCTATACAATTCTCTAGCAATGATAGTGTACCTTGAGGTGACACTTTTGATAGCCTTATGCTACTCAACGTTTGCCCCTTCTGGGAATGATCCATCCCTACAATACTGCTCAATTTCATGGTACCAAGGTAATTCTTCTTCTTCCAAAATCTCTTCTAACTCTACCATAGAAACTTCCTTCAGATCTTTCTTCTCAGCCTTCACCTCTACAGCTCTCCTAAGGTTGTCAAACCAAGGATCCTGAAGAGAAGGGGCGTCCAGTCTCTAGACGATGATGGTCTTGGTGCTCTGACTGAGAGAAAAAGATAGGGAGAAAGAAAGCGATGCCAATGCATCGGCGAGGATATTTTGAGATCGAGGCGTGTGAATGTAGATCAATTTGTGGGATTGCCTCGCCAAGAGAATGACCAAATCTTGATACGGCTTGAGCTTCGGGTCACGAGTGTGGTATGTGGATAGAACTTGGCACAGAACAAGCTGAGAGTCTCCAATAACGTTCAAGTAATACGCACCTCGGTCACCCCCTTGCTGGTCTTTCCTATGCTTGTTTAGTATCGCCGCTAGTGCCGTCAGACGGTGAGTTGAGTACCCGATCATGAATCGGTAAAATTTGAGTGACTACCGCGAGTGAGTTGTGAGAGAGCCAATACATCCCACGCCCTCGGCGTGTTGGCCGCCATCGAGAGTGGGCATCCCAGGACCCTTAGGGGATCCACCACAAGCTAGCCAATCCCCAGAGTAGCGAGGTCCTATCCTGGACCCTCACCACCATCACAGAGTTGCCTAGGGGCACAAGTGTGTGCTAGCGGGTGAGTCCGGCCCATGGCTGCACCAACGCAATGCCTACCCGCCTGCACCCACTCGCCCTGGTGCTTTTGGACATCCTGCTGCTGCATAATCTACCGCATATGGTGCTCCTCTGCTACCCACACCAGGCCCGCCAGCTGCTTCATTCTCCACTTCCGACTGATATCCAGATAGCGGCGCAACCCGCCACATTACTCCGGATTATCATGCATTGATGGACCCCACAGGTTATACTGGTTTTGACAAACTTCATGTCGGTGATGGAGAAGGTTTGCCCATTTCTTCCACTGGATCGACTATACTCCCATCCACGTCTCATTCTCTTAAGCTTCATAATGTTCTCCATGTTCCACGCATCACACGCAATCTTCTTTCGGTACGCAAACTCACAGCTGACAATGATGTCTGTGTTGAATTTCACCCATCTTATTGTCTTGTGAAGGAACGTCCCACGGGGAGAGTTCTTCTTCAAGGCCGGCTTAAGGATGGTCTGTACTACTTCCCTCCGCTAGAGCCCAAGCCGTCCACTTTCATTGGCGAGCGCGCATCTCCCACGGTCTGGCATGATCGGCTTGGTCATCCGCAACTCTGTATTCTTCACCAAATTCTTCAAAAGTTTGGTCTCCCTGTGACTCATTAACCACAACGTCACTTATGTGAATCCTGCTCCTTAAATAAGAGTCACAAACTTCCGTTTAAATCATCGACTTCTACTTCAATGAAACCATTACAACTATTACACTCTGATGTATAGGGTCCAGTGCATGTTTTGTCCCACAATGGCTTCTTATATTATGTCTCATTTATTGATGATTTTAGCAAATATACATGGCTTTTTCCTCTTAAGCGTAAATCTGATGTGCTCGACGTATTTATTCGATTTCATCATCGTGTGGAGCAAATGTTTGGCTGTCCAATAATTACTCTCCAATCAGATTGGGGTGGCGAATTTCAGTCTCTACATCGTCATCTTCAAACTTCTGGCATTCAGCATCGTGTGTCCTGTCCCCACACGTCGGAACAAAACGGCACCGCCGAACGTAAGCATCATCACCTCATTGAAACTGCGCTTACTCTTCTCGCTACTGCCTCCATGCCACCAAAATTCTGGGATGACGCAGTGTCTACCGCTGCCTATCTTATTAACCGGCTGCCTACCCCCCATCTTCACCACCGCTCTCCCTTCGCACGCCTGTTCCACAAACAACCAGACTATACTCTACTACGCATCTTTGGTTGTCTCTGCTATCCCCATCTCCGTTCTTATTCCCCACACAAACTCGCCTCCCGTTCCGAGCGCTGCCTCTTTCTCGGCTACAGTAGCATGCACTTGGGGTATCGCTGCCTCTCCTTGTCATCCGGGCGCCTTTTTATCTCACGACATGTTATCTTCGATGAATCAGTATTTCCCTTTGCAGGTCTCCCACGGAATGCGCCGTCGACACCAATTGCAGCATCAGAGCTCCACAGGCTTGCTTCTTCCATGCCACTTCCCACTGTGCTGTCACCAGTCGCACCCGGCCTCACGCCTCCCGGGCCTACAGCGCGAAGCCCTTCTGCAGCTTTACCTTCAACGCCCTCACCTACCTCGACACCGGGAGGCCCGGTTTTGTCCTCTGCCGCGGATCATCACCAAGGGGTTCCCTCCTCGCCTATGTGTGCCAGCGCGTCCCCAGCAACCCCATCCGCGTCCTCCCTGGCGCCCTCTCCAGCACCCAATTCCGCTACAGCAGATAGCGTATCTCCAACCTCTACCTCGCCTCCCCGCCGCATGCGCCTGCTCTCTGATCTCTATAGTGCCACTTCTCCAATGACGCCTCATGCTATGATCACTACTACCCATCGTCTTCATCAGAGTCTCACGACTGACATGCCTGAGCCTACATGCTTTACTCAGGCTTCTCGTGATCCAGCATGGCGGGCTGCTATGGCAAGCGAGTTTGATGCTTTACTTCGAAATGGGACTTGGTCTCTCGTTCCCCGACACCACAGTCAAAATGTGATCAGTTGTAAATGGGTGTTCATGCTCAAACGTAAGGTTGATGGCTCCATCGACCGTCACAAGGCGCGACTAGTAGCTAAGGGATTCCGACAACTACCAAGCATTGATTTCCATGACACCTTCAGCCCTGTCGTCAAAATTACAACCATTCGTATGTTGTTAGCTATTGCAATATCACATGGATGGCAGATTCGACAGCTGGATGTCTCCAATGAATTTCTTCATGGTCTTCTTGATGAGGTAGTCCACATGGAGCAACCTCCTAGTTTCTCCCATCCGCAATATCCCAACCATGTTTGCAGATTGCACAAGTCCATTTATGGTTTGCGGCAATCACCAGCGCGTGGTTCCGGCGTCTCAGCTCTCGACTTCTGGCTCTTGGCTTTGTGGGCTCCAAGACTGACCCATCTCTGTTCTATAATCACTCTACTCAGTCCAAGCTCTTCATACTTATTTATGTTGATGATATTTTGGTCATGGGCTCTGATCCAGGGGGCGTCCAGTTCCTTATCACCTCCCTGCAACAAGAGTTTCCCATTCATGATCTCGACAATGCACACTACTTTCTGGGAGTTGAACTCCAATCCCACCATGAGGGTTGTATGTTGTCTCAGTCCAAATATATCGGTGATCTTCTACGAAGAGCACGCATGGACTAGGCTAAACCCATCGCCACGCCCATGGGTATCTCCTCTACTGCCATTGTGTCTACCTCTACCTGCAACACCGCAGTGGATCCGTCTTTGTATCGCAGTATCGTCGGTGCTCTCCAATACCTTACTATCTCCCGGCCAGATATTGCATTCGCAGTTAATCGTGCATGTCAACATATGCACGACCCGCAGCCCTCTCACTGGGCCGCAGATAAGCGCCTTCTTCGATACTTAAAGGGCACTGCTACGCACGGTCTCCTTCTCCGGCGGGACTCCTCCATGCAACTCCATGCGTTCAGCGATGCAGACTGGGCTGGTTGCTCACTTGATCGACGATCTACAGGGGGCTATGTCATCTTTTTGGGACGCAATGCTATTTCTTGGTGCTCCAAGAAGCAGGCTACTGTGGCTAGATCTAGCACTGAGGCAGAGTACAAAGCATTAGCTAATGCCACCGCTGAACTAATCTGGCTTCGCTCCCTACTCACTGAACTTGGATTTCACCTTCCCCGCCCACCTGTTCTTTGGTGTGATAATATTGGGGCCACATATCTTGCCGCCAATCCCGTATTCCATGCACGCACCAAGCATATTGAGATTGACTATCACTTTGTCCGTGAGCAAGTTGCTTCTCATCGCTTGCATGTTTCCTTTGTCTCCACCAAGGATCAAATCGCGGACATATTCACCAAGGGTCTTCCCAAACAAAGGTTTTCTGATCTCTGCTACAAGCTCAATGTTGTTGCACACATGAGCTTGAGGGGGCGTATTGAGGATAATACAGATAACACAGCGACAGATGCGCCAACTTAATGTAACAAATATTATTCTTATCAGGTTGTTGTAATCGTTCCAGATATGGTGGAACTCCAGTCCCTATCCTTGTAAACATGTAAACACTCCATACAATATATATACACAGCAACGCCATTGAATGTGGCACTGCTCTCGCATTCTCTGCAAGTTTTATGTTCTTCTCTGTTTTCTACTCTTACATGGTATCAGAGCTCTTGCTTAATAGCTCCCAGATCCATGGCCAGCAGCGGTACCCAAGCCTCTGTGACAACTGGTGTGTCACAGCATTCCGTGCTTGAGGCCCAAGGTGCTGTCGTACAAACTTCTTTCTCGATGGAAAAGCCCCAGCTGCCCTCTGTTACCTCCCCCAACATACTCTCATATCTGTCCCTAAAATTGACACGGGAGAACTATCTACTCTGGAAAGCGCAGTTCATTCCCATTCTCAAAAGTCACGGCTACCTGGGTATGGTGGATGGATCCACTGTCCGACCACCGTAGTACATCCCCTCCATCGACACTGACGGGAAAGAAGTGCCCCTCTCCAACCCTGCGTTTGCAGTCTGGGAACGGCTCGACCAGACCATTCTCTCGTGGCTGTTATCTTCCCTCACCGAACACCTCTTCAATTCCCGCTGATTGTTGGACACGAGACTGCCAAAGATGTCTGGGATGCTTTGGCCCGTGCATTCGCCTCGCGGTCTCGGTCTCGTATCCTTCAACTGCGCTCCAAACTTCATGGCATACGCCGAGGTACGTCTTCTGTTCAAGATTATGTGCAGTCGATCAAGCTCATTTCAGATGAGCTTGCAGCTATTGGTCACCCTATGGATGACGAAGACCTTGTCATGGTGGTGCTATCCGGGCTTGGCCCAAGCTTTGAAGCTTTTATATCAAGCATCACAACCCGGTTAGAAGCCTTCACTCTTGAAGATGTCCTTGCGCATCTCACAGCGCATGAGACAATAATGGCGCAGTAGCACTCTCTTCCGGAGGATAACCCAGCTCTCCCATCTGCCAATATTAGCACCACCAGTCCCTCTTCATCCTCTGGGCGACGCAGCAACGGCGGGGGTCACGACCGTGGAAGCGACAAGAATCGTGACCCACGGTGCCAAATCTGCCTTCAGTTTGGGCATCGTGGTCCGGAGTGTGGTGAGTGATTCAACAAATCATTCACTGGTGGTCGCGCCTCCCAACAACAAAGAGCTACTCCGCCGTCCCGCCCATGGCTGCACCAACACAATGCCTACCCGCCTGCTCCCACTCGCCCCGATGCTTTTGGATATCCTTCTGCTGCATATTCTACCGCATATGGTGCTCCTCTTCTACCCACACCAGGCCCGCCAGCTGCTTCATTCTCCACTTTCGACTGGTATCCAGATAGCGGAAAATTTGAATCTTAGTTATTATTTAGATATTTTTACACACACTGTCTTTTGTCAAAAAAATATCTTATTGCTCTGATTGATTGGTTCTATATAAACTATGGTGCTACCGGGTATCTTCCGCGCTCGGGACGTGACAAAGCAAGTTTGGGTGCCCAAGTCAACACAGGCCCCAATGGCAACTCAGCCGTGGTCTGTCAGGACCGATATGCCCAGAAAGGAAGATAATGAAAGAAGAAAGAGGCATCATTTGCGGCGCCTCATGAAGCACTTGCCCAAGCCCGCAGGTGGAGGGTGAATACTCCGCAACATACGAAGAATAATGGTAGATTTGTCAAGAAGGGTCAGCCCGCCTATGGGCCCCCAGCACAAGCAAGGGTATCGCAACATGTGGTCTATCCTGATTATGAGCTAGAAGACATCACCCAGGCTCTGCACGGATACCACCAGGGCACCGGGAATACTTCCCTAGGGAGGCAGCGGCTGTTATAGGCCATCACCACTCCAAAATAGAATCAAGAATACTCAATCAACCTTGTTGAAATAGAAGATGCTGAGTCGGGATGTTATAGGCACTCCCACTGTGAAGAAGCTCTATCGAGAGTCTTGGTGTTTGAAAGATTGACCTTCCCTGGTCAACCGACCAGGCATGTAAGGAGAAGAAATCGAAATATCCAAGTCTACACTTGCCATGTGGTCGGAACGACCAGCCATTATGGGGCCCTGGCTGAAGAGCCTGAAGAAGTCACCAGAATTATCGAGAGGCCTGACCCTCTCACAAGAAGAAAAAAGGTGGCCAGTAAGGCATTGCAAATTCTCGATGAGATGACAAGTCCAGAAGAGGCCGCCACAACTCTAGCTTCTAATGTGGTCACAACTGAAGGAGATAGCGCCATGTCATACATCTCATCTGAAGAAATACCTAGTGAGGATAGGGGAAGCCACCCCAACCCGTCTGTCAGCGATCCAGACTTGTTGATGTTGTTGCACAAATATCAGTGAGAAATTGAAGCATTAAAGAAGCAATTAAGCGAGAGGGATATGCACATCTCCGCACCCTCACAGGGTGAAGGCCCACCTGGAACATCAGGGGGCAGCAACCAGGCATTTGAAGCTTCACCATAGGTGATCGCCTCTCAACCAGTGCACAACTATACTGGGGGCATTCCTCCCTGGCAACAATAACATGCGGCTGCACCGCAACCTTTAATTTCCCAATTCCAAGGGGCTCTTGCTACGCCCTACGTAGCCATGCTACCAATGCCGCACATGCAACAAGCTCACTTCTACCCAAACCCGGTTGACCCGGCGGTGGTGAACAAGCTCATGGTCAAGCAAATGATAAAAATGAAGCTGGAAGAAAAGAGCAATGGTGACTCTGCCTCATTTGATGTATACAGGGTACCCTACCCATCTCATCATGCTACTAAGAGGCTGGCCCTTGGCATCACTAAGCCTCCGAAGTTTGAGAAGTTCAATGGGCAAGGGTCTCCACGTGAGCACATTACCTACTATACTAATGTGATGGGTGACTTAGCTACTAATGATTCGTACCTGTTGAAGTTCTTTGGGTCCACACTAACGGGGTTTGCCTTCGAGTGGTACTTAAGCTTGCTGCCCTGGTCCATTATTAAATGGCCAGACATGCAAAGAAAATTCAAAGAAAGGTTCCACATCATCGAAAGGGACGTGACAGTAATCGAATTATATGAAACCAGGCAGAGGAATGATGAGTCATCCCTGGAATACATCAAAAGGTGGAGGAACCTCAGCATGAGGTGTAGGCGTCTGTCGCATCTGGAGGATGTCGTCTAAATTGCAAGCAGAACTTGAAAAGAGAGGTACTGGAAAGGATGATCGACACTGAAATCAAGTCGTTTGATCGACTGAATAATGTTGTGGCAAAAGTCGAGGCATTCCTCTCAAAGTACTCTGCCGCTCCCACCACCTCAAGTTAGAAGGCCAGGTCGGTTGACAAGCGGCCAGCATCTCAAGAAGTGCATACGGTCGACTTCAAGACCTTTGAATAATAAAAAGAAAAAGATAAACAGGTAGTTGAGTCCCCTCCAGCCATGTCTGCTGATCGTCAAGAGGGTCCATCCCTCCGTGACAAAATGAAGAAGTTGTACTCATTCCCTCGAGACAAGACTCGACTCTTGTTTTATCCTATATAGTCCACTTGTGATTGGGCTACACACAATTAAACACACCGTTAGGTCCAGTTAAAAGAATACGTTATTGGACTGAACCCATTCAGTGCCCATTAGGATCCTATTATGGGTGGGATCCTGCTTAAGCCCAATAGGGACTGGTCCCTCCTCTCTATATAAGTGTGCAACTCCCCGTTAGGTTCCACACACACATACAATACATGAGATAGAGAGAGAAACTCAGAGGGAGAACGTGGGTTCCGTCGCTCTCTTCCCGGTATTCGTGAGTGTGGATCATCTTCCTCGTCGTCTTCCTTCTCGGTGGGATGGCTTCCGCTTCAGGTACACATCCCCAACAGGTTGTGCTAACTACGGAATACGTGTGCTCGTTCCATGTCTTCTCCGCCTGTTCTACCCTCTTTCTCTCCTTATTTCCTGTTGACTGGCCAATGTTTCCCTGGGACTACCCCTCCATGTGCTCGTTCCTCCTGGTTCAAACCACCTTATTTTGCACTCAGACATGGGTTGGGTGCCTTCTGTCCCGCTGACAGCCCTCGTGCCCTCTCCAAAAACTTAATTGTGAAGTGAAGGTTGTGTGCTAACTAAGGAATACGTGAACCACGAATTGCATAAGGCATCCATTCCCATGCAAAAAATTTGTCATTTTAATATCCACGTATCTTAGTTGTTGTCGACTTACAACAGAGCTACACTACCAGAACACACTTCCCATGTAACAAAGAAGGCGCATACACAAATACAATCATAAAGCGCACAAAACAGAAACCATGTCAGACATTCTTCAGTTCCCATTTTGATCATGTCACGTTCAGTCGAGAATGGTGACTACCAAAGTATAGGTAATCAGTTATTGGTGACCCACTAGAAATAAGAAGATCTAACCCACTAGAAGCTGCTAAAAGAAGAAGCAGATTTAAAACTTGTTTATTGGTGACCCAAAACAACTTTCAGTACGCAACAAAAGAACAAAAAAAAAATCAACGCAAAGAAAAAGAGACCAGATTTTACCTGATGCTGAGAAAGCAGTAGAAGACTTGTGAAAGCAAGGATGTTGAAGCAGACCATCCAAGCGGCCTCAGAGATTTGAGTCATAAAATGCAGATAACTCAAAGAAAAGGCACCGAGAGAAGTGACTAGTGTTGCTAAAGCGGCAGGGGAACCAGCCCTTCTTGCCGGAGCAACCTTGGACAGTAGGATCAGATAAAAGAAAGAGACGGCGGCATGGATGATTACTCCTCCATGGTTTCTCCGAGAGGCTGAATACGAAAGAAAGGCAAGGCTTCCCAGTAAACTTTTCGTGGGTTCCTGTAAAATCTACAAAAAATTTATTGCCCAGCAGAAATTTTACTCCATCTTAAAACACAAACGAAAAAAAAAAGGGAAAAGGGGAGTTTGAATTGAATGTCTTCTGCCCACATTGCATTCCCCAGTTCGCAGGTTATTGTTAACCTGTACTCCCAACTCCTCTCTGGGGCTATGTCCTCAGAGGTGGTTTCTTTCAGCGTACAAACGGGTAGAGAGAGAGAGAGAGAGAGAGAGAGAGAGTCTGATTCTTACCTGGGAGAGAAAGGCAACGCCTTTCTTCTCTGGAGGCCAGAGAGCGAGCCGATGGAATCGCCCAGATCCAGGAGGGCAACGGGATTCCGTCCTCTCCTCTGCCGTGACAGCGTCGCCATCAAGGCGGCGCCTCGGCCATGGTCGGCGCCTGAGGACACCCTTGATAAGCCGGAGCACCCTAGATCCGAGCGTACTCCTCGTGAGGACAGTCGAGGCACCGGAGCTTCCCAATCTTAGCCTGAGGAGGGAGCTCCGGACTCGGACAACGATCGAGAACCACGCTTCCTCGCTATCACCCCAGCCGGAGAGCACCTTGGAGGCCCTCAGCCGGAGGCGGAAGCCCCGGGCTCGGGCGTGGAGAGAGATCCTCCATTGCTGGTGCATCAGGAGGAGTGGAGAGAGAGAGAGAGAGAGAGAGAGAGAGAGGGGGGGGGGGACGACTCCGGAAGCTTCGGGAAACCCACCACCGTTTCAAATTTTAAATGGAAAACCGGGGCCGGAAAGTAGCCGTTGGAAGGTGCAAACGTGGAACACGGACCCACCATTTGAATTTTTTGGTGGACAAGGATTTAAAATGTCAAACATATTCTGTTGTCAAAGAGAAGAAAGGCGGGAAAGGTCCCACCGGGCGTGCCAGTCTGTTTTGTGTAGAAAGGATCACGGGGGCTGATCTATTGGAGATAGAGGCCCTAGAGTCAGTCGAAAGTAATATCAATAGGGAGCCTAGGGCCTGCAACGCCCGAAGCCGCAAGGGCCTGCTGTTAGGCAACGCTCAACTGACCAGCTGCATGATGCACCATGTAGCCTAGGGGGCTCTCCCCGCCTATCACAACAAGCTCGGGGGTCACCGCCAGGGGAATTCTCGAAGAAGAGTTGCTGTTCCTGTCGTCGGACGACTGTCGGTGTCTGAAAAGTCTGTTTTGATCGGTGGTGTCTACGTCTTCCTAGATAGACGTAGCGCCCAAGCAATCCCAGATCAGGTAGTCACCACTGTACCAACCCGCAACTCCTTCCAGGCCCTTTTCGGGAGGAGAGCTGAGAGAGAGGAAGTCGGCTGTCACAACCAAAGAGAGCTGGCCCCGAGGCCAAAAGTGTTCAAGTAGGTGTGGGTCCCCAAGAAGATCCAACCTGTCCGCCAAGATGCACCTGTTCGCCACCGCCTTGAGCCTGCTAAGACAGGGAAGAAGAATGAGAGGGGCTTTGCCCCAAGAAGAGAAGAAACGATTGTGGACCCTCCACGCTGCACTAGCTTCAGGGCATGCGCCTGACAAGCCAATATCCCCACAGTGGGAAGAAGATTTGAGCAACTCGCTGGAAGAGCCCGGCTAGCCTACATCCGTCTAGTGGGAGGTCGACAGCTATCCCCGGTCTTACATCAGGGACGGGGGCAGGAAGAGATGACCAACATGGTTAGAAGCTATTTTAGGGGTCTGGGCAACCCCTCACTGGGCCAATAATGGCTACTGCAAGCAGCCGTAGTCGAAGAAGATGACTGCTCACCAATGGCAGCCGAAGAAGAAGAAGAGAGAAGAATGATGTCGTCGGTTGATGACAATGGGTATGATGACGGCCCAGATCTCAAGGCCGATAAAGCCCCTTCACAGCAGGAGGGGAGAAGAAGAATCTCCATGTTCAAGAGATTGACCTTCCCTGGTCATGCAAAAAGGAAGGTCCACAGACAAAGGAAAGGTGTGTAGGTTTTTACCTGCAATATGGCCGGGTTGGTCGACAAATATGGGGGTCTGCCCGAGCACCCCCAGGAATTGGCTCGATTAGCTGAAAGGCCAGGGCCGAACACCAGAAGAACAAAAGCCGCAAGGGAAATGTTGAAAGTGGCAAAAGGGATACAAATATCATTTGATGAAGTCACCACCCTAACTATAAACGTGGTGACAGCAGAAGAGGAGGAGGTGTTGCTGAATATCTCGCCTGAAGGCACTTCAGGGGAAACAGTAGAAGCCATCCCCAACACAGCGACCATGGATCCGTCAGTATTGATGCTGCTCCAAAAATATCAATAGGACGTAGAGCTTTTGAAGAAGCAGTTGATGGAGAAAACAAAACAAGTCTCGGCCTCCAAGCAGCCCAAGATGCAAGCCGAGTCATCATAGGGAGGCATCAACTCGTGCGACTTCCCACCACCATATACCCTACCCCAGCCGACAAAGCCCAGCCTGGCGGCCACCCAGCACCACCCACCACAACCGCTGATGCCACTGGTGCTACCATAGGTGCACCAAGCACCTTCATTGCTGCGCCCTCCTCCGCAGGCGACCACCTTGGTCACCCCTTACCTGTAGCCGGTGCATTTTTACCTGGAACCAGTTGATCCGACCTCCGTGAACAAGCTGATGGTGGAAAGGTTGATTGAGCTGAAGCTTGCTTAGCAAAATGAACATGACTATGTTGCATTTGATGCTTATCGGGTGCCATATCTACTACATCATGCAGTAAAGTGGCTCCCTCTGGGGATCAACAAGCCACCTAAGTTTGACAAGTTCAACGGGAAGGGATCCCCGAAGGAACATGTCTCATATTATATAACTGTCATGGGTGACCTAGCCACAGACGAGTCATATCTACTGAAGTTTTTCGGGCCCTCAATGACAGGGCTCGCATTTGAGTGGTATTCTAGCCTCCCGACTGGGTCAATCAGTGACTGGCCGGATATGCAAATGAAGTTCAAGGAAAGGTTTCACATCACCGAGAGGGAGGTCACGGTGGTTGAACTCTACTCAACAAGGGTCGACGGATCAGCAACGCTCGACTTTGTGAGATCGGGGTTCGCCTTTCTGTTGCTGTTTGGAGTAGCCTAGAGACCCGAGGTTCATTTGGCAGCCGTGTTTCTATTCGGTACAGCTTTACTCTTTCTTGTAGTTGTTCTTACTCCTGCTTTTACAGCTTTACTATTTAGCTTGCTATCTTGTTTGTTACTGCGTTATTTCTAGTGGTGATCTGCATGACCCCTACTGAGCTAGTGACACGAGGCTCACCCCTACTTTTCAGGTGTGGTCGTTCTGCTGCCTCGTGGTTCGTGGCATGATGTGTCAGTTGGTAGTTGCCAGGGCTACATGCATCGGGCTTCCCCTGACTTCAGTGAACGTTCTCTATTCTGTTGGACTATACTTATCTTTAATTGTTGATTGTACTCTGTCATAAATTGTTAATTTAAACTATTAATTGAAAAAGTAATTTTATTTCTACTACTTTAGCAACCCTGATCATTGAAATATTATTGCTTACTATTTTATCAGAAACTTCAATGTACTCCACACATACCTTTTTATCCCTTCAGAGCTTTACCGCTCTTGGGAGGCTTCACAAGTTCCAAGTGGTATCAGGTTTACCTGGTATCCGGAGTCTGGGTCATCATAGGCTGGCAGGGGGCCGCAGTTAAGGTTAGGGTTTAGGGGGTGGTCGCGGGTGGGCTAGGAGAGAAAGGGGAGCGACCACTAGTTGGACGGGGAGAGATTTTAGGAGATTATTCTCTGATTTGGATGAGGTGGCAGGGATTTTGAGGAGGCTTTGATTTAGTTTGATGGAGGGAGGGAGGAATAATAGTTAGAGAAATTTGAATTCTCTTAGGATTAGGAAAGAGAAGGAGGGGATGATGGGAGGTGGGTGCGCTGGTTACCAAGAGAGCGGGAGAGAAAGTAGGAAGGGAGGAGATTCTCTAGGATGGTTGCTAATGTGGCAAGGTGGGAGAGAGGAGGAGGAAGAGGAAGAGGGTGGGGCGTGGCCAGAAGAGAGAGGAGAGAGGGGCTGGTTGACCAAGGGAAGGAAAGACAGAGAAGATAGAGAGAGAGAGAGAGATGGGCACACACTCAAGCAAGAGAGAGAGGGAGAGAGAAAATGCAGCAAGCACTCAATTTATCTTCAAAATTATCAACCTCCTTTACAAGTGTTCCTTGGACTCTATTTATGGGGAGAGCCAAGGGTACAAAAGAATCTAGATATCCCTATTAAATAAGACAATTCCCTCCTTATCCTGGAGGTGAGTATAAGCAACCTATGACCACTTAATTAAACTTGACCCAACTAGCCTTTTGGGCTTTATAACACCAGCCCAATAAGGATTACAAAGCACAATTAGACTCTAAATGAACTCATTTATTACTAATAACAAGGAAAAAGGTAGATGCCCAACAAAACCTAAATAAGTCCTCCTAGGGCCTTCAAGGGGTTTGATGTCCCCATCAGAATAAGGTATTAGGTTCCAGATATTCAAAAGACTATCTAGGAATAGACTAGAATTAGCCCTTTTGGTCAAACAATAAGTTAGACACAATCTTGGAAAATGTGATCAAGTGAGGACTATTTCTTGAAGTAGCGGTTGAGTCAAGACCGCAATCAAGTGGAGTCGACGCAAGAAGAAGGAGTAGGTCGACATAATGGAACTACAAGCAGAATGCAGTTACACTAGGACCACCTACATGAAGTCGTGGTCGCCTTAAGGCCGCGTTTAGGTCAGTGCAAAGAAAACGCAAGTTTCACAAAGTACTTTCTAGACCATTGGACTTTTAGGGTACAACCAGCTTGGCATCTTAGTGGGAATCGCAGGCTCGCAAAGACTTATGGAGGCCTTGAAACATGATCACCTAGTCTGGTAGAAGGAATATCCGATGGAGAGGATCACAAGTCTAAGAGAGTGTTCCTATCAAGTGCGTGTGAAACTAATAGCAACATATTGGAATATGCGCTATATGTAAACTAATAAAACAGAAAGAGATGAGAAGCGAACGCGCAAAACACAGATCCAAGTGAACACAAGTCATGAAAATTCCTTTAAGTACAAAACTATAATATTTTGGGTATGAAATTAACATATGTAAAAATAACTTTTAAACATGCCAACACGAACCATGACATAGCAGAAATCATGACTATGATAAACTAACATGGAGGCAATATGGGACCAAATTGAAGCAGAAAATGCACCGGTGATTCCTAGGCGACAAATGCACATCTCCACATACACTGGCCATGCATGGATTCATGATATTCTCAATGGGCATGAAACAAGGTGCTATAATGTGTTTAGGTTATACCCTGCATGTTCTTTGGATTGAAAGACATGCTAATGAGTAGGGGTTTGTTATCTGACTCACGTTACGTTACCGCAAATGAGCAACTCGCTATGTTCTTGTATGTCGTTGATCATGGTGTCTCAACTGGTGCGTTATGTGAGCATTTTCAGCACTCTTCTCAAATAATAAGTCACTACCTCGCGCTTGCACTGACCTCGTTGAAGAGCGAGTTCATCCAGCTCCCAATGCACACCAATGAATGCCACCCCCACATACATGACAAGGGTATTTTCTACATGTTCTTTACAGTGAGGTCTATGTTATACATTTCTAATTCTGCAATTCATCTTGGTATACCTCTAACATCATTTTTGAATTATAAGATGCATTGGGTGCAATCGATAGGACTCATATTCTTGCAAATGTGTCGATCTACGGCCAAGGTCGCTTTCGTAACCGGAAACAGTGCATTACACAAAATGTAATGGCTGTGATGTCCATTGACATGCTTTTTCAATATGTTTACGTTGGGTACGAGGGCTTTGTTGCAGACATGAAGGTCCTCAGGTGGAGCATAGATGGAGGCTTCACCGTATCCCGTGGGAAATATTATCTAGTGGGCGCTGGTTATGCGAACACAGGATCATTCTTAGCCCCTTACCGAGGTCATAGGTATTACATCTCTAAATTTCGTAGTAGACGGAGGGTGCCATTTGCGAACAAGAAGGAAAAGTTCAATTATCAGCATGCACAACTTCGAAACGTTGTGGAACGAACCTTTGGTGTATTGAAGATGAGATTTCATACGTTGCGAGAGAGGAATTGTTACCCATGGCTCATACAGCGGAAGATTGTACTTACATGTTGTGTAATTCAAAATTTCATATGTCGTGAACAGGGATACGATTGATACTTCAACAGGGTGACGGGTAATGATGTCACTATTGAAGAAGCCAATGATGTCGAGGTTCCAGATGATATATCTCTTAGCCGAAGGGATGTTGCAACTGGGGAGCAACTTAGAACATAGATTACTGATGCAATTTGGGCTGCCAATAGATAGGAGAGTACTACATTTTCATGCATGGTTGTATTTCCAAACATATTAAACTAGTCTTGTTCTCATATTATTGTTTGTTATGTAATTTACTTTGGACAATTCTTCAGTATTTGGGCTTTGCTTTGAAGATTGGGTATTAAAGAAGGTATGAGATGGAAGAGCAGGATGTCCATCTTTTGCATATCAAGCGAGATTATTATTCTGCCATTTCATTTGCATGAATTGAACAATGTTTGATGATTCATTTGATTCAATATCTGGGTTTCCATTTGCAGGCCATTGATATATTCAACACGGCAGTTGTTTCACCCATATATTATGTGATGTTTACTTCACTAACCATTTTGGTAGGGGGATGGGCAACGATGCAAAACTTGAACTCTGATAATTACCACAGGAGAGTGAATGCATATGTGCCATTGCAACATGGTGAATATCATTATACAACTGTGGAGATTCCTTTTCCTAGGAGCATATATGCTGTATGGGTTCATACCCATACAACATAGTAAATATCATTATACAACTGTGGAGGTTCTTAGGGGCATGTATGTTGTATGGGTATGAACTATCCAGACAGGCAAAATCCACCGGGGCCACGAGGGCCTGCGGCACTGGAGAAATGGTGACAGGGAAGTTAGAATAGATGGATGAAGTGACCTGGGCCTTCCCCTTGTCAAGCTGCGGATGGGCCGAGGTGGAAGCCTGGCCCAACTCTAGGTTGGGGATTCAGAGGGCCTGAGGATGGATGGGGGTGAGATCAATGGCGGGCAGAATGGGCCCGAATCCAATAGCAGAGGGGACAGAGGTGGCAGCAGCAGGCACACCAGAAGGAGGTACTGAAGGTGGGGCCTCTGCCCCTAGAGCTTGTCTAATCAGGTGGAGCTGGGTATTGTCCAACTGGGCCATCATATGTAGGATATGACTAGCCGAGTTGGAGGAATCAGGAAGGGAGGACTGGGCTCCCTCAGAGTCGGCATTCTCTTAACTTAGACATTTCATCCTCGTTAATGAACAGACATATCTTTGCTTTAATATTTAACCAATGTCGATGAACAAACCAGTTCGACCCTTGTCATCATCGACAAGGTCAGTCGGCATTCCCTTAACTTGGACCCTTCGTCCTCGTTAATGAATAAACATATCTTTGCTTCGGCATTTAACCAATGTCAATGAACAAACCAATTTGACCCTTGTCATCATCGATAAGGTCGGTCGACATTCCCTTAACTTGGACCCTTCGTCCTCGTTAATGAATAAACAAATCTTTACTTCAACATTTAACCAATATCTATGAACAAACAGTTCAACCCTTGTCATCATCGGCAAGGTCGGTCGGCATTCCCTTAACTTGGACCCTTCATCCTCTTTAATGAACAAACATATCTTTGCTTTGACATTTAACCAATGTCGATGAACAAACCAGTTTAACCATTGTCATCATCGGCAAGGTCGATCGGCATTAACTTAACTTGGACCTTTCATCCTCGTTAATGAACAAGCATATCTTTGCTTTGACATTTAACTAATGTCGATGAACAAACTAGTTTTAACCATTGTCATCATTTGTAAGATCGGTCGGCATTCCCTTAACTTGGACCTTTCGTCCTCGTTAATGAACAAACATATCTTTGCTTCGACATTTAACCAATGTTGATGAACAAACTAGTTTCAACCCCTTGTCATCATTGGCAAGATCGGTCGGCCATTCCCTTAACTTGGACCTTTCGTCCTCGTTAATGAACAAACATATATTTACTTCGACATTTAACCAATGTTGATGAACAAACCAGTTTTGACCCTTGTCATCATCGACAAGATCGGTCGGCCATTCCCTTAACTTGGACCTTTCATCCTTAACTTGGACCTTTCGTCCTTGTTAATGAATAAACATATCTTTACTTCGACATTTAACCGATGTCGATGAACAAACCAGTTTTGACCCTTGTTATCATCGGCAAGATCGGTTGGCCATTCCCTTAAGTTGGACCTTTCGTCCTCGTTAATGAACAAATATATCTTTGCTTCGACATTTAACCAATGTCGATGAATAAACTAGTTTTGACCCTTGTCATCATCGGCAAGATCGGTTGGCCATTCCCTTAACTTGGACCTTTCGTCCTCGTTAATGAATAAACATATATTTACTTCGACATTTAACCAATGTCGATGAACAAACCAGTTTCGACCATTGTCATCATCGGCAAGACGGGTCAATATTCCCTTAACCTGGACCCTTCGTCCTCGTTAATGAACAAGCCTATCCTTGCTCAGACATTTAACCAATGTCGATGAACAAACTACTATTGACCCTTGTCATCATCGGCAAGACCGATCAACACTCCCTTAACTTAGACCTTTCATCCTCGTTAATCAATAAACCCATCTTGTTTCGACATTTAACCAATGTCGATGAACAAACTACTATTAACCCTTGTCATTATCGGCAAAACTGGTCAATATTTCCCTTAACCTGGACCTTTCGTCCTCGTTAATGAACAAACCTATTTTGCTTCGACATTTAACCAATATCGATGATCAAACCACTATTGGTCCTTGTCATCATCGGCATGACCGGTCAATATTTCCCTTAACCGGGGCCTTTCGTCCTCGTTAATGAATGAACCCACTTTGCTTCAGCATCTCACCAAATGCTGATGAATACACTAGCCCTGATCTTCATCATCATCGGCAAAATCAGTGAAAGAAGCTTTAACTTGGACCATTCATCCTCGTTAATGAAAGAAAATATACCCTTTACTATGGCATATTACTCAATGCTAACGAATGCATTAGCCCCCTAGTCTTTGTCATCATCGGCAAGACCAGTGAATACACAGTCACTTGAGTCGTCCACTCTTGATGACTACCCCTTCTCATCACCTCGGCATACATCTTGATGCCGATGAATACAATAACCTTTCGACATGTGTCCCTAAATATTCTCTACTCGAGCTAGCATAGCCTTGACCTCGGGAGAAATTTGCATTGCGGTGGAGTGAACTCCTCATACCTTCTCTGAAGGTGTGAGCGCTCTCCTGCCCTAGCAATTAGTGTACCCCAGGTTGAGTGAATTGGCATCATACCTCTACCCAAATCTATGAGGGAAAGAAAAGAAGCATGCAGCTGACCCTAAAACACACTCTTTTTTTTCTTTATTTTAAAACAATGATGATCCTAGACTCGACTTAGACTGTGCTTTGATACAAAGACTTATGCAATGACTACATTAGACTCGACTGGCGCTCTGATACCAAACTGATCCGGGACGGACTGAGGGACCGACTCTAGGTGATGTGAATCTCAGACTCTAGATGGAGATGCAACCAACAATACTTGGACACTAGAGACGCCTTGGCCCGACACTAAGAGTTCCTATGGGCTATACGTCGCTAACAGAAGCACAAGCTCACTCGTCGTCCCAAGTGAGGGATAACGTGGATCCGCGTGGTTGAGAAACCGGCAGAGTCAAGGGTGGTCGACTCACTTCCATGCTTGGATCGAGTCACGGGACGGGTCACTCTCTCGCTCACAGCGGTGACATGGACTCACGGGTTAGGATCCTATCGCACTCACAGTGGCACATGACCATATACTAGCTAAGTAAAATAACGTCAAGAAGTTAGACCGTTACCTCCACGCTCCCAACATGGGGAAGACGACCCCGGCCAAATCCGTACTCCCGGTTAACAAATTTTACAGCGGTACAAATATTTCAACCCACTCCATACAGGGAGGTAACAGGTCACATGTGGGGTCCAGGAGTAACGGGACGTGGGTTGACGGGCAGCATCTTGATGTCGCTCCGTCGATGCCGAAACCCTAACATCGAAAATCACCCCAGAGATGAGGAGACGATCAAAACGGCACAATGACACGATTTGGAATGGAACCGACATGGTACGTGTAGGTAAAGGGCTTAAAAAGGCACCACGAAGTGTAGGTAAAGCTTAAAACGGCACCATCCAACGTGGGTATAGGGGCTGGCCTTAAAACGGCGTGCACCCTTTCAAGGGAGCTCCGTTTTAGGGTGCACCATTTTAAGGCGCGTCGTTTTAAGGCGCGTCGATTGCCGATGGCACCAGTTTAGCCTCGTTTCACAGAAACCAAGGTTTTATTGATTTATTCTTGGGTTTATTAAACATTTTTGGGAGATTTTGAAAGTTTATTGAGTTAATTATTCATCGGATTGGCCTCGGGCCGTCCGAAAGTTAAGTCGTAGGCTCACGCGAGGTTCATACTCGAGCGCGGTGATCATTCCAAGTCAAGTCGGTTCAGCATGTCAATTTGTTAAGTAGCTTATTTAATTTGTTCAAGTCAAAAATTCGACAGCATCTCCCCATCTCGGAGGATTGGTCGGGGAGAAGCGGGGAGTACTCACATGGCGGAGCAACCCCTACAAGTCGTGTACCAAAACGACGGCCGGTAAAATCTGAACAGATAGGAAAACCCCGAGGGCCAGCCTGGTAGAGGCACCAAGTCCGTGGGTGAGAGTAGACGGATAGCGCAACTCATAAGGAGAGCGAAGACCCCAAGGGCTAGCCTACGAGGGGCGCGCGACCTGAGTCGGTGCCACGCCTAAATCAGGACGACCGATTAGAGAGGGAAAACCCCAAGGCCCAGCCTACGAGGGGCACCCGTCTCACGGCCACCACAAGGCCCACTAGGGGCTGTGATTTTCAAATGTTGGGACGAATCCAATTGTTGTGCACTCATTGACTTTTGGAGACCCGCCATTAGCGAATGGACTCCTACAGGTCGAGTGCTTGGACTAGGCGACTAGGGGAATGTTCCCCTCCCCGGGTCGTTGAATCTCACTATTGAGATTTGTTAAAACGGCATGGTAAAGAGATGCACAGTTAGCGGAATAACATTAGTATCTGTAGGGTGCACATGTGTGCACAGGTGATTGTTAGCTAGTTAATTTTATACTCATCAAATGAGCTTAGAAAGTGGTGACGAGCATTTTGGGGACGACCTCATCTCCCTCTGCTCATAGTCAAGAACGGAGGAGGAGTTAGGGGGACAGCCCACAATAGATGGAGCGTATGCATGTAAGCGTGCCTCTGACGGTAAAATCCTTTGGCATTCGGTTGGAAGAGGAAAACCCCCGGGGAGGGGAGGCGGATTACTGTAGCCCAAGGGATCCAAGGGCATATGCGGCGTCGAGGAAACGAATCGGGAAGACCTTCGCTCAGCCAAATCGTTAAATGCACAGAGAATAAAAAGAAGATAATACACTATTCATCCCAGTGCCGACGTTGTAGAATGGCACCGGCTCAGTGACAAAAAAAGAAATTGTCAGCAGAGAAAAAAGAATTGATTATTAAACGCGATCAAATAAAAGAATAAAAATATGTCCGACGTGAAACTAATTTTGGATGTTTATTATAATAATCTCTGATGATCCGATATTTAGAAAATAGAAATATGAAAACAATTTATATAGCCGGCAAGATTGGTGACTTACCAGAATCAGTATACACTTCAAATTTCCAGCGCGCAAAACATCATCTTGAATCGATAGGATATGTTGCTATTACCCCTATGGACTCGCCTCACAATCATGATAAATCATGGGCATCACACATGATTGAAGACCTTCAGACATTGATAAAATGTGATGAAGTTGCAATGCTATCAAACTGGCACGAAAGCCAGGGGGCTAAAATAGAGCGTGCCTTTGCTGAAAAAATGGGAAAGAAAATAATTTACCTGATAATACCATGAAAAGAAAAATTAACATGCTCCTGTTACGGGTCATGAGACTTAGAGCAATATTCAATGCCTTAAAGCATGGCATCCTGCCATACTGGTATGGTGTTTAAATTAGAATTATTATGAAAAAATTTGATCCTTTACAATGGTTATTTTTGCTGCTGTTATTGCTTACGCTCATAGCAGCGTTATTGGTAGGGTGTTCTGACGAAAATGTAGCGCCGAATAAACTAGAAGTTAAATGGAAGTTTTCACCGGATTACACCGGAACTAATTATCGCATATTCGTAAACGGCGTTGAGCGAACGGAACATTTTAATATGATGGACGGAACAACGGTTGTGAATACAGGGGATTTATTTGAAATTAAAGTGCAATGGGGTGATCCGAATCAATATTATCACGTGATTGTAAATCACTATGATTACGTTGTTCCGTGGCGGCAAAATTGCGGTTGCATATTTTCTATGATTATTACTAAATAAAAAAGGGGGTCTAAAACCCCCTTTAATTTTTACGGACACCGTGTAAGTACACCGCCGACTTCCGCCAATGCGCCGTTAGGCAGACCAGTACACGACGATGGCAATACAGGCATTATTATATTGTTGTCGTTGTCTATTATAAACAAATCGGTGCCACCACGTCCGATACTGAATGTGTTATCTACAGGCGAATAATTTATATAGGCAATGCGGTTTACTCCGCTTTTAAATACAATTCTTTCATAGTTAGCGTTGCCGGAAAACGTAATTATCCTGCTGCCGTCTGAAGTTATATTAATACTATCGGCGTCTATATTAACATCCGGACCTGCTAATATGTCTATGGTATTAGTAGCTATAACCTGTATATCATTATCTGTTTGAATTTGGTTCGTCGCGCCGCCGGCAAACTGAATACCGCGCGGGCCATAATGACCGTCAACGTTCGCTGCTATGTCATCAACCTGTAATTCACCGCCGAACAAACTGGTAGAAAAAGTGTTAGTCGTGTTAGCAATGTTTAATACGTTTAATGTAGTGTTGTAAGAAAACGCGGCTTCAGTTGTCATACGCCCGCCCGAAGTTGTAAAGTAAGGAATAAAACCGGATGTGGTTGAAGAAATTAAACGCGGTATAATGTATGTCGAACCTGCTTCTCTGAATGATAATGCCCCGGCACTAAGATTATACCACGTATCATAATCAACCAGCGTGCTAGGCGCGCCTCCTAACGATCCGAGATTATAAGACGCTGAAGTAGCGCTAGGGGTAAACGTATGTTTAACTAATGAATTGACCGATGCGTTCACGGTGAAACGCGGTGAACTTCCCGCCGCGTTAAATACCTGAAAACTACCAGTATTAATTTGGGCGGCAGTTGTCGCGTCTATAAACATTTGCGGAGAATTTAAAACATTCCAACCAAACGATCCGGCCCCATTTAAAGTCACATCAGACGTAAAACTAGCCGATCCGCCCAAAGGCCAAAAATTACCGCCTGTTCCGCCGCCTAACAAGTCTGTCCATTGCGCACCATCCCATACGCGCCATTTATTGCGAACCTCATCGAAATACAATCCGCCGGTATTTCCATTAGCTAATTGTAATTGTGAGCGTGTAAATTGCGCGAACGCCGTATCCGTTACATTAGTGGATAGATACATTTTAGCCTGCTGATTAAGTTGCGCATATCCTGCGAGAAAACTTAATAGCGATACAATAATAAGTAAGATTACTTTTTCCAACCTGTTAGGGCGGTGTCACCCCTTTCACAAGTTGATGATGAAGGATGTTCCCTTTTATTGGGATGAAGAATGCCAGATGGCTTTTGACAAGCTGAAGGATTATCTGAAAACTCCTCCAGTGCTTGGTGCATCGTGAAAGGGCGACCACTAATTCTGTACATAGCGGCCACACACTATTCTCTAGGGCCAATGCTGGCCCAAAATAATGAAGAAGGAAAAGAACATGCCCTCTACTATCTCAATCGGAGGTTGGTGAGGACTGAAAAAAAGTACACCTACATTGAGAAGATTTACTTAGCTCTAGTTTTCACAGCCAAGAAGCTCCGATGCTCCATGTTGTCGCATGAGATCAAGTTGATATCCAAAATAGATCCGTTGAAATATGCTCTATCCCAACCGGCACTCAAAGGCTGCTTAGGCAAATGGGCAGTAATTCTTATGGAGTTTGATATCTCCTAAGTGTCGCAGAAAGTTGTCAAAGGACAGGCTATCACGGATTTCTTTGCCACACACCAGGTGCCTGAAGACTGCCCATTAGAGGCGGAACTCTCTGAAGATGAGACCCTGGAAGCAGACCAAGTGCATCATACCCTCTGGCAGTTATACTTTGATGGTGCCTCCAGAATTGACACTCGAGCGACCAGAGTAGCTAGAGTCAGAGCTAGTGTAGGCATAGTCCTGAAGTTCCCTGAGGGGGAGGTCATATATACCTCCTACTCGATAAACAAGCCCTGTACAAACAACGAGGCTGAGTATGAGGCCTTAATCATCAGGTTGCAAATTGCCCTCTCCATGGGAGTCCAGATGCTCGAGGTGTTCGGGGACTCCATGCTGGTCGTAAAGTATGTTGGAGGAGAATTTGATGTCCGAAAGTTGGAGCTCCTTCCCTATCACCAACTGGTGTTGCGCCTGATGGTGAAGTTTTACCTTATCCAAATGAAGCATGTTAATCGAGGACAGAATACTCTGGCAGATGCCCTCGTAAAGCTAGCTATTTCCTTGGCAGTCTCGCCAGATCAGAGCTTGAATATAACTGTCGTTAACAGACGACAAGTCCCTAGCATGATAGAAATCCCAGCAAAGGGAGAAGAAGATGAAGTCATGGCTATAGAGGAAGTCTAACAGCCTGATTGGCGGGAGTACCTCCTGCACTGGTTCCAGCACTGGCAGCTCCTGAAGGAAAAAGAACAAAGAATGAGATTAATCAAAATCAAGGATTCTTATGAGATGAGGAATGTAACGTTGCTCTGAATAATGGTAGATGCCCGAAAGAAAGTCTTGCTCCATTGCTTGTCCACGAAGGAAGCTTGGCAGGTGATGCAGAAAATTCATGCCGGGTCAGCCGGGACACAACAAGCCAGTCCGAAGATGAAAATTGAAAAAAAAAAATTAGGCTACTATTGGCACACTATGTTTGATGATTACTGCAAGTTTGCCAAAGCTTGTCAGAAATGTCAAGAACACGCCGCTGTGTCAAGAAGGCCACCAGTGCCGCTACACCCCACCATCCCGAGTTGGCCGTTTGCCCAATGGGGCACAGACGTAGTGAGTCCTCTGCTAGTATCTTCATCAGGGTGCAAATATATCTTGGCAGCCACATATTACTTCTCCAGATGGGTAGAAGCGATAGCGCTAAGAGAAGTGATGGGGGAACTGGTTGTCGGGTTCTTCCGATAAAATATAATATTCTAGTTTGGGGGCCCCCAGCCAAATTATCTCTGACAATGGCAGCCATTTCAGAAACGAGAAGGTATACCGACTGGCTGATAAATACAGAATTGATTGGAAGACATCATCCCCCTACCATCCCCAAACCAATGGGCTTGCAGAAGCCTTCAACAAAATGCTTTGCACTCTACTGGCGAAGATTGTTAATTCCAATAAGAAGGACTAGGAAGAAAGGATGTACGAAGTGCTGTGGGCTTATCGTACAGTTTATAAAACCCCAATTGCCTGCTCACCGTTTTCCCTTGTATATGGGTCAGAGAAGGTGGTGTCGATTGAACTGGAGGTTCTATCATTGCGGGTCACCATTCAACATGGTCTGGTTAGCAGCGAACAAACTAACATGGAAAGAAGACTATTGGAGCTTGCTGAATTGGAAGAAAGGCAACTCCGGGCGCAACAGAACATCCAATTATATCAGGCTCGCATCAAGGCTGAATTCAAAATATAGAAACTCAAGAGCAAGAACCCTCCAAGTTGAAAGAGAAACTCAAGATAGGCATAGAAAATGAGGCAATTGGTTGCACAAAAATCAAGACAAGTGATATTACTGATAGGGGCACAAAAAATGATGTAACTGGCAGCACAGAAATCAAGCTGAAAACTTCAGGTTGATCAGGTCGATGCACATGCCCAAGTTGAAGCACTATGGTCGATGCACATTTAGACTTTGGAGAAGTAAGATCGATGCACATGCCAATGCTGAAGGACACATGCCCAAGTTGAAGCACTAAGGTCGACGCACATTCTGGCTTTGGAGAAGTAAGGTCGATGCACATGCCAAAACTGAAGGACTAAGATCGATGCACATTCAGGCTTTGGAGAAGTGAGGTCAATGCCACATGCGAAAGCTAAAGGACTAAGATCGATGCACATTCAGGCTTTGGAGAAGTAAGGTCGATGCACCTTCTGCCTAGCACAAGCCAAGGTCGGTGCACATCTCGCTAGCTCAAAACAAAGGTCGACGCACCTTGTTAGGTCTGTGCATATGTGACTATCAAAGTTGGTGCATATATCTTCTACTTGCTAGGTAAGGTCAATGCACATTCATTCTCTGGCATATAAGGTCGATGCACTTTCCTCTTTATGAAGAAGTAAGGTCAATGCATGTGTAGAAGTCCTGCATATAAGGTCGATGCACATCTACATTGTGGCATATAAGGTCGATGCACATTTACATTTTGGACTAGTAAGGTTGATGCACATCTGCCTTGTGGCAAACCAGGTTGGTGCGCATTTGCACCTAAGCGATACAAGGTCGGTGCACATATGCATCTTAGACATAAAAGGTCTATGCATGTTTGTCTTCAATGTATATAGGTCTGTGCATGTTTGCCTTCAACACATCTAGGTCTGTGCATGTTTGTCTTCAATGTATACAAGTCTGTGCACATATCCAAGTCTGTGCACATTTACATAACTAGGTCTGTGCATACTTAGGGTCTATGCACATTTGAATAACTAGGTCTGTGCATACTTAGGGTCTGTGCACATTTGCATAACTAGGTCTGTGCATACCTAAGGTCTGTGCACATTTGCATGACCAGGTCTGTGCACATATCAAGTCTGTGCACATTTGCATTATAGCACATATCAAGTCGGTGCACATTTAGGTTATAGCATTACCAGGTCGGTGCACATTTGTATTATGGCATTACCAGGCCGATGCATGTTTTGCCATCACTGCCACAAGGTCGATGCATGTTTTAAGGTTGTGCACGTATAGGTCTATGCATGTCTAGGGACTATGCATGTGCTGCATCCAAGTCTGTGCACATGTTAAGTCTGTGCACATATAGGTCTAAGCTTGCCCAAGGTTTGTGCACATGCATTCTGGTTGATGAAATGCCTCAGTGACCCTTATCCAACTACACCGACCCTGCCAAAGGCCAAGCACCTTATGTGCATCGACCTCGAAGACCACCTTCAAGGGAACCTCAATAGCTGCACTAACCTTGCATAAGACAGGTCGACCTCGTAAGTCATTCCAAGCCAGCTGCACCAACCTCAATGAAGAAGAAGAACCTATTTGATGAAATGCCTCAGTGAGCGACTCCCAAGGCCATTTGGAGCAAACCTGTAGGTTCTTCTGAAAAGGATCCAGAGAGTAAAAATGGGAACCGCAAATGCCCAAAAACATGTTTTTTGAGGTCTGGAAGGTGTCCTTAGTCAGTCAACCATCCTTGTCATCATTGGCTTGCTAAATCAGTCCATTTGGTCAATGGAAAAGTAGGTTACCATATCTGGGAGTAGTCACCTTTCAAGGTACCCATCCTTTTGCTTTCAGCCATTCAGTTCTCTGGCACTAAGATCACCAGGACAGAAGGACGTCCTTGACTGTCCTACCAACAGAATAAAAAGATACTGCAGATCTTACTTGGGAAGCATCTACTCACATACTATCTGGTCAACCTCAGTAATAAGAAAGCCAGAAATTATTTTGATGCCTCTCTGGCCTATCAGAGGCCGGCAAGTCAAAAGCTCCCTCAAGACAAATTGTTGTTTACAAAGAGCCAATTACATACTACTTGAGATCTTCTTCTGAAAGGGATTTCTTGCATCTATAAAAGGAGTAGCCCATGTAGGTTTGTAAAGGTTCAAGAAGGATGGCAGAATAAAGATTCTGCCCATGCCGAAGAAGATAACCTCCGAGGAGGTCCTTGGGAGCTTCATGCCCCCCAGGGCTATTAAATATGTCCAAACTAAAAAGGCATCAATTTACAAAAGCTTACAGAATGGACTATGAGTGCCCTAGGAGACTTGACAGGTGATGATCGTTTGGAAGAACTCATGAAGGGGTTCACAATTTGCTTCGTGGGGGCTCTCCTCTTCCCTTGCTCTGACAATATCGTGGAGGAAGATCAACTGAGTGCAATCTGTGGATTTTGGGAAGGCAAAAGAATGGGGCCCGCCATCCTTGCCTATCTTTATAGCGGTCTCACGGCGTCCAGCATGGGCCGGCCTCCTTATGGGTGCATACTTCTCCTCAATTGCTATGTTGGTCTTCATTTTATATTTGACTACTATGAGGAGGTGCGGACTACCTCTAGAATCTTCCAACAAAGCCCCCTTTGTTACATGGCCTATGTGTTGGGATTTAGTGGGAATGTGGTTAATCGCATACCCCGGCTGAAGACACGCGGAGATTGGCGGGCTTATATTGACATCATGGCATGGAACATGTTCACTTGTGCACCAGCATGCTTGCTCCCGCGTGAACTCCTTGCAAGATCCTCCCTTGACGCAAAACTTCAACTCATTGGTGCAACCTAATTTGTCCTTTACAGTGCGCACCGGTACCATTCTCAAATTGGCCTCCCTCGCCAGTCTTTTCCTGCTATCTCTAACCCTCCTCTGACCAAGGAGAGGGAGCTGGCCACGGAAGGTGATGCAAAGGACGTGAAGGCAATCAAAGCATCATGGAAGACAAGCATTCCATGGAAGGCGATAGTGCATATAGAGGGAGACTGCGAGCTGTGGAAAGCTTATGTAACTGAATTGCAAAAATTGAGACTAGAAGTGCCCAAAACCTTAATGTAGTTCTCTTATGTCTTAAAATATGCATGCAACCTTGATGCCTTTGCATGTGCCTTTTTCCTTTTTCTTTTCTTTTTTTAGATGAGCCCTTCGTGATGTGACACCACCTTTGAGGTGATAGCCACAAGACCGATGCACCTTGGACCTATACTCGCAAGTAATCAAATTTGAGCAGCGAACCCACTCTAGCAGACTCACCCATGTAACGCACACATGGCGATGGTGGAGAGGGTCCAGGGGGGACCTTGATGCTCCGGGGGGATTTGAATAGCTTTAGGTTGAACCCCCTAAGGGTCTGGGATGCCCAACCTCGCGAGCAGCCAGCATGCCATGGGCGTGGGTTGTAGGGTGATCTCTCTCACAACTCGCTCTGCGGTGAACACTCAATTTGCTCGATTTTGGATCGGGCACTCACTTGCCGTCCGACGGAGCTAAAAGACAATACAAATTAAGCAAGATAAACCAGACATGAGAGGGGGGTCAGTAGCTCACCTGATCGGCGTGAAGATGTTGATCCTGACTGGAGACGAGGCCAGCAGGGAAGCGTGGGTTTTCCCAAACGCTGTGCTGATGAAGCTTCACCCTGAGATAAACAATTACATGTACTACACCTCACGCAGGAGGGTTGGACTAGGGGTTGGGGAAGTCAAATTACAATCAAAACTATCTCAACACAGAAAGGAGTGGTCAGTCGGCCTGGCGGGAGGGGAAAGTTAAACTAGGAACTAATCAGAAGGGGGGTTGCCAGTTCTGTCTACTCTCTGGAACAGTGGACAGACAGCCGATGTCGGAGTCTCTGCTGCCCCTCCCAAACTCCGTTGTCGACAAAAGTAGTGGCAAAACCTCCCAAGTTGGCCCAAGAGGATGCCTGATTTTTATGGGAATTTCTGGTTGGCAGTGATGGTCAGGGCAGAGTTGTGAACAGGGCCTCTGCTTTATGGTTTTGACAGCATCTGAGTCACTATTGCAGGAAGGCGAGGCCACCACGATCGCTTCCTAGCTCTGAATCAGGCGAGATCAGAGTCGTTGGATTTTTGGATGACTCCTCTTCGAACGGAGACCCAGGACGTTACCGGCGGAGATCGGAGTAGATGACAAGGTCCCGAACAGTGAAGGGGTATCAGGTCAGTCCCAGAGGGAACTGATCTGCGCACCCGAGGGAGAAAATTAGGAACTCACTGTTATGGGGTCCAAATGGAGAGCCTAATCAAACCCCTTGGGAGACCCTCTGGCCTTGCTGGCCCTCTACCAGCAAGGGACCAGCCATCACATCCTCCACTCTGCATCGCCGAGTTACCCATGGGCTCGGGGTGAGTGCCAAGTGAGTTGGTCGCCGATATCGGTCCGTTTTAGTTGCGGATGTGCTTGCTTGCTTAGGTCTGAGGTCGTGTCACACAGATGCAATATATATTATTTAATGTAAAAATGATGGCTTGTCCGAGTATCGTATTCCACGTAAATGGTGAAATATGGTGAAATAATAACCGGCGGCCTGTCCGGGTCTACTATCAAAAGAGAATTTACCCCAGTCAGAGTCGTTATTCTTCCCTGACGGGAGGGCTCTTTTGGTCATTCCGCACCATTTTCCTCCTCGCGGTGCGCGCCTCGATGGCTCTGTCCCCCACGAGGCCACGATAACTCTACATTTTAAAGCGTCTTCCTCTTTGGCGGTAAGTGGAGGCAGAAACAACAACGGCTAGGGTTACATTCTTCCCCTTCCCTCCTCCGACGCCGGAGTCTCACAGGCAGGCAGCAGCTTCTTAGCTCGGAGCTGTTCATGTTCTGGTGATCGGAAGAACACCCGCTACTTACTTCGATCGGCCCTCCCATTCGCGGGATACTACGCACAAATTCTTCTAACTCTGGTTTCCCAGTCCTTCTCTCCCTCATGCAATTGTCACCACATCTCCAATCCCGGCCTCACCGCTGCCAAATCCCATGGGAAGAAGCTAGAGCCCCATTAACTCGTCTGTTTAGCACCCATAACCCTAGACCTCAACCGAAACTAGTATTCCCTTCGAGAAACCCAATTTCTTCCGGCCATTCGGGAGTCTGGCGTGAGTTCAAGGTCGGTGAGGCGAGCGGTGCTGAAGAGAGGAAGCCTCTGCTGCTCCCTGTGGTGATCCAGAGGTCCGGGCGGGCATCGCGGTACGTCTGGGACGGAGAACAGCTCCGGTTGGTGGATTTTAATCGGGAGTTATCTGAAAGTCGTGAGTTTGTCGGCGATGGATTTAGCCGGTTGTTCCAGATCTCGAGTTCGGCTCTTCGGGAGCTGTTCGTGCCTCGACATGTTCAGGACAATTACATGGTTTATCTCAAGTGGAAGTTCCTGCATAGAATCTTTAGCTCGTCTCTTCAGGTTCTTGCCACACAGGTATTTCCCAAATATGATCACTCTACTTAAAATGGAGTTATTTTCTTTACATCCTAGAAAAGTAATTAGAGCTGAGGATGAAGTAGGCTCAAAGATAAAAACGCTGCTTTTGATTAAAGAAATGCGATTTAACCATCTGCTGTGCGTCTGTACTTCGGGCAATGAGTTTAGTACCATGGATTTTAAAGATTGTGAATTGTGCTTCTTGACTGTTTAAAGTACTATAAAGATTGTGAATTGTGCTTCTTGACTGTTGAAAGCACTTTAAATGTTGGGAATTGTGCTTCTTGACCATTTCTGTCCCTGTGGCAATTTTCCCTCACTCATTTTAAATATTTGGTTTAATAATTATAGGCAATGTTTCAAGCGATTGGCATTGGATCATCTCATGCCCTTCCCTCTGCAGCTGCACTGAATTGGTTACTGAAGGATGGTCTCGGAAGGCTTAGCAGGTGTATATACACTGCCAGCCTTGGATCTGCATTTGACACAAATTTAAAGGTGCATTGTGGTTAGATGCATCTAAACTTGAAAGACAACTTTACAATTACAGTAACATTCTATCATCCATTTTTTTTCAGTTCAATATCTTAATTATCATGTTCAATGTGAACAGAGGGTTAGGTTCTCAACATCCATCTTATTTACCTTGAGCATTGGAGTTGAGTTGCTGACTCCTGCATTTCCACAACACTTTTTGCTTCTTGCAACATTAGCAAACATTGCGAAATCCATCAGTCTTGCTGCCTACATAGCTACTGGGGTATGTTCATATTCATTGAACTTTCGGACAGTTAATTCTTAGCATGGGTGAACCTTGACTATGATTATTATGCTGCTGTTTTTGAAAAAAAAAAAGATTACTATGCTGTTGCAGTACATCCATCTGTGGCAATTAAATTTCAAAATTTTGTCTTCAGTTGGATTTATTCCAACCTTTGCAATGCTATTGTGTTTGTGGATGATTTTAATGCTGTGCAGATGCATATCCTTCATCATTAATTTGTGAAAGGGGTGACACCGACCCGACAAATTAGATATGAACCACCGGATATAAGCAAGATGGCCTTGTAGGGATCTCAGCTTGGAGAAGTTCCTTAGTGGAGGTAACTCCTAGATTGCTTTGATCCTTGAGGGGTCTATCTCAATTCCCTGGTATCTGACAACAAAATCTAAAAATTTGCCACTAGATACTCTGAAGACACACTTCATGGGGTTCATCTTCAATTCATACTACCCGAGCCTTTTAATTATAACTCAGAGGTCCTACAGATGGTCTTCCTACCTTCTGGTTTTGACTACTGGGTCGTCTATATAGTACTCGACCTTGTGGTAGAGCAATTCATTGAAAATTCTGGTCATTGCTCGCTGGTAAGTTGCGCCAGTGTTCTTCAATCCGAACGGCATCCTCTTGTAGTGGCAGATGCCCTTGGGGGTTCGGAAGACAGTGTGGACCTGGTCATGTTTCGTGATCTATATTTGGTTGTAACTGGATGATCCGTCTATAAACGACAGAGCCTCGTGACTGGTTGTAGCATCAATCATGACTTCCGTTATTGGCACCAAAAAGTAATCTTTTGGACATGCCTTATTCAGATCTTGAAAGACAACACATATCTGAATCTTCCCATTTTTCTTCTTCATAGGCACAATATTGGCCAGTCAAATGTTATATTGGTTTTCTTCGACAAAACCCACATCGATGAGCTTGTCGATCTCTTTGCATATCTGTATGATAAGCTCCGGCCTTATACGCCATGGTGGCTATTTTACTGGCTCTGCTTCGAGACTTATAGCCAGTTCATGTTATGAAACTACGAGATTAAGCCCTGGCATTTCCTTGTAACTCCAGGCAAAGCAGTCCAGAATTCCTGCAGCAACTGGATGTACAGCTTCTATTCTTCTAAGGAGAGTTGGGCACTAAGGAAAGTTGGCCTAGGATCATCCTCACTTCCCAAATTGACTTCTATTAGCTCATCAACTGTGGCTTGGCCTCCATCTTCAATTTTTGGGGGCACCGACTAGAGGTCAATGAAATCTGGAATATCATCTTTGAGTTCAAGTACATCAACTGTTTCATTCTACTGCCCTCGGGCCTCCTCGGGAGCTTCTAATTTAGCCGGTGGTGGCAGTGCGAGTTGTTCTATCAGTGGGCCTTTTGCAGCTATCTCTTCAGCTGATGTGCTAGCAGCTTGGACTTCAGCTGGTATGTCAGCAGCTTTAAGGGGTCACCATTTGTTTATTGCTGGCTGGGAGGGAAGACATTTTGACTCAATAGGGGATGCGACTGATTCTGTCGCCCCGTTGTCTTGAGCTGCTACCTCTTCTATGGAGATGGCATGTGTAAGGATTCGGTCAGCCCGGTTCAGGCAACGCAGCAGATAATAAAATTTTTCAATCCCGAACCCAAGACCTTTTGTAATCCTAGAATCGTGGTCTAATCGATGCAATACAACTCCCAACCCCAAAGAGCGAGTTGTAGATCTTTACCTTGTATGGAGAAATGTTGTCCGTCGCGCCTGATGTCGATTTTCACGAACGCCGAGTCGCACAGATGTACGACCTCTAGAGTTGATCCACGTGGATCCTCATACAGTGACGATATCCTCTGATCTTCCCCAGCGTGCACGAGCTGTGGATCCTCCAAATCGCTCATGGTTCCCTCCTTCGACCTTTCTCCCTTGA
Organism: Amorphophallus titanum; assembly: GCA_024336825.1. Lineage (NCBI taxonomy): Eukaryota > Viridiplantae > Streptophyta > Magnoliopsida > Alismatales > Araceae > Amorphophallus > Amorphophallus titanum. The sequence goes on along the minus strand of JANBPO010001371.1, from coordinate 5,457,719 downwards.
GAGGAAGAGAGAGGGATCAACAAGGGAGAGAGAGAGCAAGAGGGAGAGGGAAAGAAAGGAGGAATATTTATAAGGGTTAGGCTCTTTCTAAAAAAGCCCCTAAGAACCATTATTGCATATGTATCCTTTCATATTATTATACATATGTATTAAGCCCTTCTTATATTCCTTTTGAAAAAGAATTTAAGGCTTTTAACTTATACATTTGTACACTAATACCCTATCACCCGAGAATCCATTGTGTGTGATCCTCTAGGCCCATAGTCACTCTAGTTTAAGGCCCATCAACTTCTAATTCCCAATTAGAAGTAAATTAAACTTATTATTCGCTTCTACTAGAGTAGAATAATAGTTTAATTTATTTTGAATCTTTGATCACATTGGGTCAAGCAAATCCGTGTGATCTTAGAGGACGCCGGGTTCAAACCACCTTGTCTGGTACCTGTATGTCTACAGTTAGTCTAACAGTACAGTCGACAGAACAGAAAAGACATCCCAGAAAGTCAGGGGAAGCCCGACGAAGGTACCAGCTGGCAGCTATAAACTCGCACACCAGGAACCACAGAAGCAAAATGAACGACAACCCACCTAAAAAGTAGGGGTGAGCCTCGTAGTCACTGGCTCAGTAGGGGTCACACGGATCCCCACTGAAAAATGTGCAGTAACACGAAACAACTAAAAATAGCAAGTAACAACAGATAAGCAGTAAAGCAGGGAACTAAACTACAAAGTAGTAAAGAAAGGGAAGTAGGAGTAGGGATAGGTAAGGAAGAGGGGACGAACCCGTACCACCCTAGCAAGGCTGCTGAACTAACCTCAGCACCCGAAGCTACTCCTAACAACGACAGAAGGGTCGACCCTGAACTCGGAAGATCAGGAGTCACCGATCTGTTGACAACTATAAGGCCAAAGACAAGGCCTACGAGGCCAGACCAAAAGTCTAGAAAAGACCTAGATAGATATAGACGTGCCACAACTAGAATGTCGTGCACACTACGCCACGCATGACTAGAATGTCGTGCATGCGACAGAACACCGACCTCAGGAAAAGTCAAGAGAAGGCTAACCCAGAAAGGTCACGACATGTGAGGAATGTAAAGAGAGACGCGAGGAGTCATGTGCCATGTGACTAGAGTGCCTCACCACCACAAGAATAGCCAGCTGCGTCCACTGACATCTTATGCTATGCCTACTAGCATCTTGTCCACGTCACCTACTGCAAGGACTCGGCCGAGACAAAGACACTACTAGAACCAGAACAGTACCATAATGCGAGTGACTAGCCAGGGTCACATCTAAGGACGCAAGTCCAAACCCCCTGACCACGTATGCACACATAGGCCCACTACCTAAGCCAGGCCTCAAGCTAGTATTCCCCCTCCAAAGGACGCTACAGTTGAACCGGGGGCCCACGGAACTAGCCTAAAAATCATAAACTGGGAAAGTGCCCCGCTACAAGAGCCATCACGTCGAAGCGTACCGTAAGGCTATGACTAGTGGAGGCTCACAAGACACAGAGACTCAAAACACGAGTGCTGAAGTACAGACAGGATAATCAGGCACTGTCACCCGTACTCCAAAGCACCAATGGTAGCACAAGAAACTGTCGACAGACTCAGGACAAGGCAGCTAGACCTACTCATGTAACGATCCTTGAGTCTCACGACTCGGAGGTAAGATCATCACAGACAGTGGAACAACCCACCAATCAGTCTACTCCTAAGCCAGAGGAGACAACACTCCGCAAGAAATGACTCACGGAGACCTGAGGGGACACTGAGAACCCTCAGCACATCTAGATATGCAAATCGAGGTAGAACGATACCTCGAGGCATCTAGAAACACAGTCTCAAATTGGACAAAGCCACCGAGACATACACAAGGTCACATGTCAACCCTTGGTCTCATCGGGTTGACCGAAACTCTACGCGACACATACACACAGACACCCACAGACACACATACAGCATGTACAAGCACTGCTGGCCATCCCATCATGGTCACTGCCCTCATAGGATGTCAACAGACACCAACGGTTCATGGGCAAACCACAAGATAAAGCCAAGATAAGCAAAAATTGGAGTGGTGGACAACAACTACACTCTGGGTAGAGTGAACTATCACTCAACCGCTAGGTGAACCCGATAGTCAAGGAAAGCCACTGCAAGACCAGAGACAAAGACACTGATAGTTCTAGATTGAGTCGTTAGGGAACTGTCACAGTCAAGGAAAAGACCACACCCAGTCACCTGAACCAACCGATCTAGAAACCACTAATACACAGACACCGCCCTAAAACACAAACCTAAGACAGACCACCGTAAGAACAGACACAAAACAGAACAACGAACCACGCAGGCCTTCACGGCCAGCAAGAGGTCTGTAACGCACCTCTATAGGGGCGTTACTTGCTCTGATGCACCAGGGTAGGGGTGTCAGGGCAGACAGGCCTACAACTACAACTCAGACCATGTAACGCACCAAGCCAGGTGTGCTACACCACCTAACGCACCAAGACAGCGGGGCCAGGGCCAACAGACCTAAAAGCCTAACACGAACCATGTAACGCACCAGGCTAGGGGCGTTACACAATGTGACGCACAAGGGGAGGTCCGTCAACCAACTACCCCTTGTGGTTGGAGGCCATCACTTCTCTTCTTTTGACCATCACTAGGTCATCTTTCTTGAATTCTCGCCCTTTGACTAGAATATTGAAAGCACGGGCCTTGCGAGCTTGATATAGTTGAATATTTTGTTGCGCTCGGAGATGCTTTCCTTCGAGCTCGGCGAGCTCTTCCAGTCTTCTTTCTATGTTGGTTTGTTCGCTGCTAGCCAACCCAGGCTGAATGGCAACCCGCAGCGATGGAACCTCCAACACAATTGGCACCACAACCTCTGACCCATTTACAAGGGAGAAGGGTGAACAGCCAGTTGGGGTTTTATAGACTGTACGATATGCCCAAAGTGCTTTGTACATCCTTTCTTCCCAATTCTTTTTATTGGATTTAACAATCTTCGCCAGCAAAGTGTAGAGCATTTTGTTGAAGGCTTCTGCAAGCCCATTAGCTTGGGGGTTATAGGGGGATGATGTCCTCCAATCAATTTTGTATTTATCAGCCAGTCGATATACCTTCTAGTTTCTGAAATGACTACCATTGTCAGAGATAATTCAGCTAGGGACCCTAAATCGAAATATTATATTCTACCGGAAGAATCTGGCGACCAGCGACCCCGTCACTTCTCTTAGCGCTATCGCTTCTGCCCATCTGGAGAAGTAGTCTGTGGCTGCTAAGATATACTTGCATCCTGATGAGGATCCTGGCAGAGGCCCCACCACGTCCGTGCCCCATTGAGCGAACGGCCAACTCGGTATGGTGTGATGCAGTGGCACCTGTGGCCTTCTTGACACGGTGGCGTGTTCTTGATATTTCTGACAAGCTTTGGTGAACTTGTAGCAATCATCAAACATAGTGGCCCAATAATAGCCCAATTTCTTTATTTCAATCTTCATTTTCGGACTGGCCTGATGTGCCCTGGCTGATTCGGCATTGACTTCTTGCATCACCTGTCGAGCTTCTGCTAAAGACAAGCAATGAAGTAAGACTTTCTTTCGGGCATCCGCCATTATTCAGAATAAGGTTCCATTCCTCATCTCATAAGAATCCTTGATCCTGAGGAGCGTCATTCTCTGTTCTTTCTCTTTCGGGAGTTGCTGGTGCTGGAACCATCGTAGGAGATGCTCCCGCCAATCGAGCTGTTATATTACCTCCACAGTTGTCGCTTCACTTTCTTCTTCATTAGCTAGGACCTCTGTCATACTGGGGACCTAGCGTTGATTAATTACTGTTATATTCAGGCTTGTGTCTTGCGGGATTGCCAAAGAATTGGCCAATTTTACGAGAGCATCTGCTTGAGCATTCTGTCCTCCGTTGATGTGCCTAACTTTGATGAAATAAAATCTTGCCATCAGGTGCAATGCCAATCGGTAGTAAGGAAGGAGTTCTTGCTTCTGCACATCAAAATCTCCTTCCAACTATTTTATAACTAGCATGGAATCCCCGAATTCCTCTAGCATCTGAATTTTCATCGATAGGGCAATCTATAACCTGATTATCAGGGCTTCATATTTTGCCTCGTTATTTGTGCAGGGTTTGATTATTGAGTAGGAGGTATATATGACCTCTCCCTCAGGAGATTTTAGGACTATGCTTGCCCCAGCCCTGACTCTGGCTACTCCAGTTACTAGAGTGTAAATTCTGGATGCACCATTAACAAACAACTGCCACAAGGTGGGCTGCACTTGGTCGGCTTCCAGGGTCTCATCTTCAGGGAGTTCTGTCTCTAGTGGATAGTCTTCAGGTACTGGGTGTGTAGCAAAGAAGTCTGCGATGGCCTAACCTTTGACAGCTCTCTGCGACACATAGGAGATATCGAACTCCATGAGAATCACCACCTATTTGCCTAAGCAACCTTTGAGAGCTGGTTGCGACAAGATGTATTTTAGCGGATCCACCTTAGATATCAGCTTTATTTCATGTGATAGCATATAGTGCCGAAGTTTCTTGACGGTGAAGACTAGGGCCAAGCAGACTTTGTCAATGAAAGTGTATTTTTCTTCAGTTCTAACCAGTCTTCGACTGAGGTAGTAGAGTGCTTGTTCCTTCCCTTCTTCATTATTCTGGGCCAACATTGCCCCCAAGGAGTAGTGTGTGGCTGCTATATATAAAATTAGCAGCCGACCGTTCACCAGTGGCCCCAGCACTGGAGGGGTTTAGTGGGATATCATGCTTGGGGCCTACGATATCTCTTACCACCCCTGCTCAGCCATCAAGGGACAAGGCCTCACAAACTTTATCGCAGAGAGCACGATCCCGACCGAGGAAACACTTTCGTGCGCGTACGGACCCACTTGGGACTTGTTCATCAATGGGTCTTCCAACTTAACTAGAAGCGGCACCGGTGTCCTCCTCAAATCCCCCGAAGGGGCAGAGCTGTAGTACACTTTGAAGTTTAATTTCTTGGCATCCAATAATGCCTCCGAGTATGAGGCCCTCATTTTGGGAGCTAGGATGAGATGTCGGCTGGGGGCTGAGCGAGTCAGAATCCACACTGACTCTCAACTGGTCGCCAGTCAGGTCAACGATGACTACGAGGCTCGAGAAGTGCTAATGATCAAGTACCTCCAAATGGTCAGAGGGTTGGACCAACTATTTGAGTGTTTTGAGGTAGTCTAGATAGCCCGGGAGGAAAACTCCCCGGCGGACACCCTCTCTCGTCTGCGCTCCTCCCTCGGCCCCGAAGGTACTCAGTCAATCCTCCTCGAGGAGCTAGAATGGTCGAGCATCGAATCTGAACTCATGACCATCGACCCGGCACCCCCGAGCGACTGGCGGACCCCTTATGAATCCTGGCTTTGGGAAGAGCCCCCCGACCCTTCGGAAGCTCAGAGATTGAAGTACCAAGCCCGATGCTTTGTCATCCTGGATGATGCCCGGTATCGTAGGTCTTACTCTAGCCCCCTCCTCAAGTGCCTCGGAATTGACGAAGCCAGCCAAGCAATTCAAGAAGTTCACGAAGGCATCTACGGTGCGCATCACGGAGGAAGATCACTTGCTAGGATCTTACTCTGACAGGGTTATTGATGGCTAACACTCTAGCGCGACTGCTCGACCTACATGCAAAGATGCGACTGATGCCAGTGTTTCGACCATGTGGTCCACCAGCCTGCCTCGGAGCTCGTCACCCTTACCAAGCCATATCCCTTCCTTCGGTGGGGAATCGACATCCTGGGGCCATTCCCTACGGCTCAGGCCGAGAAGAAGTTCATCATCATCGTCATCAACTACTTCACGAAGTGGATTGAAGCCGAAGCCACTGCCAGGATTACCAAGTCGATCGTATGGAGCTTCATTTGGAAGCTGATCATTTCTTGTTTGGTATCCCCGGGGTGATTGTGAGAGACAATGGTCAGTAATTTGATTCTCACTAGTTTAGAGATAGATATGCCGACCTAAATATTCGCAACCACTTCACCTCTGTAGCCCACCCTCAGGCCAATGGACTGGTCAAAAATGCCAACAAAGTTATATTAAAAGGCATTAAAACCAGGCTCGACAAAGCCAAGGGAAGCTAGCTCGAGAAATTACCAAGCGTACTATGGTCACACCGAACTACTCCAAGAACGACCACCGGTGAAGCCCCTTTCTAGTTGGTGTATGGCACGGGAGTCGTGATTTCGTTGGAGATTGGCAACCCCTCACTCCGAGTCACCAACTTCCTGTCGGAGGTGAACGAGTAGAAATTGCTAGAGAACCTCGATTTGGCGAGTGGGATCTAAGAGATCACAAGCATCAAAGTCACGGAATACCAGCGGCGTCTCACTTGATACTACAACGTCAGAGTCTGAGATAGACACTTCCAGCCAGGAGACTTCATCCTAAGGAAAACCGAAGCCTCTCGACCACTAGAGGCAGTGGGAAAGCTAGCCCCTAACTGGGAAGGCCCCTACTGAGTGGTCGAGACGCTCGATAAAGGGGCATACCGACTGTCCACCATGCAAGGAACACCTATCCCTTGGACGTGGAACGCAACAACAATACGCAAGTTCTATTTTTGAGCCTCTTTCAAAAACACACATGTAAGCAATCTAGAGCAAAAAAATAATTCCACTTCTTCTTATTAATACTTCTTCGATACATCAGATAGGCCACAGCCATTACAGTATGGATCAAAAGAAATAATAAAAGTACAACTTTCACTGGTACAAACTGATCACTCGACGTGAACTCAGCTGGCACTCCCAGGCCCAGCCACTGACTCTACCTAGTGTAGAAACTGGCTCGGATGATGGGATGACTGACCCTATTTGCTCGAGAAATTTAGAAGGGAGGTACCAGAGGAACAGAGGAAGAAGAAGATGGAATCCCCTACGTCTGGAAACCCACCTTATGCGTAGAGGCTAGTCCTCCGCCTAGTACCATGGATCAAAATTGCACATAGAGCAGTTATTGGCAGCTGAAATATGATCAAAAGTAATTACGCCTGAACGACAGAAGAATATGGTTCACTAAAGTGCAAAAGTCAGAGAAAACCAATACACAAGGGTCCTCTCGGACCATTGAAGCCTCAGGTCACCTAACAGATGCACCGGGGACTCCACCTTAGAATGGTTGGAAGAAATCCACAACAAATCAGCAGTGCCGTTCGACCTGCCCAATGAACTGGTACCGACTCAGTCGTGCCGAACAAACCCCATCTGTCGTTCGATCAGGACGAGAATGTACCTGGTGGCCTGCCACCTGATAAGAAACCCTCCTGAGGTGAAGAAATGTTTCTGGCCCCTCAGAAGAAGGTGGCGAAGGTTGCATCAGTGGAAGACCCGAGTGACCTAACATGGGTACATCTTCTCAACGGATAAACCAGTTAGCAACCAGATAGCAGCCCAGCAAAGGCGAAAGCACCCCGGGTAGTGGCCCACTCTCTGAGAATGTTACTAACACAGATGAAGCTGGCCCGATAGCATAGATCACAATGTCGAAGTCCATGTCAGTGGAAAGCCCGAGTGTCTGAACTAAAGGCACGAACGGCCCCGAAGTTGGCCGTTCAATGGCTTGAAGGCTATCTAGATACTTCTCATGGTGACCTTACAAGGCCACGATGAGATGAAAGATCAAGCTAACTCTTGGAGCCAGTCTGAGACCCACAGGCCGACTCCAACCCAAACAAATGCCAAGGGAGCTAATGTGGCATGCCTTGACCCGACGTGCTCCCCTCCACCGGTGCCGTCTTACCTGGCGCGCAAACAACAAGCAAGTGATCTTGAAATGGCGTGCTCACCCGCGGCACCGGGTTAAGTCACGACTGGTTACGCCTATAAGAAGGCTTGGTTTCGCTGAGAAGAAAGAGAGAGAGAGGAGATTGGAGAAGAGGCTTAGGGAAAAAGAAAGCTGCTGAGTGAGAAATTTCCTAGGCAATCATTTGCCATCCTCCTACAGAAGAGAGAGGTCCGAAGCTAGGAGAGACAAAGCCCATTCCAATACACTATTTTCACTGTGCAAAATAGAGGTGGGTTCTGGCGAGCTTCTTCGATCATTTTCTTCCCCCTCTTGCTAAAATCCCTTGTGATTTGTAATTATACGAGCGATGATATATATGAGCCTTTACTTCCCCATCCCATTTAATCTTCTTTCCATCTAGCATTTGCTTCCTATATCCCTTTGAATTTCTAGTGTGAGAATGTAAACGTTCAGTCTCCGTGCGACAACGTCGGGCCATGTCTATGCATGCAATATGTTGGTTGTTTCCCAAGCTATGTGATGACCTCCGGGTTCGGATGAGAAAATTGGTGCGTGTCTGAGTCTCTCTTTCCTCTCTGTTGCATCTCTTTTCATATTGCATGCGCACTGTTGTTTGATTTCTTCTATTGACATGAAATATGCCTTGTGTTACCCAAGGACCATATTAATGTCATCCCCGTCCCCGGGGTCTTCTCAAAGGATCGATTATACCAAGTATCTCACGTATCTACTATGGGTTTTCCTCGTATGTGCCTCTACCCACTCTCGGGACTGGTTCCCTCATTGTCCCTCCATTCACAACCATGGGCTGGAGGGAATGTGGCCATCCCCATAACCTAGGCACTGTGCGTCTAATAGTGTGGTCATCTTCTTGTATGCCACCTACTAACTTTTCGAGCATTTGCTTTGTATAACCCTTTGTATGCCATCCCTCTTTGTGAGCTCTGTAGCTCATGTGCTCATATCTGACCCCCAAATGCTGGCTAACTAATCTCCATTTGTCCAACCTATCATCGGCTTTGGAATCCATTATAGTGTTGAGAGCTGTAGCGTACCATGATCGTCGTGCCGTGTCCAGTGGCCGTTGTGTTGAGAATGCTCATTTGTCATTTCAGGACGTAAAAGTACGCTGAGATTAACATTTTTCCTTGTGCTTTGGGCTAAAGATGGTACTCTCCTTTATTGCACTTAGGTTCCTTATGTTCGGTTGCTCGCTAGATCAGTATTCGTGGCATGTTAATTGTGATTCTGATTAGTTGCAGTACTGCCGTACGTGTGTTGAGATGCGATTTATATTTTAATGGGATTCCCGTAGTTCTTTGTTATTTCGGCGTAGCCGCTTCGACACTATTTATCCTACTTATTTGTTTATTTCCTTTTGCATTATTATTTCCCCCTCTTTTGCTATCATCGTTATTATGTTAATTATGGTGAAAATTTGGGCGGCATCTCCCCAGGACCCGCAGCGTAGGGGAGTAAAAGGGAAACGCGCCAGCAAGGAGTGACAGAACCTGACAATTCGAGGTGCGTATCGAGGCAATGACACCTTTGAGGAAACCTCAAAAAGCCTAGAGAAATCAGTGAATGGGAGGCACAGAGCTAGGCCGAGCTGGGAGTGCACCGGGTCAGAGAGGATGGCAGCTGGCCTGGAAGAGTTCAGGGTGCACTGGGTAGAAGGTTAAAGGGTGTGCCAGGCTGAGGAGTGCACCAGACAGGGAGAAGGAGGCTGTGCCAGGCTAAGGAGTGCACCGGATGAGGATTGGCTAGGGTGTGCCGGCCTGGAAGGGCTTGGGGTGCACTGAGCTGGCTAATCCAAGGGTATACCGGGCAGAGGAGGTTAAGGAGTGCACCGGCCAGCGACTGAGGAGCTATGTCGGGCTGGTGAGCGTGCCGGATAGGAGAGGTCAAGGAGTGCACCTGGCTGAAAGGGACTAGAAGTGCCCCGGGCTGAGGGGTTAGGGCCGCGCCGGGTAGGGGCCTGGTCAAAGTGTGCCGGCCTAAAGGGGTTTGGCGCGTGCCGGGCTTGGACTAGATGAGGGCTGTACCGGGTAGGCAGGTTAGCTGGAGTGTGCCAGGTAAGGCGAGTCTAGGGCGTGCTAGGCTAGAAGGGAAGGGGTGCACTGGGTATGGAAAGAATTGAGTGTGCCGGCTGAGAGGGGTTGAGTGTGCCGGCCAGGCCAGCACAAGGGTGCACCGGGTGAGAAAGGGGGCGAAGTCCACTGGCCAGAAGATTTGGCGAGGGGTGTTAAGCAGGGGGCATGAGGGTGCATTGGTCAAGGGCTCACCTGGGTGAAATGGGAAGCTCTGTAGTTAATGGATGGGTTCAGGATGTTGAATGGTAACTATGGGACTAAGCTACTCAGGGGAAGAGGTAGATAGGGCCCAAGGAAACAGGGGGAAACTTCAGGGGGTTGGCGCCACTGCGAAGAAACCATGAAAGAGCAGCCTGCCTCATGCCATTGGGTCAGGAACTCTACCCATAAAACTGAGCAGACTCCATAATGCCCTGGTGAACAAGTAGCCTAGCAGATAGCAGAATCGGGGGAGAAGGGGAAATGAACGACTGAACACGCTATCAAAATAGGAACTAACGGTGATGACAAAAACCACAAGGAAGAAGATCTTTCATTCGTACCAAACAAAATGACCCCCGGGGGGATCTGCCATGGGCAAACAACGTAGAGTACACTTGAGGTAAACAACTAAGGGGGAAGAGGGAGAACAGGATGATGGAGGAAGTAGAAAGGGGGTGAGGAGAGAGCTGGGATCGAGTAGGGGTGACGGCTCCCTACTCTTCTCCCACCCCCTCTTGCTACATGATGCCTCTCCCTCTTTTGCCCTTTTTTTTTTTACTCTTTGGAACTCCCTGGGCTTGCCGAGCTCGAACGACCGGGCTCTTCTCCTTTCTCTTCTCTCTTCTCTCTGCTTCTCTGTGGGCTTCTACGTATGTGTCTGTATGTCTTCTTAGGCTTCTATCTCTGTCTCCCCTTCGCATGGAGAGGAGGGCATCTTTTATATCCTTGCGGCGGGGGGCATCGATGGCGGGAATGCCCGAAGGGGAGGGACATTAAATGGGAGTTGACCCCTCTCGTCCTTGATCTGTAGGGGGGTAGCCTACGTGCCACCCTTAGAAGGCGACACGTTGCCTAGCCCTAGGATGTCCCTGCTGCACGCCAAGGATGGTAGGGCATGGCCCCAGATCTATTCTGTCGGTCGCACCGGGTGAGGGTGATGACCGTGGTGCTGCTGGAGGTTACGAACGGACTTGCCGCTGGAGGCCTTTACAAAGCGTGCCGCTGGGGAGCGTTGCAAGCATGCCGCTGAGGAGCGTGGCCTAGGTGTGCCACTGAAGACATCTGCAGGATGTGCAACTGAGAGGGCCTTGAGGGTGTGCCGCTGAGAGGCACCAATGGGTGTGCCGTTGGAGGCACCTGAGGGAGTGTGCCGTATGTATGGGTGGCCTGAGATATCCATATGTAGACCTATCTTGCTTATGATTCTTGGTAAATTTTCCAGACATAGGAGGACCTGGGCATCCACATGTGGACCTATCATGTATGAACTTCCTATCAAAGTTAACTACCATAGGTGGGCCAGGACAACCAAAGGTGGACCTTCCATGCATCCCTATCCAAATGCTGAATTTCACATTCCCACGCGTGGGTGTATGCAAGGAGGGGATTTTTCCAACTCTTATGCGGCGGTCTTGGCAAGGATTGAGGTATAGGTCCTTTTTGGAGAATCGGAACAAGGACGATGGGTTAGGGGGTTCCCATGTAGATGGATCAAAGGGATCAAGAGTGTTAAGGCTCTTGGGGAAGTTGGTTTCATCCATCCCTTGACAAAAGAACACCAACTCTACAAGATCTTCAATGTGGGTCAGGACCTCATCAACTAGGGGAATGAATGGTATTGTTGGTCCCTTGGTCTTAGTTGGGCCTAGGGATGGGTGTGGTTTATCCCAAGGATAGGGTCCGAGGTTCACTAGGCATGTAGTGGCGGGGATGCAATAGGTAAGGGCCTGATTGGGCCTAATGCAAGGGTCTTTGGGAATGGATGAGGGGTAGGCAATGGTAAAGGGAGATAAGGGGATAAGTTGGCATTGGGGTTCCCATCCTATGGGGTCAAAGGGGTCAAGAAAGGTCAGGCACTTGGTGAATTGAACCTCATCTAACCCTTGACAAAAGAACACCCACTCTACCATTTCTTCGATGTGAACTAAGTCCTCTTCTATCAAGAAGGTAGAGGGACTGTTGGCTTCCTTTGGCTGATTAGATTCCCCATGTGGGACATCAATGATCTGGGATTAGGTCAGGTTAGGCTCGTCAGGAGTGGGAAGAAATAACAAGATTTCACTAGTGTAACGTCCCATGGTGCAGACGGAGGTAATGGAGCCAAAACATGGGAGGATGAACCCAATGTGTTTGGGTCAGTTGGTCCCTAGGGATAACATTCTAGTAGTCACTTTCTCCCTCTCTCTTCCCACGCTCTCTCTTCTCTCCCTCTCTTCTCCGGTGGCCAACGGAAGAAGGCGGGAGTGAGGTTCATGGGGCGAGGAGTGGTGAGGATGGAGCGAGGATCGAGACGGTGGCGGCGATTCGTGAGTTCATGAACCCGACGATGTTCTAATGGTGATTTCGCGATGGAACGACGTCCATGGCGTGGGATCTCATCGAATGAGGTAGGGGATGGTTCCGTAACTCATGTACTTCTTTTTCTGTAAGTTTTTTAGGCCGAGGTGAGCTGAGCGAGGTTTATTTCACGTCAGATGGTTAAAACCATGTTTTAGGACTTGCGATAGTTTCGTCAGATCGAATGGGGTTTTCTTATTTATTTTCCTTCCATTTCATGTTTTGGGACCTAGGGATGGTCCCCCATGTTTTCCGTCTCGACAGGGGTCGAGTGGGCGGTGAAACCGAGCCCCAGGAGTGGGTTCAGATGGGGTCATCAATGTTTTTGGTCGACCAAATGCTTGGCGTTGGTTGACCGAACAGCCTGCAGCGAATGGGGGCGTTCTGTGAATTTCGGTCGACTGACTACTGAGCTTCGGTCGACCGACCGCCGCGGGCGAAGTCGACGTAGCTTGTGCTACGTCGACGCCACCTGCTACGCTGGTCGATCGACCGGGCTGCATTGGTCGGCCGACCGACACAGGGTGCTTTAGTCGACCGACCGAACTGCACCAGACTTGCCGTTTCAGCCCCCGATCGACCCGGTTGTGACCCTTTGGTCAACCCTTAGCCTCGTGAATGTCTCAGAGATCCCGTGGGGACCGTGACTATATTACCTCGATTAGCATGTCTGTGAGTTTTAAGGGTCTAGGTGTAATGTCTTGGATCCTTCGGATTGGAATCAGAGAGCTTTTGGACGCTTTCGTGGGTCCTGAATTGTGTTTTATGATCCACGCGAGTTTTTCCCCTGTATAAGTTACGGAAACCTGTGGAGAGTGAACCGTTGAGTTTTGAGGCTCCGGGACGCTACAGATGTGTTATGCTCTTTTTGAGGATCGCGTAGGTTACTTTTTTATATTTTTATAAATTTATGAAATTTTAGGCTAAAAATCAGATTTGAAGAAATTTGCTAATTTCTTTTTCTTTTTATTTCTGCGACATGTTCCTTCGGGGATTCCTTCCCGTTGAACTTGTCGAACTTGGGCGGCCTGCTGATCTCTAGAGGGAGCCACTTGGCTGCATGGTGTGGCGGGTATAGCACCCGGTAGGCATCAAATGTGACATAGTCGCCTTCACTTCACTCAGCGAGCTTCAGCTCAATCATCCTTTCCACCATCATCTTGTTCATGACAGTCGGATCAACTGGTTCTGGGTAGAAGTGTGACGGCTGCAGGTAAGGGGTGACCAAAGTGGTCGCCTGCGGAGGGGGCCGCACCAATGGAGGTGGCTGGTGCACTTGTGGCAGAATCGGCGGCATCAGTAGCTGAGGTGGGCACTGCTGGGTGGTCGCCAGGCTGGGCTCTGTCAGTTGGGGTAGGGCATATAGTGGTGGGAAGTCACACAGGTTGATGCCTCCCTGCGATGACTCAGTTTGCATTTCAGGCTGTTTCGAGGTCGAGGCTTGCTCCGTCTTCTCCATCAGCTGCTTCTTCCGGAGTTCTATCTCCTGTTGGTACTTCGGGAGTAGCATCAGTACCGATGGATCCATGGTCACCGTACTGGGGATGGCTTCTGTCGTTTCCCCTGAAGCTCCTTCAGACGAGATGTTTAGCAACACCTCCTCCACTTCAGTCATCACCATGTTTGCAGTGAGGGTGGTGACTTCTTCAGGCAGTATTTGCTCTCCTTTTGCCACTTTCAGCATTTCTCTTGCGGCTTCAGCTCTTCTGGTATTTCACCCTAGCCTTTCGGCTAATTGAGCCAATTCTTGGGGGTGCTCAGGCAAACCTCCGTATTTATCGGCCACTCCGACCATATTGTAGGTAAAAACCCACTTGCGCTTCCGTTGTCTATGAACATTCCTCCTCGCATGACCCGGGAAGGTTAGTCTCTCAAATACGGAGACTCTTCTTCTCTCCACCTATTGGGGAGTAGCTTCATTAGCTTCAAACTCCAAGCCGTCTTCACGTCCATTGTTGTCAATCGACGACATCACTCTTCTTTCTTCTTCTTTGTCAACTGCCATCGGTGGACAGTCGTCTTCTTCTGCCATGGCTGCTTGCAACAGTCATTATTGGCCCAGTGAGGGGTTGCCCATACCCCTGAAATAATTTTCGACCATATTGGTCATCTCCTCTTGCCCTAGTCCCTGATGCAGCACTGGGGATAGTTGTCTACCTTAGTGGAGGGATGTAAGCTAGCCAGGCTCTTCCGGCAATTTGCTTAAATCTTCTCCCCACTATGGGGATATCGGCTTGTAGGGCGCATGCCCTGAAGCTGGTGCGACGCGGAGGATCCACGACAGTCTCCTCTCTTCTTGGGGCCAAGCCCCTCTCATCCTTCTTCCCCGTCTCAGCATGCTTAGGGTGGCGACGGATAGGCGCCTCTTGGTAGATGAGCTGGATCTTCTTGGGGACCCAAACTTGTTTAAACCTCTTCAGCCTTGGGGCCAACTCTTTTTGGCCTCGACGGCCTTCTTCTTCTTTCTCTGCTCTCCTCTCGAAAAGGGCCTGGAAGGAGTTACGAGTTGGCACAGTAGTGACCACCTGGTTTGGAATTTCTTGGGCGTTGTGCCCATCCAGAAAAATACGGACGTCACCGATCAAAATAGACTTCCTGGACACTGAAAGTCATCTAACAATAGGAGCGGCTCTTCTGCGGGAATTGCCCTGATGACGACCCCCAGGCTTGTTGTAGTAGGTGGGGCGAACCCCCTGAGCTACATGGTGCACCATGCAGCTTGTTAGCTGAGCCTGACCTGCTGTCAGGCCTTCACAGCTTTGGGCGTTGTGGGCCCTAGGCTTGTTGTTAGTTCTTCTTTCGACTGGCTCGGGAGCCTCCACTTCTAGCATATCAGCAAAGGCTACCCCCAAAAAGTTGGGGAAGCCAATCACCAACGGGAAGGAGCCGAAGATAGTTGGTACCGCCAGGTACCCAACAATAGCGTGGTTGGCCACGATCTGGGGGCTGAAAGCCAGCGCAGCAAATCTAACAGCCATCATTTCCTGCAATAAATAGGCAATAATCAGCATTCTTTGGGAGAGCCCCGGGGCCTATTTATCTCGACAAAAAGATGAAAGGAGACTTTGTCCCACCGGGCATGCCAAGACTTGTGGAACATTTTTTACTTATTTATTTATCAGTTTATTTGTTAACATTTTGTAGGGCGGAAAAGAGGTATTAGTGCGCGACCCTCCAAGGCGCTACTTCGAGCCCAGCTCCGGAAGTCCCGGCCAAACTCCGCCTGCTGTATATGCAAACAAGGCGGACCAAGAATTTTGTGGGAAAGATTCCAAGTCAAGGATAGAGCAAGGTCGGACAGGCATGGCTCAGAAGAAGGCTGTCAAGTTAAGCGCTAAGCAAACTTAACCAGGGATGAGGTGTCTCTATAGAAGAATTCTGAGCTAATCCACAGGCAAAGGCAAAAGGGTAAAGCCGAAGCAAAGCTTCCTATGGGGGATTACGGACCAACTCAGCAACAAGTAGATAAAAGGCCCGAGGTGCTGTCAGTATCTCAAGGCTTCGGTCTTTACATGGCCGGATTTCAAGAGTTGCCCTCCGAAATAGTCGAGCAGGCGATTAATGCTATGTTCCAAGCCCATGAGGCGGAGACTGATTGGGCCGACGTAACCTCAAAGAGGCATAACTCCTTTAAACCTCCTAAGAGAAAGCCTCATTTCGGTAACTCCAATGTTGGGCACATCGCCCAATCGCCTACAAAGACGGTCACCCCTTCTCAGAGTGATTTAGCGTGGGCTAAAAGGCAAGAGAAGAATAAAAAGAAGAATTTGAAGAGAAGATTGAAGAAACAGGCCGAGCAGATAGCGGCCATGGAGTACACAAGGAGTTAACTCCTCTGCAGAAACTTCAAAAGCTAATTGATGAAATGGAGGAATATGTTCCTTCTGTGCCAACCGAGGCTGTCCCCCTCGACAAGTATATTCCATGGGAAGGATTTGAACGTAAGACCCGACTCAAGAAGTGGCTTCAACTAATGTACTAGCAAGCACAAGAGGGCGAAAAGTTCCCCATTCTCGAGGAATTGCCCATCTTTTACAAAGACGAGGAACTCACTATAGAAAAAATGGAAGAAATGTTGAAGGATTTTTCATGTAAGATGGTTTCCATACCTCCACCTAAAAGTCTACAAACACCAACCCCCACAATTGGAGATAGGATCACTATGGAGACGTACCGACGCCGAAATGTGGAACTTTGGAACCGTGGTCGCGGCAGAGGTCGTGGTTGTGGACGGGGGAGACTCCCGACATCCTTTAATGGGGAGAGTCCCAATCTGACAAACCCTCAAAGGGTTATCATCTTCCGAGGAGAGGAGTCCACTGAGCCTCCTGAAGTTCAAATTCGGGTTGAAACCTTTTTCTTCGACCCATCAGACGAGGGAGATGAGCTTATTAAGCCGGCCATACAAGGAGACGGCTGATTCTCCTGAAATTCAAGCTCTCACTGACACCGTCTTGTTTGACATGTCGGGCGAAGAGGGCGATCCCATCAGCCCAAGCCCACAAGAAAAGCCGGCCGATCCAGCTCAGGCAGGTCCCTTCGGCATGGATAATGACGGGCTGCATCCTCCAGAAGAAGAATCTCTGGCCCACTATTCCCAGAGGAACCAAATGATTAAGGAAAAGTAGAGCCAAATAAGAAGCCCATTTATCAAACTAAGCCTGTAGCGGAGATAATCCCTCCACTGGATCACGCCCATGCCCGGGCCAACCGTAAAATCATCCAGCATATGAAACGGATGCCGACCTATGTTACCATATGGGAGGTCATTGTCTAGAGTAAAGAATTGAGAGAAGCCCTCATGAAAGTCCTCCAGGAACCGGAAGTCTACGAGGCTCACGTAGTTGAACTTCAAGCTCCAGCATATGAGGCCCTTGCAGCAATTGTCACTTTCATTGACAAGGACATGCTATTGCCTTCTCCTTGTCACAATTGCCCTTTATACATGCAAGGGAAGATCAATGGGCACGAGCTAAATCGGATCTTGGTAGATCCTGGGGCATCCGTCAACATAATGCCCCTTAGGACTTTCAAGACCTTATTTCTCATGCCTTATTTACAAAAGGTCTATGATGTGAAGATCTCGGGATTTGATCAAGATTAAGAAGACACACTGGGTAAAGTGGAAGTGGAGGTGACAATGGACAATGTTGTCACTAAAGCCACGTTCTATATCATCAATGCTAACACCTTGTACAAAGCCCTGTTTGGGAGACCTTGGTTGCACGAAAATTGAGTTGTCCCTTCAACCCTCCATCAGTGCATCAAGTATGCGAAGGGTGGAGAACATACCTTAAAATTTTTAATAAATAGAAGACACTAATACAATTTTTCCTTTTATTCTATTTTAAAAATCGAAATGGGCTCGATTTTGGGTTTCCCTCTTTGACACAATCACTTTCCCTCCGTCTCCTCATCTCTCCGATCTCTCTCTTTCTCTCTCTCTCGCCCGCCCCTCTTTCCTAGCGTGGAAAGATCTCGAAGTAGAGCCAGGCCCACATCTTCCTCCCCCATTCACCTTCTCTCGCCGCACGAGTCGCCCCACCCCTTCCCCACTGTCGAGGACATGCCGGTAGGACGGAGAATGCCCAGTCGCCATCGCCGCCCATTGGTTGCCCTGCTTCCCCGCCTCCCTCGCCTACACCGACAATGCTGCTTCCCTGCCCGCACGTCACACGCTGTGTCTCCCTTGACAGTGCCCTCTTCAGCCCGCCACCGACAGCCCTGCTTCCTCACCCGCCACCGCACGTGGTGTCTCCCTCGACGGTGCCACCTTCAGCCCGCCACCGCAGCCTTGCTTCCCCACCGCAGCCTTGCTTCACCGCCGCACGTGCAGTTGACACTAAAAAATACAGTAAAATTCATTGGAGACTGGTTTATATCAGTGGTTTATGTCAACAAGTATGGTTTATATCAGCGGCTTATGTCAACAAGTTTGTTCGAACTAAATGAGTAAAAGATACATATGGTTTACATCTTAATTCCAGCTATTGGATAAGATATAAATGAATCTGAATGTGCTATTAAATGAATACTAATGAACTATCAACTGACATAATTGAGCTTGTTTACAAACAAAAACAAGCTGAGCCTACCTTCAATCATGCTTGCTCATTTAGAGCCTAAAATTCTGTTGAAGCTCATTCTTTTGGTAAAGGTGATCTGAGCTGAGCATTTGTAAAGTCTGTTTCATGAGCTGTTCACTGAGCATGTCAGGTTATGCGCACCTGTATGGAAGATGCTAAATTTGTTGGAACATTTCATTATCGCATATTTTCTGACTATTCTTAATAGCAAAGTACCTCATTAAGAGAAATGCTGCAACACAAATTACGATAGTTGTATTATTGTTCTCAGGTGATCTGACCTGTGTTATAATGCTGAATGCATTGGGTATGCAAAGCCCATCAAGGCAGTCAGCCATCGTTTGTAGAAGTGGCAGTTGTTGCTCTATACACATATATCTGTGTTGCTATCCTTGTTTCTTATAATCATTGACAATGCCTTTTCATTTGTATTCTTTATTCTCCATCTTTATTTGATTCTATTTTTCAGGGTAGAATGCCTTGCATAATTGTTAACCTGGTGTTTCTATGCTTTTTACTGACTTTGACCCTTGCATATAACCCTAGTGTTAATTCCAAGAGTTTGTTGATTTCAGGTTTCACCATATCTACGTAGTAAGAACTGGGACACAAGGGTTGCTGCTGCCCATGCAATTGGTGCTGTTGCTGAAAATGTCAAGCATCCATCTCTGGCTGAACTTTTATCACTCATGGAGGAAGAGATGCTGGCATCTGGAGTATCTGATGGTGCCAAGGATGTTGCAATAGCTTGCTTGAATTTTCATCGCAACATTGTAGCAAGTCTTTCATTCAGAAGGTCTGTTTGGGGATTTTGAATTCAATTATCAAAATTTCGTGAGCAAAACATTTTCTTACCACTTGGCTTATTAGGATTATGTATTTATGTTTTATGGTGGACAAATTGACTTTGCCATGGATCAAAGTGATCCTGATTGGCATGTGACCTTCATAGGATAACATCTCACTCCACAGGGAACATACTGGTGACAGACAAGGGCTCATTTTTCTAACCAGTTGTCACATAAGAAGATATGACAGAGCCTTTCCTGAATTGTTGTCACTATCATAATTGTATCATAGCATTTCCTTTTCCAACGTACTTGAACATTGTAGCATTCAGTCTCTGTAATTTGTTCTTGAATGGAGAAATTGATAAGTCACTCGTAGTTATTTGACTATTTTATTCTTTTTATAGCTTTGACGTCAACAAAGTTCTGGTGGTTCTCCGTTGGTAGCATCGGGAGGATAGATTTGATGCTATTTCCTTATGGGAAATTCCTTTTCTTATTTCAAATGATGCTTCTGGATTATCTGTCTCACCCCCAGGAGGTGTGTGATTTATAATAGTACATTTCAATGGAGCTGTTGAATTCACAGAGTACATGCTCTAGTATTATGGTCCCATTCTGATGAGAGCAGGAGTATATCACAGCGTCTATGCTTCCTGCTTCTGGTACCCTATTTCAAAGGGTTTGTGCTGCAGAATGATGGAGGTGTTTTGTCTAGAGTACAACACCTTTTATACAGCAGAAGGGGAGACTTCTTTAGATTTATAGAGCTTGCATCGGCTGTCTAGTCTTCCCATCGACGATGAACCGTATGAAGAAGTATGTTGGCCGGACTGGCTCAAAGACCACACCGACGGTGAAGGCCGATATTATCTTGGGTATGCATATCGATACCTCATGAAGGTGTATCGGACATTGTGGTTGTCTATTCAGGAAGTCCCGAAAACTTCTTCTTCTCACACCCATTCACGTAAGGAAAGGAAGTGGGTGCAGATGGGGCTATGGCTGGAATATTTTTTCGGAGGCGAGGAGAAGTACAAGGACTTTCCTTCCATTAGAGTAGCTCCGAGTAGGCTGAAGAAGCAGGCTCGTCGAAAGACTCATCTATCCCCTTCTCTTCATAAGGGGTGACGAAGAGGCCCTAACCCAGCAGGAGTGGACCCCATCACACACTGCGTAGCCTATCTGACATACTGGATGTGTGGATTTGCTCTCCCGCTGGGAGACGAGATAGTGATGCACGCTGAAGCTATATACCTAGCGTGCTTAATGGCGTGGGGCGTGAAGCTGTCTCTCTATCCCACCACATTATGCTTGATTTACAAGATGCTAGGAGATCTTCATCATACTCGTCTCCCCAGGAATCTAGAGACTGTAGGTCCACTTCATTTCTTTAATGCCTGGGTGTGCTCATTATTCCCCGAGTATGCTCCCCGGGTGTTGCAGTCATCTAATCTATTTCCCAGAATGCTGGAGTTTGCTAGTGCCGAGCCCCAGCAAGCTTCAGATTAGCTTTTTGCAATCAGGGGGCAACTGACAAAAGTGCCTGTGAATGCCCCTAGAGCTTTACACTTTTGGAGTTTGGCTGCCCACTCCTGCCCATTGGTAAACTGCATGCGGGAGTGCAAGTTTGGTGAAGTGGAGGAATATATTCACCCTATCTCTGGCAAAGTCTGTACAAGACCATATCTGGAGCCGGAGCTGGTAGACTAGGCATTATCCATCAGGCCTAGTGTTTTGGTTTTCAGGAAGGGCGAGAGCACGTATTTGGAACCCTACTATCCCTTCTGGTTTGGCAGAAACTTTGGTTATGACTAGCAAATCCCACCCTCTTTGGCACAATTTCCACTTGAGAGCCGATCGAGAGCAGGGTCAGCCATTGTTGAAGAAGCCCGCACATGGTGGGACTATTTCCATTGCCATGAGGCGGTTTCTTTCAGAGCACTAGCTCCCGGGCGG
Organism: Amorphophallus titanum; assembly: GCA_024336825.1. Taxonomy (NCBI): domain Eukaryota; kingdom Viridiplantae; phylum Streptophyta; class Magnoliopsida; order Alismatales; family Araceae; genus Amorphophallus; species Amorphophallus titanum. The sequence goes on along the minus strand of JANBPO010001371.1, from coordinate 5,436,459 downwards.
TTCCCACGTGTGACATCCGAATACATCAAGTGGTGGAATGCCCACACTGCATTTTACAGGCTCTCTCGGAATGACTGCTGGGATTCCACAGAGTGCAAATTCTTAAGCTCCCAGCCTTCTCTGGTATTTGAGATTGACCCCCATCATCTGCGGAGACTGAAGTCCCGGAAGGAGTCTGAAGTGCAAGCTTATTCAGCTACTTGGAAGTCCATAAAGTAGCAAACATCGAAGCTACAACGTGTGCTCCCAGAGATCAAGAAAGATGAATTCATGGAGACCCTTCAGGGCTTATGCCGGGTTGGCAGTGGCAGGGTATCTTTGCAACAGTTTCCATTGTCGGTGGAGGAGGCTATTACAACTCCTGCCTCGTGGTGTCCAAAAATTGACCATTTATGTCCTTATAGGACTTTTGTGCAGAAGGAAGATCGACGGCCGACTTTATATTCTCAGACTTCTTGGCTATTCGCTTTGTTGTGCATTCACAACCTTTCCCTGACTAACAAGGCAGAGGTGATATTAAAGAAGCCTTTGTTTGCTGCCTTCAAATATGTCGACGGATGGGGAATAGACCCACCTTGGCTTGTATTATAGTCTATCAGCTTATGGCCATGAAGATCTAGCTCTTCAGGCTGAACATTGTGCCACTATTGGTGATATCTACTGCCTGGTTCGGGAGGGTGCGTCCTGGGAAAAGAAGCCTCCTTTGTATTATTGGTCTCTTTCTTCATTATATTTAGGTCCACCAAGTAGGTCCTGCCCCGTTCTGCTCTTCATATCTTTCCTCCAGGCATCGCATCCCTCGCCATTTTATTCCTCTGGAGCCTCTGAATTCTTCCCATCATGATTCTCATTTTTTGCCTCTGGACTCTCTGGATCATCCACCTCTCTCAATTTACTAATTATTTCTTCTAATTCCTCTCGATCTTGGGTCTGACCTGACTTCTCCCACATCAATTGCTTTGGGCATTTGCCCTTTCTCTCACTATTTTCGAGGCTTTGGTCCTCACTCCTATCCTTAATTTCCCTTCTCCTTCTATACTCATTTAATGTGATCAAGGTTTCTATACCTTAGTGAGAGAGTTCTAACCCTTACCTCTTTTTCTTTTTCTCCTTATTCTTCTGAGTTTGGTCTTGGTACCACTCCTTCATGTTAAGTCACCTCTAATCTTTTCCTCTCTCCCTTTTATCAGCCAAATGAGGGCCAAATCCCATGTTGATCAAAATCACCTTTGGCAGCTACTCCAACGACAAATGTTCCAAGGTAATTTGTTTGCGTAAGTATGCATTTTCATTATCTCTTTCATCTGTACACATGGTTTTTAAAATGAAGTGCCTCTTGACATGTTTAAGAGTGGTAGTCTAGGCCTAGTCATAGGTTTAGTGTCAAAATTTTTAGGCTTGCTTCTGCAGCACTTTGGCTATGAAAACCCCCCACTGGGAGTTCAACATTCCCTCCCCGCCCATTAAGGGCAACCCTTAACTGGGCACTACACATATTTCATGGTGTTTTTAGCCATCTCTCTTAGGTATTCACCTAGGTACCACCAAGATGTATCAAAATTTGAAGCAAGAGTTCTGGTGGCCAGGTATGAAGCGAGATATGGCTGTGTTTGTTTCTAAGTGCTTGACTTATCAGCAGGTCAAAGCTGAACATCAAAAGCCAGGTGGATTACTGTAGCCATTAGAAACTCCAATGTGGAAATATGATCACGTCACGACAGAGTTTGTTGTGGGTTTCCCTTAGACTTCGTAGGTTTTTGATGGAATCTGGCTGTTGGTTGATAGATTGACAAAAATAGCTAGATTGTTGCCGATTAAAGTTGCATGGAGTGTGCAGAGATTGGCCGAGCTGTACATTGAAAAGATCGTGCCACTGCATGGAATTCCTGTCTCACTTGTGTCAGATCGCGACCCACGTTTTACCTCTGGCTTCTGGCGCAGTTTCCAGAAGGCGTTGGGCACTGAGTTAGCATTCAGTTCAGCGTATCATCCGCAGTCAGATGGTCAGTCAGAGAGGACTATTCAGACTTTAGAGGATATGCTGAGATCTTGTTGCCTTGACTGGCAGGGTTTGTGGAGTCAGCACTTGCCACTAGTTGAGTTTGCTTATAATAACAGTTTTTACTCCAGCATCGGCATGGCTCCTTATAAAGCACTGTATGGTCGTCCTTGTCGCACTCCCTTGAACTGGTTTGTTACCAGTGACAGACTTTTGACATGACCTCACATGGTGTAGTAGTGTGCAGTTGTGGTTCGTCTGATTAGGCAAAGATTGTTGACAGCTCAGAGTCGGCAGAAAAGCTATGCAGATCAGTGCAGACGTCCACTTCAATTTCAGCTAGGAGATATGGTGTTTGTTAAAATATCTCTGATGAAAGGTGTTTCCAGGTTTGGGAAGGGTGGAAAGCTCAGTCCGCAGTACATTGGTCCATTTCCTATTGTGGAACGTGTGGGTCAAGTGGCTTATCAGCTTTAGTTACTAGCGGCGATGCAAGCAGTTCATAAAGTATTCCACGTCTCTCAGTTGAGGAAATATGTGTCTGACCCACCTCATGTTCTCGACGATTCTGTTTGGCCAGAAGTGACTGCTAATTTGTCTACACCAGAGATTCCTGTTAGAATGGAAGACCGTCACGAGCAACGGTTGAGGAATATGGTTTTTCCTCTCATAAAGGTTGTCTGACAGCATCACTCAGGTAATGAAGATACCTGGGAACGCGAGAATGACAGGCGTCAGCTTTTTCCTTTCTTATTCTTGTGAGGTATAATTCCCTTTTCAGTTTTCTCCTTGTTCTTCTTTTTAAATTTTGAGGTTGAAATTTTTATTGGGCGGGACTATAAGGCCCGTGTCCTTAGCGGATCCTTAGTGGTTTGGATCTGGATTCGATTCTATGAATTTTGCCTATTTTTATGAATTTTAGGCTATTTTTTGATTCTCTCTCTCTAGGCTAGAGAGAGAAGCTCCGGCGACATTCTTCCCTGTCCGTGGTTTTGGTGTTCGAAAGCCCCCCTCCCCGCCGGTCATGGCGGATGCGGCGGGGGGAGTGGTTTCAGCCCAAGATTCAGCAGTTCCTGTGAGAATCCTCCCTGAGAAGCCCCGCCGATCATTTGCTCAAATTCTCCTGGAAGGCAGACAGCTCCCATTGCGTAGGATAGCAGTGCAGCCGCCGGCATTCACAGACTCAGGTGAGCCTGCTGTGTTCTTCTCTCCTGAAGATATCCAAGCCTCATGCATTTCTCTTCAGTTTGCCATTATTGCCAAATGTTCCTACGGCCGTCCCTCCATTCCGGAGGTTAAGACCAGTCTTGTTCAAGCTTTCCATCTTTGCTCCGAGCCGATCATCAGCAAAATGAATCCCAGGCATCTCCTCATTCGACTGGGCAATGAAGCCGATTTTCTGCGGATTTTGCTCCAGAAGAGTTTCTTCATTAAAGGCTTTATGTTCAGGTTTTTCAAGTGGCAGACGGATTTTGATTTCAATTCGGATCCTCCCATCGTCCCAGTTTGGATAGGGTTCCCGGACTTGCCTGCAAATTTCTATCACGAAGACATGCTTCGATCGATTGCTGGAAACATCGGAACTGTCCTTCGGATTCATGATTCCACTATAGCTATGACCAATGCCGCTGCGGCGTTGGTGTGTGTTGAACTTAACCTGGACAAGCAACGGCGAGATAGAATATGGATTGGTACTGGCAGTGGTGGTTTTTGGCAACAGGTGGATTACCAGAGGGTACCTCGGTTGTGTTCTTTCTGTCACAAAATCGGGCACTCAGATATTGAATGTAAGAAAAAACTCAGTAAATTGCCCTTTAAGAAGGATGTGAATGACGCTGATGAATTGCACGTCCCACAGCAAATCTACAAGCCCAAACGGAATGCTGACAAGGAGATTCCTTCATTGAATGCTAATAGATTTTCAATGCTGAGTGAGGTTGCTGAGGATCCCAGCCTGGAAGTGGCTAATCTTCAGGAGAAAATGGTTGATGCTGTATGTCCTGTTGCGGACAGTTCTACTTTTGTATTTGGTGGAACTCAGGATAACATAAATCCAGATACAGTTTCTGTTTCTTCTTACAAAAAAGGGATGCTTGCTTCAGCTCCTCTAGTCATCAACTCACTCCCCTGTATAGAGGAAAGCTCTGAGTCAGAGGAGTTCCCTTCAATCCACCAGCTTCCTAGGGAACGTGTATTATCTTCTAACGTCCCAGGTGAGAACAAGTATGTTCTGAATATTGATCAATCTATTGCTGTTTCGACTTTGTCCGCTGCGGAGAACTCAAGAATGGTTGGAAATGCTAGTTCATGCTCAAAAATTTCCCATTCGCATTTGATCTCTGATAGTTTGGCCTCTGGGGCTTTGTTCTGTGACACTCGGTTAACTAGGGCTAAAGCCAAGGAACGGGCAGCTGATCTTCCTTCCTTTCCTGATGATGATTAGTCCCTTTCTGGTCTGGAATATCAGGGGCATTGGGAATTCTGCCTCTGTTAGATATTTAGCTCAGCTCATTAGAGTGCACAATCTCCATATGGTTGCTATTTCAGAGCCCAGTATAAATTTTAGTCGCGCCCAAGGGATTGCTCGAAAACTCAGTCTGCTGTCCGTCATTGGAAACAATGGTGAACATTCTAAAATTTGGTTTTTTTATAATCCCAGTTTAGACATTCAAATATTGCAACTTCACCCGCAATACCTGTCGGTGGGAGTGATTGAAAATGGTTCCATTGCATATGTCCTTACGTTTGTTTATGCTTCTTGCAATTTTCATGTTCGGAGAGATCTTTTTGATTCTCTGATGACCTTCAGTCTTGGTATTTCAACCCCTTGGATATTGGGGGGTGACTTTAACTGTGTGATGACTCCGGATGAGAAGATAGGTGGGAATCCCCCTCCTAGTATTCCAATGCTGGATTTTCAGGGTTTTACAGCTGCCACTGGCCTTGTCGATGCAGGATTTACTGGTTCCAACTATACATGGTCAAATAATCAGCTTGGCCCCACTTACATAAGAGCTAGGCTTGACAGAATTTTTCTTAATCAGTTAGTATATGATCTTGGCAGCAGGGTTCTTGTTACTCATTTGTCCAGGGGGCCATCTGATCATGCTCCGATTCTTTTATCAGTTTCTTCAAATATTCAGAGGCCTGGGAGGTTTATCTACCAACAGATGTGGCATTCTCATTCCAATTTTTTGGAATTTGTTAAAAGTAAATGGAATGATAATAGTGTGGCTGTTACACTCCCATTTCACTCTTTGCAGAGTAAGCTGAAATCCCTTAAGTTTCACCTCAGGGAATGGAATAAAGCTATTTTTGGAGATATTCATAAGGCTAAGGAGGAAGCTGATCAACTTCTTACTCAAGCTCAAGCTTATTTTGATGCTCACCCCAGTGCGGAGAATAGATCTGCTCTTAATCTGGCAATGGCTAAAATGAACAAGATATTGGCTAGAGAAGAGATCTTCTGGTTTCAAAAATCTAGGGTTCAATGGCTTCAGGCTGGTGATAGAAACACAAAATTCTTTCAAAATTATACAAAAGTTAGACAGCAAAGGAACTACATTCAGAAATTAAAGATTAATGGGGTATGGGAGGACCCTTGCCACTCTTTCACCGACACACTAGGGCCCCTGAGCCTTCGCCGGTACACCCCCCTTGGGTGTTCTTCGCCGGCCTCCAAATACATAAAATTGGAACCTGCCTCTTCAAGTCAAGTGAAAAAAAAAGTACACAAGGAAGCACTCAATCAGGGGGAGGATCTGCCTCCAATAGAGGAACACGGTGAAGAACATATTGCTGAATAGCAAGGAGATGTTACAAGAGAAATTGAAAAGGAAACTACTAAGGAGCCAGTAGAGAAACAACTCAAGGACTTGTTATTAGAGCAAGAAGCTCATGAACTCAATCTGTCTGATGATTTAAATAATGCAACAGCTAGATCAGAATATCAGTGAACTATTTGATAAATTTGGTATGACATCTGAACAATAGCAGCAATTAGACCGGCCTGAACAGGAAGAGGATACAACAGGAGATGAAGGTGCTGCCACAGAGCACTTGGATGAAGCAGAAATTGACAAAGAAATTGCTTTTGATGAAGAAGTTTTGGGTGACATGATTGACAAGATCACTGAAGAAGAAGCTGATAAAATCTTGCAAGTTGCTATTTTAGTTATTGAAGAACAAGAAGATGAACAACAGGGAGATCAAGAAGGCATTAAAGAAGCTCAACAAGAACAACCTCAGGCAGCTCAAGTGGTTGTTGAAGAAGCTCAGGAGTAACCACAGAGTGAGGAAGCTCCACCTCCAAAGTTTATTGAAGAAGTCCCACAAGAGCCGTCACAAGCCCCAGCTCCAGAGGCAGCTGAGGAAGACTCTCAAGACTATGTTAGGGGTCTTACCCCTTATTTCAGAATGTACCCAAGAATGTCATTTGCACCGGCTCCTACACATGGACCTCATATGGTAGGAATGGTTGGTTTTGGTATACCACCTCCTTTGTCACCTGAAGAGGAACCTGCAGCTGAAGAGCAATCTGCACATGAAGAGCAATCTGTAGTTGAAGAGTAACCTACACCTGAAGAGCAAGCTGTACTTGAGCCCACTATTACTAAAATGCTATCTAATTTAACAAATTTGGTGATGAATCAAAATGACTTGACGCATGCATACTTCCTGTACACAAACTATAATATAAATCGATTGAATGCTAGGTTGCAGCATTTGGAAAATTCAATGATGACATAGTGGCTATAATTCTTAATTGATAAATAAAGTATAGATGCAGCATCTCGAGAGATCTTAGAATCACTTCTGGGTGTATGCAACAGGGTTGCAGAAATGGTAAGCAGCATACAAGATAATCAACCTACATCCTTCAGCACACTTGCTAAAGTTCTTGATCACACCTTTGATCTTAAAATTGCATTTGAGTTGATGAAGGCCAAGGTGGATACTCTCACTCAAAGTCAGCAGGTGATCAGTCATAAATTTGATACTATTCAGAATCACCTAGTGACTCAATCTGACAAACTCCAAGCTGTTCTCTCAGAGCAGGCCTCCAATATTTCTCAAGTAGACAATTTGTATAGTATGATGCCTCACTGGCTTGCAGACTTAGCATCTGGTATCAAAGACCTCCAAACCGCAGTGATGGACAAGCTTACAACCCTCAACACTTCAATTGACAATATTCCCTTTCCAAGGGCACCACCATTGAGGGGTAGCTCTAGAACTTCTCAACCGAGAGGCAGGGGAGTCTATAGAGGATCTTCTTCCACTCGTTGATTCCTTTTGATAATGACAGTGCTTCTTTGGAGAGTTTACTTGTTGCTAATTTTGCTGATTCTGCTGCTCACTGTTGCTTTTACTGACAGACGCTGCTACTTTTTATCAACTTGTTCTGAATGTTCATTGTGTACAGAGTGACCTATCCAACCTCAATTTGTATTTTCTTTTTGTACACAGACATGATTTCTTACATACATAATTGTTCACTACATCTCTCCTTTATCTCTTTTTGCTGCTATCAAAGGGGGAGAGTTTTTGGACATCAGAGTCTTTGGTGAGTTTGGCCTTGGAGCCTTTGGCAGGAGTTAATGTGTTATGGCGAGCATGATTGCATTGACATTGATTGACTCATAGTGTTGCCATCATCAAAAAGGGGGAGAATGTTGCATCCCTATAGTTTTAATGATGTCATACACTATAAGTCAAACATGTTCAGTCTATGATCACAATTATTTTGTCATTGGCTGATGACTGTTGACTTGAACACTAAGTCTGTTGACTGATATGGAAATCAGTCGATTGAATTCAGTTTAGGTCGACTGATATTTCCTTGGGTCAACAGATATTTCCTTCTTTTTCCCAACTGTATAGCTTGCTTTTTCTAGGCACTCATCCAATCTTCTGGACTGTTAGGCCTGCAGAAAGTTATGGAATTGAACATATTTTAGGCCTAAAATCTAAATTTGATTCTCTAATTAATATCCATTATTTCTTCACTTCTATGACTCAATAAATCAATGAGTCATAGTTAGACATCATCAAAATCAGAGGCACAACATTACGGTACGATTGTGCAGAGTTGCGTAGTGAAAGTGCGGTGGGGCCATGACCCACAGGCTCTAGGATCGGATAGGTGATGGCGAATGGCATGTGTTTCAATGGTAAGCGAGCCATGGAGATTTTATAGTCAACCACGGAGAGTTGACTTTAGATGAAAGGTTGTGTTAGCCATGTGAGTGGCCTCGATTGTCGTGTGTTGACGGTAGTATCGTGCTGTGTGGTGCCAATAAAATTGAGAATTGGGGGCTCAACTGTGAGAATTATCGGATAAGAAAAATTATGGCGCTAGTTCTTTTCATGGTATGTGTCACGTGGCTCAAAGTGGAGTCATTTAGTGACTAGTAATGGGGTAGGTTGAGTCCATTTGGATTGGCCGTAAGGCACAGGTGTGCGTTGCTCAGAGTTGAGCCAGTGATTTGATAGACCTCAGTCAGTGTGGATGTTCTTGAAATAGACCCCAGGAATGAGAGGTGCTAGTGTTGAGGGGAGATCCTTTGTGGATGCCGTGAAGAGTAGTCGAGGGAGCTACTTGAGTTATTTAAATTCCCTGATGCTGTATGGTCTAGTGTGTCGGTTATTTGGCAGGCGTGATATTCGGGCCCGGTCAAGTGATGTGATGGTCGTGGATGAAGAGCTTGGTTATGACAAAACTCGAGAGAGTTTGGAACTCGGTACTTCTTGTGGTGCCACTGTCTAAATTGCAGTGTTCCCTGGCTTGGAAGGAGCTATGCAAGGGGATTGTATGTGTGGGCACTGGGTGTTAGCTACGTCAGTTAGCGGTTCAGGTGGAACTGTAGAGTTGATAAGTGCGAAATGAACGATTGTAATATGGAACAGTTGTCTCCTCAACGAAAGAATTCCCCGAAGTGTGATGCGAGATGGGGCCCCGCCAATGGAAAGGAGTTTGAGGCGGCATGCCTAGAATTAGTGTGATTGAGCAGTTTGAGGTTCACATAAGTGACCTTGTTGTTCTCTCCCCTCGCGGGAAGCTGGAATTGGCTGGATGGCCAGGGAGGATCAAGATGGTGCCAAGTGATATGTGATTGGCGGCTGTCAGATGGATTTTCGTAGCCGATGTGTGTGCTCAATGGGATGGCCATTGTGTGCTACAGATTTCAGATTGTGAAGTTGCCGACATTGATTGTCTTGTATTCCATGGGTGTTGATGGTGACCGATAAGACATTGGATTTGGGACCAGTGTCATTCGGTGAGCAGTATAGGTATTCGGCTCTGGATCGTGTGTTGCCGACTATGAGGAGCCGACGGAAGAGTTGTATCTAGTGAGATTGTCATTCAGATTGAAGTGCGATTGTGCTTCTTGTAAGGAGTACTCGGTGTCTAGCAGCTAGAGAAGCCGATGTCTCGAGCAGGTAGCTAAGTGTGGTTTCCCCTATTAAGGATCGTAGGTTTCCGCTGCGTGTGGAGTGTGTCAGACATTGTTTATGCCCTTGAGAGTTTCAAGGAAGCTGAGGTGATGCGAGACTTATTAGTTTGCGTACCCCGATCTATTAGGGGTTTGGCGTGAATTGTCATGATAGAGTAAGACAACTTTCTTGGCTGTTTTGATCTGGCAGTGTTCCTCAGAGAATATCGTGTGGTAAGTAAGGTGGCTATGGGGTGATTGTGAGGTCTTTCCGTTGGGTGAGTTCTTCCTTGTGAGTTATGTGCATTATCTTAAATTTTGATGATGAAATTTCTATAAGGGGGGAGAATTGTAATATCCCCAGATTTTTGGATCGTGTTTTCGCAGGTTGCATAGTGTGTCCGTGTGGGTTTAGAACTTTAATATTGGACTTTTGGACCCCTAGATGATATGTATATGAATTATTTTGGGTCCATGTAATGCTAAGACCGGGGCCGTTGTCAAGTGATCCTTATGTCCTTTCGGGTTTTCGCCGAGGTTGGCCCCCTTTAGCTTTTTCCGGTGCGTCCTTGCGGGTTTTCACACCAAGGGGTTACCCATTTTTGCCTGAGGCGCCCTTTCAGGTTTTCACCTCAGCTGGGTTTATGGCCTTTTTGCCCTCAGCCAACCCTGGAAGGTCGACCAAGTCTGCCGGGGTATCAGTATTTTTTAACCCCATTTTTTTTTAGCTAGAACCTTCACTGGAGATAGGTAAGTCTTGTGAGGATTGTTGGGGAAACTCTTGCGGTGACGCATAATAGAGCTTTATGTGCTTGCCGTTGAGAGGAGGGAAGGGATTATCTCCCTTGTGGTTGACGACTGTATAGGCCCCTCCTTCGTAGACCTTCTGAATGACATAAGGTCCCTGCCAATTTAGTTGGAGTTTGCCGCTGGATCTTCCTGCTAGAATCTCCTTTTCCTTGATCATAGCGAGGTCGCCTTTCTTAAACGCCCTTTGCTTGACCAGCTTGTCATAGACACATGTCATGCGGGCTTGATACACTTGTAAGTGCTTGTAGGCTTCGAGTCTTTGACCTTCCAGGTTGGACAACTCTTCAAGCCATCTTTCTACTTCAGACTGGTCTTGGCTTGGCAGTCCGGCGTGCATAGCGACGCGCTAGGATGCCAGCTCGATCTCTACAGGGATCATTGCTTCGGCTCTGTAGACCAAGGAGAATGGGGAGCAACATGTGAGGGTTTTGTAAATGGTCCGATAGGCCCATAGGGCTTCATGGACCTTCTCGCCCCAATCTCGTTTGCGGCCACTCACTATCTTGGACAGCAGCTTACAGAGGGTTTTGTTGAAGGTCTCGGCCAACCCGTTAGCTTGGGGATTGTAGACTGATGACGCCCTCCAATCAATATGAAATTTGGCCGCCAGAGCATAAACAGTCTTGTTCTTGAATGGCGTGCCATTATCAGATATGATCCGACTGGGGGTGCCGAATCTATATATAATATAGTGCCTCACGAACCGGGCAACTATCTCCCCTGTAACTTTCCGTAGCGGAATGGCTTCTGCCCATCTTGAGAAGTAATAAGTGGCAGCAAGTATGAACTTGTGCCCCTGAGAGGACGGCGGGAATGGTCCCACAATGTCCATGTCTCATTCCGCAAACGGCCAAGTAGGCGTAGTCGGGTGGAGCGGATTAGGAGGCCTTCGCGGCACTGCCCGAATGCTTGGCACTGGTGACATGTACGAGCGTATTGGTTGCAATCTTCGTACATAGTGGGCCAATAAAATCCCTTGAGCTTGATGCTATTTTTCATCTTAACTCCTGCTTGATGAGCCTCATACAACCCAGAATGGACCTTGTGCATGACAATCTTTGCTTCCTTAGGTGAAAGACACCGTAGGAGGACCGATCGTTCTTTCTCATGGACAAGCCTGAAAAGCAGGCCGTCAATTAGCTGGTAGGATGTTGCCCTGTGTAGCAGTTGTATCCTCTGAGCCCGATCGGGGGAAAGCCAGCCATGCTTTATCTTTATGATCAGCTCGCGTCGGTCTTCTTCTTTGGGAATATTCCCTTCTTGGATGTTGTCGACCTCATAGACAGTGAGGCCGGACTCTTCGTCGAGCACACTTGGCATGAGTCTCCGGTGTCTGACTATAATATTCAATTCTCCCTCAGGCGGGAGCTTTAAGGTTGCTGCCAACTTTGCTAGAGCGTCCGTCTTGGAGTTACTACCTCTTGGGACATGACCTATTTCAAATAGGTAGAATTTTTCCTTGGGCCTCATGACGGCTGCATGATAGGGAATAAGCTCCTTCTTCTGGACATCATAGATGCCCAATACTTGTCGGATGACGAGCTGAGAATCTCCGTAAACTTTGATGCACTTGATGTCCATCTCCAGTGCCAGATGAAGCCCAATAATCAGCGCTTCATACTCCGCCTCATTATTAGCCAGTGACTTCATGAGAGCACAGGAATTGTGAAGAATGTCGCTTTGCGGAGATACGAAAACGATCCCCGCGCCCGAGACAAAGTCTGTGAGGCCACTAGCCCTTTTGATTGTTCGGGAAGCACCATCAAAATACAACTCCCAGTGTGGGAGGTCTTGAGTGAGGACGCCCGGCTCCATCTGTGGTGAGTCCAATAAAAGTATAGTCCAAAGAAGTAAAACGTACCACATGCCAAGTGAATACTCGGCCCGGCAAGTTGGCAACTAGGAACCTCCACGCAACACCCTCGAATCTCGAGGAAGAGTCTTCGCACCTGAAAATCAGGGGTGAGCCTCCTATCACTGGCTCAATAGGGATCCCGCAGAACCCCAACCGAGAAAACAATGACAGAAGGGAAAGAGCTACACTAGCTACAAAAAGAACAGTAGTAACAGCAGGAATAGTAACCTACGGCATCGGCCGATAAAACCTCAGCTCTACAGCTACTCCTACTGTACCAGAAAACATGACCCAGTCTCCCGTCAGGGGACAACCATCCCGATCCCACCGTCGGAGAACAACCAGACACGAACCACCCTAGTCACGCTACTAGGAAAACGCCACGATGCCTCAGCCATGGAAACCTACCCTCATAGAAAGGCCCAAGCCAAAACCACGTGGTTAGGAACACAGTCATGACCTCACAGTCGTGAACTCAACGCCCTCTAAGAAAAAGTCCTTGGTGACGCTCACCAGAAACCCCAGACCTCGACTACGGGAACGCTCCCCAAATAATACACGAAGTCTCGTCTCACAGATGAGGAACAGAAACCGCGACACGACAACTCACATTATGTGACGGGAGTACTACCCACCAGAAGAACAGACCGGATGCGTCCCCTGATGTCTTACACTGCGTCACAAGTGTCTAGCTACAACGCTCGGGACGCGAGACTCAAACAAACTCAGTAACCAGAGGTACCACAAAATAAGGACTAGTTGAGGTCACGCTCGTCAGTGCGGGTCCGACACCCTCAGCCTCATGTGCATACTCTGACCATATGCCCTAGGCCTATCCTCTAGCTGGTAATTCCCCCCGAGCCCAGACTTGGCTATGCACGGGGGCCCTACGGTAACCAACCTACTCACACTCTCTCTCGGGTACGCTACACCACCACTCCCAGTGGGCCAACACATGTGTGCTGTGGAAGCTACGACTAGTGGGGGCTCACAGACATGAACACAGAAATTCATGCACGCACCCATTATGAGTAACACAAAGGAAGAAGTGGCCCATGGCCACTTGACTCTAGATAGCCCAGTAGACCTATTAAACTCAATGGTCCTTGAGTCACAAGACTCGGGTCAAGACCGTCACACGCGACAGCACTGAGCCGTCAATCTGGCCTAATCCCTAGGTCCAAAATCACAGTGACACGCGAAAAATCCCCAGCCCCAGGCTGGTCAACTGGACTCGCAGTCCAAGGCCATACACACGGCCCGCACGGATACTTGGAGCACACGCATGGGGTTACCTAGACCCCAAAACTCACGAGCACGCCAATCGACACAACGTGGCACCTCCGGACACCCCCAAAATACAAACACAGGTCTCATGGTGTTCGGGACATTCATGAGGCCGAAGGTCAACCACTGGGTCACAACCGGGTCGACCGGAGACCAACACAACACACCACAAACACGGTAAACACGGAGGATATCCTAGCGGTCCAACATTGGTGCGCCATAGACTCTGGTGGTCCAACTCTGGTCTGCCATAGGACTCTAGCGGTCCAACGCATGAGCGCTAAAAGAAAAGGTCCCACTGGCTCCGGCGCACCTGCCTCAAGCCGCCACAGCCTCTAGCGGACCAACCATGGTGCGCTAGAAGACAGATCACGTCAACACTGGCGCCCCACTCTCAGGCCACCACAGCACTCTAGCGCCCGTACCTACGGCGGCTAAAGGCACAAGACCCCAACAGTTAAAAATCTAATGGTCAGAAGTCAATGGTCAACTCACCCCTCTGGCGATCGAACCATAGAGCGTTACACGCTCTGGCGGTTTATCATGTGGCCGCCAGACGGACGCCCTGCCGACAAAACAATACCCTATGACACACCCTCCTTGGGCCGCCACAGCCTCTGACGCGCCTAGCTTGGGCCGCCAGTGAGTGTGGCGGTCTCTGGAAGGACCGCTGCACCCACCTGAGAATGGGACGGCGGGAACATTCCCAAAAACTCATTCCACGCGCTGATCATTCACGGATGATGGGAAAAATAAGGGAAAAGCTCCCCCGACACCCCTAGCATGCATCTACGCCCTCAAATCGGTAAAAAACTTGATGAATCGACAGATTGGCACATACCCCCTCTCTTCTCTCTCCTCTCTCCACCGTGCTCACTCTTTCCCTCTCTGTTATCTCTCCTCTTTTCCCCTCTGCTTTAGCTATAGATGGAGAAGGCTCTGGGGATGATGTGGAAACGGCGTCGAGGTGTCGTGGAGCGTGAAGGTGCGAGGAATGGAGCGTGACATTGGCGTGATCCCTCGGTGGATTCAAAGCGTCACGTCGTGGGTTTGTGTGGTGGTTTCGGCATTTTCGACTCGGGAGGTCGGCGAAGGAGGTAGAGGTATAGATTCCTTGTCTCTTGTTCTGCTTTTCCCATGAATTCTATGCCGATTAGTACGCGTTTAAGTGGGTTTAAATTTTTTGGGGAATTATAGCATGTTTAGGGTGTGCAATGGAATCGCCGTTCTAGGCAATGTTTCTCACGTTAAATGGTTTCAAATGAACCCCTGGCATGTTCGGATGCCATTCTTGCTAGTTTGACTAGATTTGGTCGTGATGTGGGGTCAGTAGGAGTCTGGTTACCCTCGTGCGTCATTTTGGGTGGATTTATGGAAATCACCCGTTCGAATGTCATTTTGTGGTTTGTTGGCCCCTTCCGGCTTGTGGAAGGTGGATATCACTGTTAGGGATGTTTCCCTGTCATTCTGGAGATGATTAGGGTGTGGAACGGTGTTTTCCATGAATTTTAGTGTTTTTCAGGTTCAGTGTTTTAACGCGGAACTCTCAGGGGACGCGTTCTCAGAAGAGACGTGATGTGTCATGTGGTCGCATTCATCGAGGGAGATGAACAGTTGGGCGATTGGGAATGCGTCCCATGTGATGGGTGTAATCCTTTGTTAACGGGACCCAGTTAAGCGCCGCGTTAGTGTTATCGTAACCTAGGTTATGACCGTGATCTTGTATTATCACGCTCAAGGTTCTGGTCGTGACTGTTATCGTGACCTACGTGTACGATGCATCAATGCGTTGACGCGCTATAGCTATTGGACGTGTTCTAGTGACATCGTGACCCTCCGTAGGGGCATATTAATCATCGCGACGCAAGCTATAGGCGCATTAATGTTCTCTAGTTTTGGAGTATCATTTATGTTGTCTCGGGCTCCGGTGAACCCAAGATTCAATGCCTTGTTAGCCTTTGACTCGGTGGAAGCCTTGGGTGTTCCGTGAGAGTCATATGTGTGTCAAGGGATCCCAGAAGAGTGGCTTAATCCCAAGCTATGTGCAGTGTTTCTTCCGTCTTCATTGGCTTGGCTTCGATTCCTTGGTTAGCCCATTGTACGTGGATGTCGTGGACGTCCTATGAGGGATGTGACCGTGTTATAGGGTGTTCAGAAGTGCCATTGCACCGAGTAGTGTTTTGTGTTATTTTGAGAGTCATTATGATTTCTGGTCAACCCGATTGTGACCCAGTGGTTGACACGTAACCTTGTGAGTGTCTCGGTTATCCTGTATGGATCAAGACTCGAGCTTTATACGCTTGGAGGTATCATTTTACCTTGATTTGTGTGCCTATGTGGTCTAAGGGCTTTGATGTTCCCTCATACTTGGTTTGTATTGTGTGAAATTGTGAGTCCTATGTGCAGCCTAGGGGTTGAGGACTTGTGTTTTATCGTGATTTAGCTTAGAGACTAGACTGATTAACGGTATGTTACTGTGCTGTGCGACAATCTTGACCCGAGTCATGGTACTCAAGGATCGTTGTGTGTAGGTCTAGTTGACTATCCTGAGTCTGGCAACAGTTCTGTGTAGTGCCTTGTGCTTCATAATACGTGTGATAGGTATACGTTAGCCAATCTGTACTTCGATGTTTCTGTTTTGAGTCTATGCGTCTAGTGAGCCTTCACTAGTCATAGCTTGATGACACTTCAGCGTGTCGGCCCACCTCGGAGTGGTGGCGGGGTGAGTTCCCGAGAGACAATTTTTAGGCTAGTTTTCGTTGGCCCCCTTACTTTGCAGTAGTGTCCTACTGGGGGGGAAAACTAGCTAGAGGTTTGGTAAAAGGCATTGGGCTTGTGTGTGTACACGTGGTCAGGGGTATTTGGACGAGTGCCGATGGGAGTGACCCTGACTAGTCACTCGTTACTATTGTTCCTTATACTTGGTATAGTGTCTCAGTCACCATGTTCGAGGTGAGTGTGAGACGCTTGAGGTGCAGTGTAAGACGTCAGTGGATGGGCACTTTAAACATGATATTCCTGCCAGATCAAACATATGAACTTATCATCATCAAAAGTATAACTATATACACATGATTTATGAATCACAAGTATAAAGACTTCATGACCATAGACTCATGAATACAGACATATGTATTAAGACTAATGAATGCATATGAATGATGACAATGAAGAGATGCCCTTACAACTGACTCATAATCTAAGATGAATGAGGACATATGAGATACACACACACAACTGACTCCAAGTTTTGACAACATCAAAACTTGGGGACACAACATAAGGTTTCCAGGTTGGCGAGAGAGGAGGGAGGGTGGAGCACCAGTTCCTACTGGAGGATCTCAACACTGGTGCCTCCGGTCAGTGCGATGATGGCATAGGCTATGTCTAGGGGGGATACGCAAGGCTTCCGCCTTGAAGCGTTTGACGAAGGCTTGCAGCTTTTCCCCTTGGGCATGCTTGAGTGACAGCAACCCCGCGATCGACCTTGGGGGGCCACTACCGGCAAAGCTTTTTTGAATAGTTGCCCAAACTGTCAGAAGCCAGTGATGCTTTCTGGGCGAGTGCTCGGAACCGGGCCTAAGCGCCCTGGACCAAAGTGGTCACGAATGCTCAGCACTTGATAGTGTCAGACACCACATGTAGAGTCATCAGAGCGTCGAAACCATCGTAGTGGTTGGGCAGGTCATCCTGACCATCATAGGACTTGAAGGCCAGAAGGGACATTCTTGGCGATAGTCCGGCCTCCAAAATGTCAAAGGAGAATGGAGATTGATCCTGTTGATGACAGAGTTCTACTGCAAGGCTCGAAGGGCCTGCTCTTGCTCGGTAAATCACCGCTAGAATTCCCAAAGCTGCAGGGGAGCTCTGGATGAGCGTGGGGAGATCTTGAGGCATTTTTGGCGTGCTCACGTTTGCCTCTGTGTCGGTCAGTATCGAGGCCGACCATCGGTACTAGTGGGGGCGCTTCGCCTTCCTTCTTGTGAGGGTTGGAAGAGGCTTCTTGTTCGGCGACTTGATGTGGGAAGTGGGAGGGTTCACCCACAGTATTGCAGATGATGTGACCTTCCTGGAGAGTAAAATAGCCTCCTACTGTTCACCCGGAAGCTTCCAGATGAGGGGGGGGGGCTCGACTATGAATGTTGCGAGTGCTCCTCTCTGGTTATCTAGGCCCGCATCAAGTCAACGAGAACATCCAGCTTATTGTTGAGGGCCTAGAATGCCATAGGATCCACCGCAGGACGTGGGGCCTCTATAGGCAGATTGGGTAGAGCATTAGCTTGGTTCGGTGGAAGGGATATGGTCAAAGAATTAGATGGCATGCACCCTTTAGTCGCCACTATCAGTGCCTTCCGCCTATCACTGGCTACTGGCCTACTATTACTCCTTTGCATCATACTGACTTTTAGTTCATTTTCCACAGACGACGCCAGATGAAGAAGCAAGATCTCGTGTTGAGCCGTATACCGTCCGATCAGGGTTGATCGTGAGGGGTAGCCAGCTTGATTTTGATTTCTGCAAGCAGGAAAAGAAAGTAATCAGGGGGGCCAGGGTGGAGATCCTAGAGAAAGCCCTCGGATACTTAAGTCAGCAATGGTAAGAGCTAATGGAGTGTGAAGGAGGCAAAGGGGCTGATGGGCACGAGATTGCTCCTCACTAATGAAGTGGCTAGAAGTCGCTTACCTTTTTGGTGGGCTTCCTTAGATTTATATAGCGATTAGTTCTATTTCCGGCACAAGAGAAGAGAGAGCTTAGGGGGCGTTATCCCTCGGTTGTAGGCCCTCCACCGTTCGAGGATTCTTACCCGTCTCTTAGCCCCAGGACTTCTCCTGGTCGGTTACGCACAGTTGACCTTTTGACATTCCTCGAGCGACAAGAGGTATCGTTACTCAGGCCCTCAAGCCAAGAAGCCGGAAAGCTTCATGGGCTATGTTGGCCTGAGTAAGTTGGGCCTCCCGATGAGTGGGCCCAATAATGGGGCTGTAACTCGTTAGGCTTTGCAGGTTTTGTTGGGCCGTATTGGGCCACATATCTTTTGGGGCCACAAATCTACCCCTCTCTAATACTAATTTAATTAAATATTTGTTTAACTTATCTCAACCTAGTTCCAATGAAACTCTAACCTATCCAAGTGGGTTCTTCTAGAAACTAGCCCTTGGTCATTGCATTAGTGGGTCGGCCCCCCTCTTGTCCTCAAGCCCATTAAGCCCTTGCTTCCCCACTTATATTTCCCTTGATATTCCTTGTATTAAGTCTCCATCTACCCTCATGGAGCATTGTTCCAACTCCTTGTATCATTCTTATCCCCAATCTTCTTCCTATTCCTACATGGAATCCTCTTCCCACGCGGGCCCATCTTCCCATGGCACCCCTGACCCATCCGAGGGGCAAGCCAACCTTATGGCCCTTGTTCGCCAAATAGACCCGGCCCAGGCCCAACGTCTTATTACAAATCATCTTCATGGGTCTCTTTCTCCTAATGGACATTTTTCTCATCTTAATGGACCTTCCCTTCATGATGGGCCTTCTTATCTTCATGGGCCTCCTCCCGCTTATGCTGCCGGTCCAATGGGTCCTCATACTTATGCTTCTTCTAGGCCCACATATCCTTCCACTCCTAGAATGGGCTTCTCTTCTTCTCATCCCGGATCCTCTCATCCGGCCCATCATCACCATCCTGGTCCAAATTCACAATCTCTTGCTCAGGTTGGCCCACATATCTCTCGATCTCTCCCTACTCAGGAGATGATCGCTCAGACTCAACGCCAACTTGATGAGCTTCAACGCCGAGTAAATCCCAAATCCTCCTTAAGTGTTCCATTCGCATTTCAGAATATTCGGCTTCCGTCTCTATCACAAATTCCCGCATATCACCATTATGGTGGAGTTGGTGACCCTTATGTGCACTTAAAGGAGTTCCTCTATAAGTCGGCCCAGTTTCGACATGACCAGCGCTTGATGGCTTATCTATTCGATCTATCATTGAAAGGCCCAACTCGGGATTGGTTCTTCTCCTTGCCGCAAGATCAGATTGTGAATTTTCAGGTGGTTCAAGACAAGTTCATTTAGCAGTTTCAAGACCAGTTGGGCCCAAGTTCTCTGTTGTAGATCTGGCCCACGAAATGATGAAGCCTGACGAGGAGTTCTCGACCTTTCCTGATTACTGGCGTCGCTTGGCCACGCAAGTCTGGGGGCACATTTCAGAGGGAGAGCAAATCAAGATGTTGATATCTAATGCAACGCCCGAGTACCAGTTTATCTTAGTACTTAATGACATTACCTCCTGGCAACAACTCTATAGTCGAGCCCGCTTCGTTCGTCAACAACTCCATAATTCCCTTGACCTCGAGTCAGCTCCACCCTCCACATCCACATGCACCTCACCTTCTACGTCTACCGCTTACGCGCCCTCCATGAGTTAGCCTCCCGCCACCTACTCGCCCTCCACAAGTCCACCTTTCGCCACATATCCACCCTCCATGAGTCAGCCCTATGCCACCACATATTGACCCTCCATGGGTCAAATCTCCACGAGTCAACCTTCCGTCGTCCATAGTTAACCTTCGACCTCCTCATACCCGCATGTGCCTCCACCCCCAGTCGAGGGAACGTCGCCACACTCTGAGCATGTGGATGCCGTCCACTACGTACCCCTTCCTCCCACTCATTATACGCCATTACCTAGTCCTTCCACTAGCCATGCGCCTTTACCTATGCAACCTCCACAACCTACCCCACCTCATATCCCTCGGCATCCACCTTGCCTGAAGCGGGCTTCTTGTTCTCCGTTACTGGAGTCTTTTACCGATATCCTCCGGGCTTTGATGGCCACTCATGCATTGTCGCTCCCTCTAGTTGTGCATTGCCGACCCGTGGTCAGGAATATACTTCAATTCTGTTATTATCACCGTCAGCAGGGGCATTTGGTTGACGATTGCCCCGAGTTTTGAGATTATATTTATGACTTGAAAGTGAAAAAGAGAATCGATTGGGCTACCATTCATGAGGCCATTCTATATATTCGCAGCCAGGAGTAGTAACAGCAGCAAGAAGCGCCACCCAAGTAGCCGTCTCCATCACTACAAGACCTGGGGCACCCCCGTGATTCTTTATCTAATATGGCACCCGCTCCATCACCCACTCCATCACCTATTCGCTTACATATGACAGACTAAGCGGAAGGTGAGCTAGAAGGGGAGAGGTTGAATAGATCACCCCCAATTTGATGATGTTTAGACTATTTAAAACGCCACAATCAATAGGACCCAACAATTAAGAACAAGAGGACAAACAGAGTGGTGATTGATCGTTCACGAGCTGTTCCTCGCAGAGCCGATGTCCCTCCAAGGCTTGCACGTACTCCCCCTCCTGGGCCCTGATCGCGGCGAGCTCATTGGGGACCCGAGTCTCGAGGAAGTCCCGACGGTTCACGTACTTCAACAGCAACAGTACACGTCCTGACCACTCCTCCAGGGGGCATCCTAGCACTTGCAACGCGCTGGTCAACTGCACTGCTATCGCATGCGCCCCCCGATATGTAAGAGCCAGGTCCGCGTATATCAAGGAGCGCAGCGTTACTAGCATTTGCCGGACAGGAGCGTCTGAGATAGTGCGACTGAGCGAGGGCACCTCCGGCGGATTGAATGCGACCATCCCGTCAACAGCAGCCCACATTTCAGCATTCACCGTAGCCGATGAGGAGGGAAGCTCCACGGATAGCTCGCTCGGGCCTCCCGTCTCAATGCGCAACTCCCGGCCAGCCAGGGCCAGGGGAACTGTTGGAGCTGTGACGGCACTACCCGACCCCACGACGGCAAGGGGCCGCTCTGCTGTGCTCTCGGTCGGGGGAGGGGCAGGGAGTGGGGCAGACTCCATCGCCATCACGGGCCGGGCCACTTCACCCGCCGGTGTTCCCTCCTCACTTCGGACCCCGAGCTCAGCTAGCGTCTTCCTTAGCAGACGACTTTCCTCGGGCGTCACGAGCGGCCGGGGAGGGGGAAGAGGAACCCAAAGCTTCAGCCCACTGTCTGACCGAAGGAAGGACACGATCTGCGTTACTTCCTCGGTTGAGAGTGACTTCGACTCGTCTGCCTCCCCCAGAGCTGCCACCCCTCTCCGCTTGGCGACAGCCTTGCGGGGCACCCCGGAGCGTACCTCGGGGAAATCTCCCTCCCCCTGAAATATAGAAGAGAGGTAAGGGGTCAGTATTACAATAGACAAAGTGGAGCACCCAGGCGTCGGTAGAAGTAAAAAGGGTCCCAGGGGTCCGTTTTACCTCAGCAAAGGGGACAATCCGATTATCTGGCGCTATTTCCCCTTCCTCCAGGGCCTCCTCAACAGCGGAGGTGGTCTTTGAAGCCGCCTCTTTCTGCAAGACCTCGACAAGAGCGGCCAGCTTCCCCAAGCCAACGCTGGCATCCCCGGGTGGCCCGACCGGCACGTCGGGAAGGGGCACCTCCGAAGCCTCCCGTCGAACCGTCTCCTGCAAGCAAATCGAAA
Source organism: Amorphophallus titanum (assembly GCA_024336825.1). Taxonomy (NCBI): domain Eukaryota; kingdom Viridiplantae; phylum Streptophyta; class Magnoliopsida; order Alismatales; family Araceae; genus Amorphophallus; species Amorphophallus titanum. The sequence goes on along the minus strand of JANBPO010001371.1, from coordinate 5,414,573 downwards.
TGTGAACGGTGGGAGACTAGAATTAATCACAGGAAAGGAGCCCCCGTGTGAACGGGCCTGCACTTACAACATCCTCCTCGGAAGCTGCTTCGTCAGAAGAGTAGTCGTAGTCTACCTTCTCATCCAAGGAGGACTCGCTCGAAGCCGGTTCGTCCCGGGTCGGAGTAGGGACGCCTGCGGGGGCGCCCTCGGCCTCCTCCTCGCGTGGGCTGGCGGAGGGCGATGCCCCGAACCTCAGCCTCCTCCTTGTGTACATCAGCTTCGGTTTGGGAATCGCCTGTGCTGCTATATGCGCAGGGAGGGGAGCAAGGGGAGCTGAATAATAAAGGAAAGCCCTGGTCAGACAAAGGTGCATGAATTCCCAGCACGAACCCCAGACCAGAAGAGGGGATTACCTTGTTCAACCACCCCTTCCGGAAGTGAGACGTGGACTACCTCCTCTGTGAGAGGCACGACCCCGGGGACGCCGGTCTCATCCCCGGCCGGGACAGACGCCGACACGGGCTCCTCCGCAGGGGCTGAGGAAAAAGAAGACTCACGTGAAGAGCTTTCATTTCACAAGGCAAAGAGACATCAAGCAGAGCAAGAATCGTACTAGTGGGCCTGCTGGGCTCGGCTAGAGCAACTGCCATGGCCGCCCTGAGCTCCCTCACTTCAGCCTTCCTTTGCTCCATCTCCTGCGGACTGAGCGTCACAACAGGGGCCTCCACTGAGAGCATCCTCGCTACAGCCAGAAGCAGAACAAACACATGTTATGCAAGAGCAAGGGGTTTTTCCGGTGAGGGGGATCGGACGCCAAAAAGGCATTGACATAAAAGACCTTATCGGCAGGGCTCTTCGACTTGACCCGGGGCAAAGCGAACGTGGCGAAGGAGGGGGCCAGCGAAGGAGGAGAGGTCAAGGCCATCCGTGATGCCTCCGCCCCCCTCTGTCCAGCCTCTTGTTCGGTTGTCACCCTCGCAGCGGCGGCTCCCCACCTGAATGAAGACTCTCCTGAGGAGGAAGAACGCCATCGGCTCTTCATAACAAGGAACCGGAGGCTCTATTAGCAGAAGGTCCCGATCACCTATCATGAGTTTGACTTCTCGCTATATTAGGTCCGTCAGTGGCCGAAAGATCATCCAGTTGGGGCGAAATTATTCCAGAAGTCATACCATCCCGCAAGGAAACTTCGAGCACGAGTCGGGCCGATCCGGAAGCACAGATCATAGTGTCGAAGGCCGTGTCTGTGGAAAGCCTGCGTGCTTGAGCCAAACTCATTCGAAGTTTGGATTGAGGTCGTACGCCGTGTCGAGAGCTTTGTCAACGTCCCGTCAAGGTTCTTCACAGACCCACGGTGAGAGGAATAGTCAATCATGACTTCCAAAATCATCCTCGGACCCATCGGCTAACTTGCGTCGACCAAATGAGTTGATACGATGCAAAAAAGATTGCCGGCGCCCCTTAACCCAGTGCCACCATATCCGGTGCGCAAAGGGGATAGCCTTTCCCTGGCGTCACCAATTTCGATGCGCAAAGATGTGGAACCTGTTCCCGACGCCGCCCTCCCTAGCACGCCCTATGTGGCGCCGGATTAATAGGTTGCTATAAAAGTAACCCTCGGCCGACCAAGGAGGAGAAGAGAGAGGACCCAGAGAGAAAAACCAATTTGAAAAGAGATCGCCGTGAGAGAGGGCCAGCTAATCATCCCTATTCGAGGGAAGGTTTTCTTGAGGAAGAAGCCTTTCTCCCCTGAGCATCTCCAGTTGCCACCGTGACCCTCTATTCTGCGCGAGCTTCCCGATGCTGGAAGAGATTTACTGCTTTCTAATTTATTTTGGTGGGCTACCGTAGCTTCCCCATTGATTCCGCTCGTCTGGTTTTCTCATCTGTTGCAATGTAAGTGAGGCGAGGAAAAGAGGCGATGATATGAGCCATTCCTTCCTCCCTCACCATCTCTGCGATCCTTTGTTTCTCCCTTTGTAGCTTCTTTCCTCTCTGCTAATGTAAACGGTGACCATGCGACAACGTCGGCACCGGAATGATGATCTGTACATCCACTTTCCTCTTGTTCAAGGATTGAATGAATATATCAATGACTTCAGGGGTTTAATGTCGTTCTCATTTCTATATCGCCTCTTCTTCCTCCCCCACTCTCGTGTTTCCCTCTTGTAACCAGTGAAACGGCACCGCGCTACAGTAGCGGCGCCTGGGGGTCTTGACGTGTATGTCCACTGGTTGTCCAGAGAATGAATGGGATGTACTCGTGCCCGGCACCGTATGCATCTTCTCTATTCTATATTTGGGTTTAAATCTGTGTGCTCAATCACCTCTCTGTGTATGTAGCTCTCAAATGAGGGTTTCCTGATGAAGAACATGCCCTGAAACACGGGCTATATTAACTGCTCTTCCCCATTCCCCGGGGGCTATTCTTCAAACGATACAACCATGTCACATTCTCCTTCCATTCTGTGGGTTCAGTGATTAAGGGGGGTACTTGTGTACAAGCCCCTAATCGTCTCTATCTGATTGGTCTATACCCAGCTCTACTTTTCGCACCGTTCAATTGCGTAGGAGGGAGCTGTGATCGCCGTCTCCAGAATACTGATGTCCACCCTGTGAGTTTCATCTCCTCTATTCACGAATCAGCATTTAGGGATTCAATCGCGGACATCGATCGCATCCCAGTATCCGAGGAAAGGGGAACATCTCCCAACCTCTTATCCTAATCGCTCGGTCTACAGGAGATCATCTACTGATGATGAGTTTTCCATGCGGACTAATGAGTGCACAGAAATCGACACTCCCAAATCCACAGTCCTCAAATGGACCTTGTGGTGGCCGTGAGACGGGTGCCCCTCATAGGTTGGCACTCGGGATTTTCCCTGTCTATCAGTCATCCCGACTTGGACGTGGTATTGATTCGGGTCGCGTGCCCCTGGCAGGCTAGCCCTCGGGGTCATCACTCTCGTAATGAGTCACGCTATCCGTCTACTCTCCACCCACAGACTTGGTGCCCCTAGTAGGCTAGCCCTTAGGGTTTTCCTATCCATTCGGGTTTGTCGGCCGCTGTTGTGCCACCCGGCCCTTAGGGGTTACTCCGCCACGTGAGTACTCCCCGCTTCTCCCCGAAAAGTCCTCCGGGGGAGATGGTCCAAGGGGCCTATTTATGTGAAAGGACCTTGAAGAAGGTCGAAAATTTGAAAAGTAAAGGAGAAGAGTCAAGCCGAAGGTCCAATCGGCGTAATAAGAAGAAAAAGTTTAGTATCACGGAGCCCTACAAGTCCCATGATAGCAGGAAGAGGTCTAGGAATGGGACTGGTAGTTCCCAGAAGAACAAGAAGGCTAAGGACAAGCAAGTCATGGCGGATTGCTCTTTCTATGAGAAGTTTGGCCACTCGATCGAAGAGTGCTGGAAGTGCCTCGGTGCTTGATTACGATGTGGCAGCATGGAGCATCGCATGCCAGACTGCCCTCTTATAAAGGATCAACCTTTCGGTGGCGGACGTAAGAGACAGGCTCGTCTCAATGCTGTTTTAGATGATGATGAAGCGCCTAGGGATGATGGGGTTATGAAAGGTACCATCCACATTTGTTCCTATCCTGTATTTGTACTATTTGATACTGGTGCTTCTCATTCCTTTATATCTACCACTTTTGCAAAAATCTTGCCAGTTTCATCGATTCCCTTACCTTCAGACCTTGCTATTACTACACCCTTAAGCCCCGGAACAAAACTCACCAATTACTACCCTGATAGTGAGGTAATAGTGGAAGGACACAATCTCCCTATAAATCTTATATACCTTGACATGGAAGGATACGATGTTATCCTAGGTGTGGATTGGCTAGTAGACCATGACACCTATATCAATTGTCAGAATAGGATAATATCCTTTCGGAACCTAGGTCTTCTAAGGTTTTCCTTCCTTGGTATCAAGTATAGGAAACATCCTACCATCATTTCCTCCCTTCATGCTTGCAAACTTATATCCCAAGGTTGTGAAGCTTTTTTTACTTCCGTGATTGTCACCGAGTCCAAGGAGATCATCTTAGAAGGCATCCCCATTGTGAATGAATTTTCAGATGTGTTTTCATCAGATTTACCTAGTTTATCACCCAAAAGGGAAGTAAACTTCTCTATTGAACTCATTCCTGGAGCAGCACATGTTTCAATAGCTCCTTACAGGATGTCCCCTACTGAACTTAAGGAATTGAAGAGGCAACTACAGGAGTTGTTAGACAAGGGCTTCATCTGACCTAGCACATCCCCTTGTGGTGCGCCAATTCTATTTGTCAAGAAGAAGGATGGATCTATCATTCTATACATCGATTACTAGTGACTAAATCAACTCACAATTAAGAACAAATATCCGTTGCCGCATATAGATGAGCTCTTTGATCAGATTTCAGGAGCAGAGTACTTTTCCAAGATAGACCTCAGATTGGGCTATCATCAGCTCAGAATCAAGGATGAAGACATATATAAAACTACTTTTTGAAGTCGTTATGGCCACTATGAATTTGTGGTAATGCAGTTCGGGTTAACCAATGTCCCAGTAGTATTCATGCAACTCATGAATAAAGTTTTTTAGCCTCATTTAGACCAGTTTGTTGTCATCTTCATTGATGACATTCTTATATACTCTAAAACAAGGGAAGAACATGAAGAGCACTTAAGAATAGCCTTGCAGATGCTGAGAGAACACAAACTCTATGCAAAGCTTAGCAAGTGTGAGTTCTGGCTTAAGGAAGTCTCATTCCTTGGCCATATTATTTCAAAGGAAGGTATCGCTGTCGATCCTTCTAAGGTGGAAGCTGTTAAGAACTGGAGCCGGCCAACGACCATGTCAGAAGTAAGAAGTTTTCTAGGCTTAGTTGGCTATTACAGGAGATTTATTAAGGATTTTTTCAAGATCGCCATTCCTTTGACTAGACTTACAAGAAAGAAAAATCCTTTCATATGGACAAAAGACTGCGAGGAGAGTTTTCTAACTCTTAAAGATCACCTCACTACAGCCCCTATTCTAACATTGCCCATTGAGGGTGGTGGATTTGAAGTCTATACGGATGCATTGGGCTTTGACCTAGGTTACGTTCTTATGCAAAATGGGAAGGTGATTTGTTATTCTTCAAGATAGTTGAAGCGTCACGAAGAGAACTATCCTGTGCATGATCTGGAGTTAGCTGCGGTTATTTTCACCTTGAAGATTTGACGACATTATCTTTATGGGGAGAAATTCACTATATTCTCAGATCATAAAAGTCTGAAATATCTTTTCACCCAGAAGGAATTAAATATAGAATAATTTCTCGCAGCGGTTTCATTCACGTCATTTCTATTTTTGTCACTTCATTTCTATTAAATCTCACAGAGAATCACTTCTCACGGCGGTTTCATTCATGCCATTTCTATTCCTACCATTTCATTTTCATCAAATCCCGCGGAGAACAATTTCTCGCGGCGGTTTCATTCAAGCCAGTTATATTTCTGTCTTTTTCATTTCAGCTCAAATCCCACCGAGAATAACTTCTCGCAGCAGTCATTCACGTCATCTCCATTTCTGTTATTTTCATTTCTATCAAACCCACGGAGACTAACATCCCGCTACGGTTTTGCATTATACCATTTCCATTCCGTGTGTTTCACCATTCCAACCCCTTAGAGACAATCTTCTTCGGGGGTCTTTCTTCGTATTTTCGTAACCACACGTGTGTTTTTCCCGTCTTTCTCCTTTTACGTGACGTCGTTCACATTACCGACCCCGCACGTCCATCAAGGGACAGGCTCTCGCAGATTTCACTACAGAGAGTACTATCCCGCCCGAGGAAGCGTCTCGGCCAACCTCCGGTCCCGCTTGGGACCTGTTCGTGGATGGATCCTCAAGCTCGACCAGTTGCGGCACCAGCGTCCTCCTCAGATCTCCAGAAGGAGCGAAGCTACAATATGCTTTGAAATTCAACTTCCCGACGTCGAACAACGTCTCCGAGTATGAGGCCCTAATATCGGGGGCTAGGATGGCACGGCGCCTGGGAGCCAAGCGAGTTAGAATCCACACCAATTCCCAGTTAGTCGCCAGTCAGATCAACGGGGACTACGAAGCTCGGGAAATGTAAATGATCAGATACCTTCAGCTAGTGAAGGAGATAGCCCAATTTTCGAGAGCTTTCAGGTAATCCGAATAACTCGGGAAGAAAATTCTCGAGCGGATGCCCTCTCTCGCTTGGCCTCCTCTATCAGCCCGGAAGGGACCCGATCGATCCTCCTTGAGGAATTAGAATGACCGAGCGTGGAAATCGAGCTCTTGACCGCTATGCAAGTATCACCTGGCGACTGGAGGACCCCATATATATCTTGGCTCTGTGACTCTCAAAAGCCCACCGACCCTCGGGAAGCCAGAAGACTGAAGTATCAAGCTCGATGTTTCGTCCTCCTCGATGGAGCCCTGTATAGAAGATCCTATGCTGCCCCCCTCCTCAAGTGTCTCGACGCTCCGGAAGCTCGATAGGCAATCAAGGAGGTGCATGAAGACATCTGCGGCGCGCACCAAAGAGGACGGTCGATTGCAAGGATCCTGCTGTGACGAGGATACTAGTGGCCCACTCTCCAGCGTGACTGCTCGACTTATGTTCGGAAATACAATCGATGCCAGTGGTTTGACCACCTAGTCCACCAACTAGCCTTGGAACTCGTAACCCTAACCGAGCCTTACCCCTTCGCTTGGTGGGGAATTGACATGTTAGGCCCATTTCCCTTGGCCCAGGCTCAGAAGAAGTTTGTCATCGTCGCCATCGACTATTTTTCTAAGTGGATCAAGACTGAGGATACCGCCAAAATTACAGAGGCAGTAATTTGGAGTTTCATATGGAGATCGATAATTTGTCGTTTTGGTATCCCCCGAATGATTGTGAGCGATAATGGTCGGCAATTTGACAGTGCTTATTTTAAGAATAAGTGCGTCGACCTACACATTCGCAATCACTTCACCTTGGTAGCCCATCCCTAGGCTAACGGACTAGCCAAAAATGCCAACAAAATCATCCTCAAAGGTATCAAGACCAGGCTCGAAAAGGCCAAAGATAATTGGCTCGAGGAATTGCCTAGCATACTATGGTCATACCGAATCACTCCAAGGGCTGCTATCGATGAATCCCCTTTCCAACTGGTGTATGGCACAGAGGTCGTGATTCCACTAGAGATCGGTAGCCCTTCCCTTCGAGTTATCAACTTCTCTCCCGAGTCAAATGAGCAGAAGTTGCTAAAAAACTTGGACCTGACGGACGAAGTACGAGAGATTGCGAGAGTTCGGGCTACAGAATAGCAACGACGCATGACTCATTATTATAACGCCCGAGTCCGAGACAGACAGTTCCAACCGAGAGATTTTGTTCTGCCAAAGGCCGAAGCCTCTTGACCGCTAGAGGCGATGGGGAAGCTAGCCCCTAATTGGAAAGGCCCTTTCTCCCTAAATTGACTAAGAAGAAAAGGACAGGTGTGCTGGGAGGATACGTGGAAGACTTGTGAGCGTGTTGACCATTGAGGACCGATCCTACGTGTTGCTCCCACGAACTGGTATGACACACAAACCGCATCGTAGGACCGTAAACTGAACGAACTAGAATTGAATGGGGCCGTGGGGCCACCGGGCTGGAGGGAGGACGTGGCCCCCAGGGAGTTCGCCCTCCCTAGGGCACGCGGCTGCCCACGGGGTGAACTGGCCGTGGGGCTAGTCGTAACACCGAGGGATGGCCCCCAGGGGTATTCTTTTATCTTCTGTGGGTGTCCTTTGAGGGACACTAAGCTTTGAGGGACTGGAACGGGCCTGTGGGGTCCGTTGTTCTTCGAGTCGTAGTAGCCACTTGCAAGGTGTTCGGGTAAATGCTCGACACACCCCAGGTTGTCGAACGACTTGGGTAGTAGGCCGGGGGGGGCCCAAAATGGGCCTTGGGCTAAGGATGGGGGCTCGTGGGAGCTAAGGAGAGGTATTTTAGGCACATGGGTCTTACCTCGAGCCACGTGCCATGTCGCACGGTGGTTTGGCAAGGTAGCCTCGGGTTGGCCCAAGAGCTAAAGACGGGTGGCTTGTCGCCACATGTCTGATGGTCAGGGTTGGCCCCATCTTGCTGGAGGGTTGTTGTAGGACCCAATTAATGTGCTGGCACCACGGGTTGGCCCGTGGTTTGATGTTGGAGGGCTGGAATATATGCGCCTACAAGGTGTTCGGGAAAATGCTGAACGCGTGTGTGTGAGCCATACACGCGTACTGCAGGCCTCCAAGGCTTGTGGTTGACTTGATTAGGTCTCCCTTTGACCTTGAAGGGTTGAAAGAAGGCACCTCGAGGCTGACTCCCTACCTTTTTACTGGGTGCCACGTGGCGTGGCTTAGTCTCGGGACACCCCCTGGTTGGCCCGGGTGGCCATATAGGGTGCGGGCAAGGCCCGCCGATAAGTAACTGAGATTGGTCCCAGTTAATTGCTTGTGTAGCCGCACATCACGAAAAACTGGTTAGGGCCCTTGGCGGGACCCACAGAGTTGTAGGAAGGGCTAGGTAGCCCATGCCTTAATGGTGTTCGAGAAAATTCCCAAACCCTTATTTCTTGGTATTTTGCTGGAAAATTATCTGGGTATAGCAAATGCCCCCCACGGGTCATACGTCGGAGGCGAAGATGAGGGTGTATGGCCCGTGAGCCCTCTTTTCCAAGCTATTGTAGTTGTATTTTGACACTTCATGTGCCTTTGTTTTGCTATGTTACATATGCTGATTTTCTGGTGTTCTGACCATTTTTGTGTGCCCTGTCTTGCAGCTATGGCATGCTTTGGCAGAGATGAGCGAGTCCCGAGATGTATGGCTCGGGAGGAGGACCACTGGGTGCGATGGAACGAGCGGCCGATGCCCCCTCTAGGTTCACCGATGATCACCGCTGCTAGTTTAGAGTAGCTGGACTAGGGCCATACGACCGTAGCTGAGGGCCCCGTCGGTGAGAGGGCAGCTGGAGTCGGGACGGTAGAGGTGGCCCGGATCTTGGAGGCAGGTGGTCAGTATAGCTACGACTGGAATGGAGGCTACCCTTTGGAGTTCCCCCTGGACCGCCATCTGTTTGAGTTTATGAGGAGCTATGTCCCTCCTAGCATGGAGGAGGATGATTCACAAATCCCGGGAGCCCGCCATCGTCTTGAGCGGGCTATCTTGCTAGGCTGGAATAGCCTACATAGTGTTGCACTTTGCAGCTATCTGAGCGTTTCAGAGGACTATTGGAGGCAGCGTTAGTTCCATAGTGATGAGTGTCTAGGGTTCTTTGGCAGGACAGAGTAGTCTGGAGTCAGAGTTGGGCTGCTAGGCCCTACTTCCTGGGACTTGCACGGCCACCACCGCACTGAGACAGAGGGGAGAGCCGGGTTGATTCTGGAGCCTGTAGGTTTGCAGTATGCTGGGGAAGGCTATGACGACCACAGCATTCTGGACGGGGTGATATGGTAGACCGTCATCAGTTGGTACAACCACTGGGTAGTGATCCCATCGTATTGGTATCATCATGGTGATGTGACACCACTATGGGGGTGGTAGCCACAAGACCAATGAACCTTGGACTTAGATTTGTAAGCACAACCACAAGCTCAACTCAGGAGTTACAAAAGCAGTCTGAAACTCTTCTAAAAGGATCCGAAGACTCAATAAAGATTTAGCAAGACCCAATAAAGATCTGTCGGACATCCGAGGTACTACAGTCCTCCCCACCTTTAAGAAATTTTATCCTCAAAATTTAAAGACCGATAAGGGTAAGGCAGGGAAGAACAACCCGACAATTACAGACACAACACACGAGAAATAGAGTTCAAAGGAACAATGTTAGACTGTTGTCACGGATACACGCTCAGAAGTGAGCATGACCACAAGTGAACACGAGTCTGACACCTCTGAAACAAGGCAACGTCCCTTACGTCTCACAAGGCAAGAGACATGACTGCTAGAGTAAACAACACCGAGAAACAAAATGGCAGAAGCGACAGGTACAACCAACATCAGCTTATATAAGGAAACATAGTCCTCTCAGCTGACAACCTAACGACATCCTCGGCTCCAGTGTCAAAGGAGATAGGGAACACCAGGCACATAGGACACCGATGACAATTACACGGAGGAACGACAGCAAAATCAACAACACTGGACCACGCACAGTATCAAGTCAGCCCTCAGTCAGATATCGCATCTGATCGAGTTACGAGCTACTCCACCAGGAAAAAGGAGCACAGCAAGCTATTGACAAGACAATGGTCCAGCACATAAATGTAGAGTCATACGAAAATAACACTTACAAAAATAGTAGTCAATGACAACCACACTTGCAGGATTCTGGCTCCGTACAGCACACAGAACCATGGAACACACTGCAAGTAGGGCCGTATCAAGACAAGCGGCAGCTGAGCATACGACTATAGGGAGCGAGTCATGAATCGGGCCGTTTTCCAAGGTAAGACCCAAAACTACTAAAATCAATCACAAAACAACAATAGACAGCACAATCTCGGGGAACGCATCTCAAGGACTATGAACACGCCTCGAGAGCACAACACCCACAAGAAGGAATGCAGAGTATAGGGTATTTTATTAGCAGGGAAGCCGACAATTTCCCCAACACTCGTGAATGTTACACTAAAACTAGAGAAATGACCGACAATGACACAGTCACGACAACGTCTAGGCGCATGCAGATAAGATGGAGTCACATCGAGAAGGAGCAATTCTCTCGACCAGGCAGAATTATACGAAAAGATTTCTCGGCTTGTGGGGCATCAGCCCACACGCCTCCGCTACGGACTCAACAATGCAGAAAGGCGTCAGAAAGATCCTCAGCCTTCGCATCTCAGTACACACTAGGCATCATTGCAATCCTAGAAAATAGCAATGTAACACGCCTCGAGCACTGATCCAGCGAGCAACCGAACAGAAAAAGTCTAAGTGTAACAGAGACGAGCAATAGCTTCAGCACAAAGCCCAAGGAAAAGCATTAATCTCGGCCTACCTTTGCATCTTGTAAATGGTAATCGAGCCTCTCAACACGTCGATCGTTGGGCACGGCAAGACGAGACATGGTACACAATAGCTCTCGACACAAAAATTAGGTCCAAAGCCACGCAACCATAAGACAAGGAGATGATCAGGCTCAAATTAAGTTATCTACACTTGAGCAGACACAGGACAAGGTGATACTGAAACGGCAATTCCAAGGCCAACCTCACAATGAGACCCACCAAACAACATGGGAAGCATTGAGCTTACTAACAGAAGCTCACCGAAAAGGGAAGAGCCTAGTTCGCTCGAACAGCTTCACAGTCAAAGGGGTCCAATCGAGCACTTCAACCTCAACAAAAGTGAAACACATCAGGAGCTGACCAGATTTAAGCTGGGATGACCAATGTATCGTAACAATATGTACGGCCATTGTCATAACTCGAATGGTCAACAACAACCTGAGCAATTGACAAACGAGTCTAATACCAGCAAATCCTGACCAAATGGGAAATGCCAATAGGAATAACACTAAGGAATTCTTAACCAGCACAAACAACATAAAAGATAGCCGTCTAGTAATAACACTGAACAATCTACGAATTTGGACAATCAGATACAACAAGGAAAGAGTAGAATCAACTGATCCACCGAAAGACACGAAGCACAACGTGGACTACTTCACAGGGCTATTGACACTACAGGTAACAAGCCACTGGGCCATGCAAAGGAATAGACTTCTACGAAAATCACAGGTGATAAAAACCCCACCAATAGAAGAAAGCTGCACCAACCCGGTGATAGGAAAGAGAAGAGACACACTAGAAGTGAGAGACCAGATGTGTCCACAGACGACTTACACTGCGTCTCAGGCAACTTGTAGGTCCAACCAACGAGAGGCGTAGACAGTACCGAAACAAGAAATAGTCAGAGTGACACTCGTCAGTGTCAGTCCTACTACCTCCGACCACGTGTGCACACACTGACTCCTGCCTAGATTCAGGCCTCTAGCTAGTTTTCCCCTCTCGTAAGATGCAACGATATAAGCAGGGGCCCATGGTAACTAGCTTAAGAACCGTCAACGGGAAACACCCCTCCACCTTTCCCGGGTGAGACGACACTCTAGGTCGCATGGCTACGACTAGTGGCTCCATCACAAGGAAAGAGAAAGTTACTCTAACGGGATCTAAAATAATGTCATAATTTTATAAAATAATTTAAACATGACGAATATGCACTACTGAATACATTAGGAACTAAACATACTCTTTTTAGAATGTTAGAAGGTATAACGGACCAAGCTGGGACCGTTACCTTGCATAACGGATTAGGGCAGGGGCGTTATATGGTACATAACGCGTCTCCCTCCACCCGTTAAACTTACCCGAACACCCATGTGAGCACAAGCACATAGACATGCAGACCATAACGCACAACCACTAGGGCATTATGTTCAGTATAATGCACCTATCCCTGTGCGTTATACTCAATTGAACAATACAGTGCAACCAGAAACGCAGAGCATAACGCGCCAAGCATGGGGCATTATGCAGAGTATAACGCACCTCCCATGGCTCGTTATACTCACTCGAGCTGAAATCAGAAATCACAGAACATAACGCACCAAGGCTGGTGCTCTATGAGACTATAACGCATGGGTCCGAGTCTATTAAAGTCACCCGAATGCCAAGAATCAACAGAAAATCACAGTTTAATGTCTAATATAACGCACCTGATCTGGGGCGTTATATAACCATTGCGGATCGACCCTGCACCACTATGCTAACTGCCTTACTGGTCAACGGTCAACAGCCGGTCAGTGGTCAAATGACGGTCTAATGGGGGTCCGTTAAAGCCACCCGAATGTGAAAAATTCACAGAAAACCCATGACCATAACGGTCAGAGAAGGGTGCGCTATGCTAACCACCTATCTACCATGTTTATGAGTATAACGGACCTGAGGTGGTCCGCCATGTGGGCATAATGCGCCAGGTGCGGTGCGTTAAATACATAACGGTCACTAGTGTGACCGCCATGCCATCTGGGCGACGAGTGGGTGCGGTTTGAAACCGAACCACTCCCCGGTCGATGGAAATCGATGGGTTCGCTTACAAAACCTATAAAAAATGTAAAACCTGCTATGCCATGCATCCATACAAGCCAATAGAAGCTGGAAAATGTAATTAACATGCTCATAAATAATTAAAAACACTAAATAACACATTTTTACCACTTTTTAAGAAAAACTAAAAATGGACATTAACTAGGCCAAACGACCATGGATGAATGTGCAAGTGGTATGAAAATGATCCTAGCGAGGAGGTGAATCCATCCCCGTACCTCTGACACGATGAGGAAGCCGATCCGATGCCGAACGGACGATAAGGGTAACGGCGACCTTACGACTTCACGCGCCTCCACTCTCCGCGGATCGAGGGAAGAAGGACGTCTAAGCAATCCTCGTGATACGACCTTCCCAACGGCGCCTCCCGTGTCTCGATCAGCGGCCGTTTCGATCAAAACTGAGTGAGGAGAAGAAAAATCCCAAAATTAGGTTTAAAATTCACCAAAAAGAGTTTTACACGAAAAACGAGAAAAATGTCTGCCATTGGCAATGCATGAGGCGTCAAAATGCTCCTGGCAAGATGAGGAATACATTCCCCTACCTCAATCATGATGAAGCCCGCAGAACGGTGTAGATCAGATGACGGGATGTCGCGGCTCTTCTCGATCCGCCTTGTCTCCACGCTTCCCGAACTGCGTAATAGAGGGTACCACCTCGACCTACTTGTCGAGCTCGTTCCAACGGTACCTCCCACGACCCAATCCGACGACGATTCGACCGAAACTGAGAGAGATTAGATGAACAAGTAATGTATTGAATTGAACCTAGGCATGCATCTAGAACGAAGTAATCACAGCTATAGTGTCTGCCCTAACTAGAAAATATGCACCGACATTAAGAGGACATACACTGACTCTGCAACAGTGTATGCTACAACTTCAATGATCGGCGAACAAAAAATGCACGGATGCAAGTGTATGCTCGGACTTGCAGAGAAGGCTTTATGCATATGCTGGGACATGCATTACATTTAATACAGTGTATGCTCGGACATACACTGACTTTTACAAAGAGAGTAGGGACATGCACGGACTAACTCTACAGCTGATGGCAGGCAGAGCATGCAAGGGGTTTGACATGTGGAATGTGCACGGGGTACAATGTGCACGTACATGCTTGCCAAGTTGATGGAATTAGTGAAGCAAAGCAAATATACACGGATGCATGTTTTCAAGGATACTTGCATGGATGTAAGTTTTTTATAAAGCAACCAAAACATGCACAGATGTAGGTTTTAAGAAAATATCAAAACATGCACGGACTTTAACACAAGTTACACACATAAAGAAATATGCACGGGGTTTGACGTGCACGGACATTGTGAAGGAGTGCACGAACTTAGTGTTAAAAACCAAACATGCACGGGGTATGACTTCCACGGACTACATGAAAGCATGCATGGACTAGCTAAAGGCATGACTGTTCATGCACGGACTCGATGTTCTACTTGCAAGGAAAAGATGCACGGACTTCACCATGCTCGGACTTCAAACGAATGTGCTCGGACTTGGCGTTTCAAGACATATGCACGGACTCATGTTTCAAAGAAACATGCATGGACTTTTATATGCTCGGACCTTGCTACAGTATGTTCAGACTTCAGATACAAAAGATGCAAGGACTTAGTTCCAATGAGATATGCACGGGGTTAGACATGCACAGACTCTGTTTTACTAAGAACTTGCATGGACATTGAGATGCACGGACTTAAGCTCAACACAAAGTGCACGAGCTTTATAGAAACGTGCATGGACTAGAGTGTAACAATGCTGAACGTGCACGGACTTGACTAAAAACGTGCACAGACTCAGTTTATCTACTAAGTCCAAAAACATGCACGGACTTGACCTCAGACCAAAAACAAAAGTGTACGCACTTAGTGGTCAAACCAAAAACCTGCACGGACTTCTATATGCATTGACTAGAATTTTGGAAGACTGAAACATGCACGGGTATGGAGACGTGCTCGGACTTTGCATAGATAAAAAGATGCATGGACTTCAAATGGAGAACAAGGAAATGCACAGAGTTTATGGAGTTTATAACCCAAAGCAGAACCTGCATAGACTTATCTTTAGAGCAGAGCTTCAAGAGAGACCAACATATGCATGGACTTATGAAATTCAATGAAATACAAAAATAAAATATGGACTCATGAAATTCAATGAATCATACACAAAGGACAACCACAATTACTGTAAGACTGTTAGTAACTTATAGTGTATGACATCATCAAAATCATAGAGGATGCAATAGGGATCAGGCTGACCGTGACCAGCCACAGACTCTTGGAAGAGAGAAGCCAATGACGGCTCTTCCGAAGACAGCTGAGGGGCTGGTCCATCCTTGTCGGATGGTCCTGCTTGTTCTGCAGGGCTAGCCAGAGCTGGGACTAGAATGTTAGTGACAGTCTCCTCGACGCCAGCTGGGTCGAAGATGCTGGGTTGCCCCCGGATCTCCGCTGGTGGGATCGGGACAGGTTGTTCTCCTCGAAGGAGGATAACCCATTCAGGATCGAAGGGAGAGGGGCGAAGAGATAGCTTAGGGACTCTGTCGTGATCTCTGCCACGTCCACGACTGTGACCTCAGCCATGGTCGGTGTACTCTGGAGCTGGTTGTGGTCCGGATGGAGCCACAGCCCCTTGTCTGGTTCTGGACGCTACCAGCTCGCCTCGCCGGGAGGCGTTGATATTGTCTGGATGTGGGATGGCCACCATGTTGCAGGTGCAGCCATGAAGCATCTGTTCCAGCGGTTCCACGGTGATCTCCTTGTCCTTATAGAACAAGGAGAGCTCTTCCAGGACACGGAGAGTTTCGCCTTCCTTGACCTTCTGGATCATTTCTTGGACCCAGTCCCGGAGGTGAGCTTATTTCTTCATGTCTTCCCGCAAGATGTAGCTATCGAGTGGGATAGGCCCGGTAGGGCGAAGAGGAATGTATTCCTCCAAGTTACCTCCTGTATCCAAAGGTATAATGTCCAGGCGCTTGTTACTTTGTAGAGGGTTACATCAAACAAGGCAAGCACCTATTGAAATTCACCAAATCCTTGTGTCCTTCAATGTATCCAGTGAAGGATAGCATAAGGCTGAAAATGTTAATGCTGATGTTGACAAGCCAAGAATGATAGAATTGTGCATCTTGATCTACTGTGCCTCACAAACAGGACACGCTCATGTGCATGTATAATGTGGTGAATCTACAAAATGCAGCAGATATATTGACATTCATACTTTACGAAGCAGAGTCATCTACTTACATAAGAAGTCCATCCATGCATGCATTCAAGTTAAATGCAATCCAGCAAATAGTATTTCTGTCATCACTCATCGGTATGACAAGACATGGAAAAAGTGATCAATCCCTTCTCCAACAAATCATTACTGACAAAAGGAGTGGTAGTCAACATGAAGGCATCATGGTAAAAGAAGAAAAATGGTTTTCCTATCCGCCAAGAAGATGCATTAGTTAACGCTTCCTAGTATCAAGCAGGAGTCAATCTGCACACGTGTCCACTAACACACAAGCATGGGAAACCTGAATCCACTCACGTACTCAATGCATTCAGTATATCAATGCATGACAAAATGCGATTCCGAATCAATAATTGAACCTTTTGTTCCGGATTGAATTGCATTGTACACAAAAAACTCACTCGACGAGTGTCCGTACAAGATAGCGTATCTCCTTTGACCTGTGTCTTCGGAGTGCAGTGACAGTCTTCCCAATCTCTGTTGCCTACATTGATCAACAAACAAAAGGAAATTAAAAAAACCAGTAGATTGGCACTCATACCAACTGCTACAAAGCCTGGAACTGATTATGCTCCTACTACAACTACATTCATTTCCACATTATGAATTTCCAATTTTCCAAATAGTCAGAGAATGTTCCTTTGCAACCTTAAGAACTTCCACGGAAACAACTATCAGCTGAAGCCTCCTGAGCGACTCATACAATACACCATCGGGCTGCAAGAATCAAAAACCAAAGGAACTTCAGCCACACTGCAAAAGTATCAATAGCTAAAACTGTACAACAACTGCAAACAACTCAAACAAAACATGTTTGCTACTGAATCGTAAAAGAACACAATCTCGAACAAGCCAAGTACTGAACTGCTGCTTAAACCAGGAATCTCAAACGGTGCAATCATATAAACAGTTTCTTAGACCTAAAAAACATCAGCATGAGAAATATCTTCAGTTTCACACGCATTACAAACTAAAGGATAAGAGTAAGGATTCTTCACAGATTCTAATTCAGGATGAGGGCAATGCAAGTTTGAAAGACACAAACGCAACAAAAACGAACAGGTTAAGGTGTAAACCTCATCTCCCTTGTTGGCGAGGATCTGCTTAATCCTCAAGACCTCCCCCATAATCTGGCCCTCCTCTTCCATCTCCTCCGTCAACGCCTCCGCTTCATCGTAGCTGTAGTTGCTCGTCACTCTATTCGCATCCCCTCCTCGTTCACTGGCGCAGCTATTCACCTTGCTCTCCTTCTCCATGCAGCCGCCAACACCACCCTCGCTCCTCCCTTCCCCCACGAACTCACCCTCTTCTTCCTCCAGCGACTCCTCTTTGAGTCGGGCGCAGCCCAAGCACCTGGGCAGCTGGCACGAGAAGAGCCTCTCCGCAATCCGATCCCTCTGGGTGCGGAATTCCTTCGGGTAATCCGTCGCTGCGACGAGGATCGCATGCTCGATCACGTCGAAGATGCTGGAATTGGCGCTGCGGAGGTACTTCCTCCAGTAATCCAGCCGCCCAGACTCCGTCGCCATCTCAACGGAGGACGGAGGCATGGCAGCACAAGTACCCGACACCCCACAGGAAGGACCAACCCAGAAGAACAGAAACAACAACAACGGAATCCTCAGGAGCCGATCCCTTCAGCAGAGTCCGATCATTTCGAGACTATGAAGTTCCTGGACCTCCGATCATTGGAAAAAAAATGAGCGCAAGATCGGAACTTCCGGTAGATTCCAAGCCGTTTCCGGACAAATCCAAATGGTCTGCTCGTTTTCGATGATCAGCAGGCACTGCAAGAGCACCGGGCGGGGACTCCAGATGTGTGTACTAGTGGAGGGCAAAAGGAGGCGCGCCGGTTGGAGTACTTGATGAAGTTAATTTTAAAGCCAAAATAATGCTCCCAAATATCTAACTTTATATCTTTTTATGGGGCCAACAGGTAAAATCAATCGACCGGAGTAAATGTCAGTCGAATGATGTGCGTATGAGTTGACTGATATTGAAGAAATCAAGAAAGGATGAGTTAGCACAGTGTACACACTAAGTCGATGCAACTGAAGAAGAAGTCTTTAGTGTTCAAGGATGAGTTGACACAAAGTTTCATTGCGTCGATGCAGTAGAAGAAATATAAGAGCAAAAGTGAAGGATTGAGTTGACACATGATCCAAATGAGTCGATGCAGTAGAGGAAGTAATAAAAAATCTAGAGGAGCTACCTTCAAGCGATAAGAAAGATGAGTCAACGCAACAAGCTTGTGGCCTCGACACAACAACTGTATCCAACAACCAGCTCTCAGGCAATAAACAAATTGCGTCAACACAATAACGCAATGGAGTCGACGCAACCATGAAGTGAAGCAACACATTATCCAGCCACGAGAACGATGAATCGACGCAATCAAGAGTAATGCGTCGACACACCCTATGGTGAGAATTTGTTTCAGTGGTGGGTCCCACTTCTGGCACATGAACTGAGGCCCAATCATTGGGAGATTGGTGTACGAGGAATCCTTGTTCTAGAAGGCACTTTTTGGAAGGAAAATTATTCCCTACTGCAACAACCTGATCACGTGGGCCCTCAAGAGAATATCCTCTACCTCGTGCATTATAAGAAGACCTGGATCCGAGTGAAGACAACAACGAATGAGATAGTGGCTACTATCGAAGGAGGGAAGCTGTCCAGAGAAGAAATATGTAGAGAGCCACCTCGAGTTTAGAGAGAAGAAAATGAAAGAGAGAAAGAAGATCTGAGTGTTGTTAGAGAAGTGAAGGTTGCAGAGTAGGCATGTTAGTCAATTAAGGCTCTGGAATTGTTTATGAGCTACATTTCATCATTACATTTTGTTTTGTTTTCTGATTCATGTTTTTCTTCTTATCTCTTCTTTATTTGTGTTTCCGATCGTGCTTTATTGCACGAATTAGAAGTGTGAGTAGCAATGTGTTGTTTACAGTTTGCTCTGGGTCATCAGAGCAGATGGAGTGTACTCCTTGTTAGCTAATGCGAGCAGCATTTCTGATCATGCTAGAGTGCACAATCAAGGTTGTGTACAGTAGTTTGACATACACGGTTGCACTCTGGTTGCTCAGAGTGTGGGAGGAGAGTGTTCCTCTGGTCTAGGCGGTGTAATCAGTGTTTGTAGCGGGTTTTCTCTGCGGTTCATTTTTACTTGTGCAAGGGAAGCCTCACCCTGATCAGGTGGGGGGTGGACGTAGGTTGCGGGGTAGCAACTGAATCACCTTAAAATTTATGAGCAGTGTGGTTTGTGATCCCTATCTTCTGCCTCTGTTCTCTAACTCTTCGTTGTAGTTTGTTCATCTAGCCTTGTTTCCAAATACTCAAACTTGCCAATCAAGTGTTTGTGGATAGTGTTGTACTAACATAGTCACTTACTTTGTTCTTTGACTGCTTATTTCAATGATCTATCAAGTGTTACCTTAGGCGTCAATTTTTTAATTGGTCTATTTGAGGGCCAGATCTATTCACCCCCCTCTAGATCTGCCTTATTATACTTAACACAGAGTTGGTCCAGTGATGTTTAGTAGTGGCTCAATTCTCAGATTAGAAAGTATTGGTGGCGTAGAGCTAGCGGAAGAGTCACAACCGATTGAGGTGACTATATAAGTTGAGCTGAGTTGGGGTTGGAAGTTTACGAAGGTGTCCCTTGTGAGGGGCGCTAGGCTAGTCGGTGGATGTGAGAGGTGATGTCCTGGTTGGCTTGTCATGTGGTTACCTATCATGTCCCAAGATATGCAGCGGAACTAAATCAGGAATGTGAACAATCGGCAATACGCCTCAAGCTAGCAATATAATCAGAGCGCAATAATACATCCACAAAAAGGATGAATGCACAAGGACATATAGTCAAAAATTCTAACTTTATTGAATCATAATAATCAAAGGTTTACATAGACACTTGACTTCCTTTAACATAACACACTAGACTCAATTAAAGAAAAATTACATCACGACTCTAACTAAGACATTACTAGGCTTCACTCGATTCTTCATTCACTCTCAGACTCGCCACTTGAATAATCCGAATCTGACCTGCTATCATTTCTTGAAAAGATTGGAAAAGTAGGGAATGAGCACACTTGCCCACTAGATATCTTCATATCAACATGAAGGTAATCTTTAAGTAATTAGTATTTTAGCTCTAGAATGTGAGACAATGAAAACGTGATAAATCATGCGATAAAACCAAGATAACACAAGTAGTATGATATAATCAAGATAAGAGATATGAGAGCATGATCAAGTAAGACTATAGCATGAATGTAACTTTGGCCTTTCATGAAAGAGAATATACTAGCATGTATCGAGAATGTACTTTTCACAATTATAAAGACTATGCACTAGAAAGTCATGTAACGAGAATGTATAATTTCGTGATGAGTCTCGTGGATTTCATCTGTTTATAAAAAAGTACTCCCGACGTAATGCGATGCTAGTGTTAATCATATCCCATGATTTATAGTATTTTTCTGACCATCCGCCAAGGGGGATAGTGTCGAGCCCTTGGACACTATCTGTGCCCGCTCTTACATCTTCAAGTTATAAATCAAGCTACTTCCATGAAATATAAAGTAGGCCAATAATGTACAATTCCAACAATAGTTCATAATAAGGTACCCAAGGTAAGAACGCACCAATATAAGATCATGATAGTTCAAGGATGAATTAGGACAAGGTCATGCCACGGGAGTAATCCGACAGCATAACGATATATTCTTTAGTTTTCATAATTTATAAATAACTTATTAAACATAATGAGAGATTCCAGATAATCCAAGGACCACTTAGGAATAGATTTTAACTAACCCTTGGGTCAAACCACGGGTTAGGGTACAAGACAAGAGGTTACGGTCAAGACCGGACCGTTTCATGAGAATGCGGTCAAGACAGGGCCGCAATCATGTGGAGTCGACACAAGAAAGAAACCGAGTCAACGGTGAAGGGGGTTCTGGTAGAATGTGATCACGGGGGAGGGCCGCCACTTGTCAGTAGCGGTCACCTGATGGCTGCAACTAGCCAGGGCACAGAAACAACACCAGTAACTCTAGACTAATAGGTTTTTAGGGTACAATCATCTCGGCGTCCTAGTGGGAATCGTAGGCTCACGGAGACTTACAGAGGCATTGAAACAAGATCACCTAGTCCAACAGAAGGAATATTCGGCAGAGAGGTTCACAAGTCTAAGAAAGTGTTCCTATAATGGGCAAGTGTAACTAATACTCACATACTGAGGTCTGCACTTAAGAAAGACTGAAGATGAGATTGATTGCGATAAAAATAGTGATAAAAAATCATCATAATAAACCAAGTTCCAAAATCACAAGGAAAAGAATTTAAATATAAGACTATATACTTTTGGGCATGAAATTAACATAATAAAGAAAATAAAGTTTAAAACATGCTTCATGCCAATCCAGGGTGCATAACATGAATTAGGACAAGATTACATGAAATAGGTCATAATTATATCAATAAATATTATGGAAATTAACTAAGGCTCAGGCTGGCTCTCAGAACCAGATTGCGATTAGGGGGAAACCGCCAGAAGGAAGTTACGATCAGGCGATAGACTGCCTTATGATCATGCAGTCTTTGTGGAGACCGCCTTCTGTACGGCAGACAGAAGGGTCCAAATAAAGCAACTGAGGCCTATTGTAGGGCAAGTAATACATAGGAAAGATAGTAAACATAGAGATAAACCATGCTAGAAGAAAGTTAGGGCATGATGATGCGTAGTTTTTGTGTGAATTAAGCCAAAGTTATCATCTTTTATCAAAGGACAAGATTCATGCATGCTGTGATAAACCCTCTATGCACAGTCATAATGAAACATGAAATTCTCCATGTACAGTGCATGAAAACAGAAGGAATCAAAGGACTTTTGTTCCTAACATGTTAATTTAGCCATTCATGAGATAACCTACCTCTGGCAGTGCTCCTAAAGATCGAATTTTTGACTTGAAGTCGTTGTTGGCTCCTGCGAGTCCTGCGTGGAACCGTCTATTTCTTAGCCATCTAACTCTTTAACCTCTTGTCCTATATCCATGAAATTTGGAGGATAGGTAGAAGATACAAAAGAGAGCAAATAATTCTAAAGATACAACTTGAACTAACCTCGTCTAGGGCTTCTAATTTCCTCTTTTCCCCTGGACAGTCGCACTGTTCACTGTACAGACTGTAGCGGAACAGCAACTTCTGAGGCTTCTAGATTCTTAAAGACTCAAACTCTTAGCATGAAAATTAGAGGGAAGTTAGACAACATAAAGGAGAACAAAATCTTTAAAAGGCATTACTTGAGATAGTGTCTCTTTACCTTCGAAATACGCGATCCAACATTAGGGTTTGCGCGGGTCATAGTTAGGTCAATTTATAGAGTATGTGTTAGGGATACTAGATTAGGTCAAAATAGAATCTTATTTTGGGCTCCAATTAATCCCTAAGAGTCCTAGGCATGACTCCTTAGGAGATATCACCGATCTATAGGGGATTGAAGTGGGAAAGATTCCATCTTTTCACATTTCTTCTTCTCTCGTTCACGGAACATAGTAGCGATCGGATTGCGACCGCCTTCTTCATAATGTAGTTGTGCGATAGACCCCTTACGTCCGGACGGGGGAATAAACCCTTCTTTGTGTCAGCACCATCCCAGTGTTGACGAATATTTCAAGAGACAAAAATAAACCCAAAGAAATAATAAAGATAATCCCATCTCTCCCATAAGCTAGCACGCTTGGTGGGACAATGGTCTCCCTTCATCTCTTTGCCAAGATAAATGTGCCCCCGGGGGCTCTCCCAAGGAGCTGTGATTGTTTGTTTATTTCTGTGATATCAAGAAATAACAATGGTGGCCGGATTAGCTGCTTTGACTTTTGGCCCTGAGGTCGTGGCCAACCACTCTTCCAGTGGGTACCTGGTGGTACCAACCATCTTCAGCTCCTTCCCTCCAGTGGTCGACTTCCCCAACTTCTTAGGGGTAGTCTTTGCTAATCTACTGGAGATAGAGGCCTCGGAGTCGATCGAAAGGAATATCAACATGGAGCCTAGGGCCTATAAAGCCCGAAATCGCAAAGGCCTGCTGTCAGGCCATGCTCAACTGACCAGCTGCATGGTGCACCATGTAGCCCAAGGGGCTCACCCTGCCTACTACAACAAGCTCGAGGGTCACCGCCAAGGGAAATCCCGAAGAAGAGTTGCTGCTCCTATTGCCAGATGGCTATCGGTGTCTGAAAAGTGTGTTCTGATCGGTGGTGTCTGCATCTTCCTAGATGGACACGACGCCTAAGCAATCCCATACTGGGTGGTCACCACTGTTCCAACCCGCAACTCCTTCCAGGCCCTCTCCGGGAAGAGAGCTGACAGAGAGGAAATTGGCCATCACGGTCGAAGAGAGCTGGCCCCAAGGCTGAAAATGTTCAAGTAGGTGTGGGTCCCCAAGAAGACCCAACCAATCCACGAAGAGGCACCTGTTCGCCACCGCCCCGAGCCTACTGAGACGGGGAAGAGGAATGAGAGGGGCTTGGCCCTAAGAAGAGAAGAAACGGTCGTGGATCCTCCATGCCGCGCAAGCTTCAGAGCATGTACCCGGCAAGCCAATATCCCTACAGTGGGAACAAGGTTTAAGCAACTCGCCGGAAGAACCTGGCTAGCCTACATTCCTCCAGTGGGAGGCTGACAGCTGTCCCCAATCTTACATCAGGGATGGGGACAGGAAGAGATGGCCAACATGGTTAGAAGCTATTTTAGGGGTCTAGTCAACCCCTCAGTGGGCTATTGCAGGCAGCTGCGATCGAGGAAGATGACTACCCATCAAAGGTAGTCAAAGAAGAAGAAGATAGAAGAATGACGTCGTTGGTTGACGACAATGGGTATGAAGATGGCTCGGATGTCGATGCTGATGAAGCCCCTCCCCAGTAAGAGGAGAGAAGAAGAATCTCTGTGTTCGAGAGATTGACCTTCTCTGGTCATGCAAAAAGGAAGGTCTATAGAAAAAGGAAAGATATGCGAGTTTTTACCTGCCATATGGCCGGATTGGATGATAAATATGAAGGTCTACCCAAACGCCCCCAGGAATTGACTCGACTAGCTGAAAGGCCAGGGCGAAGCACCCAAAGAGTGAAGGCCGCGAGGGAAATGTTGAAGGCGACAAAAGGGAAACAAATCTTATCTGAGGAAATCGCCACCTGACTGCAAACGTGGTGATGGCTGAAGAGGAGGAGGTGTTGCTAAATACCTCACCTGAAGGTGCTTCAGGGGAGACGGTAGAAGCCATCCCCAGCACAACAACCATGGACCCATCAGTACTGATGCTGCTCCAGAAATATCAACAGGAGATAGAGCTTCTAAAGAAGTAGCTAATGGAGAAAATAGAATAAGCCTTGATCTCCAAGCAGCCCGAGATGTAAGCCGAGTCGTCACGGGGAGGCATTAACCCATGCGACTTCCCACCGTTATATACCCTGCCCCAGCTGGAAGAGCCCAACCTGGCGGCCACCCAGCAGTGCCCACCACAGCCGCTGATGCCACTAGTGCAGCCACAGGTGCACCAAGCACCTTCATTGCTGTGTCCACTCCGTAGGCGACCACCTTAGTCACCCCTTATCTATAGTTGACGCATTTCTTCCCAGAACTAGTCGATCTGACTGACGTGAACAAACTGATGGTAGAAAGGATGATTGAGCTGATGCTTGCTGAGCGAAGTGATGGCAACTATGTCACATTTGATGCTTATCGGGTGCCATATCTGTCGCATCATGTAGCAAAGCGGCTCCCTCTGGGGATCAGCAAGCCGCCTAAGTTCGACAAGTTCAACGGGAAGGGATCCCCGAAGGAACTCGACCGACCGCAGGGGTCGGCCGACTAGTTGGGCGTTCGCTCGAACTGGGCATTCTGCCCAGTTCGGTCAACAGAACTAGTTGGCCGACCGACCCCTATGGGTTGGTCAACCGAAATGTAGAGAATCCGCCTGTTTTGGCCCCCGGTCGACCCGGTTGTGACCCTTTGGTAGACCTTTGGCCCCGTGGATGTCCCGGACACCTCGGGGGTACGGTGACCGTGTTTTTGGGTGTCCGGAGGTACCGAGTTATCTCGATTAGCATGCCCGTGGGTTTTAGGGGTCTGGGTGACCCTCTTGTGTTTCGGGCTTTCGTGTTACGCTTAATCGAGTCCCCGTGCATCGGCCTGAGTACGGAGGGCCATTCCCACACATCGATAGCTTTGCCGGAAAGCGATTTTCGTGTGGGCCATGCATATGGCCTGTGGACTGCGAGTACAATTACCCAGCCTGGGGCTGTAGGGTTTCTTAGCTTCCCTTTGGAAGAGATTAGGGTTGGCGGCCGTGCACCGCCTTAATAATTATTGTAACGAGATTAGGGTTTCTAACCTAGGGATAGGCCAGATTAACGGCATGGAGCTATCCTATGCAACGGCCTTAAGAGCCATTGGGTTTAATAGGCCTAGTGGACTGCCCAGAGTCCGGCGGCATCGTGCCACCCGTTTTCTGAGCTAATTATGACGGCTTGTGCATAACCTGTCTGTGTTTCGGTGGTTTTCGTCGAGAGTCGTCCACTTAGTGACCCCCACTAGTAGTAGCTGACTACATGGTTGGCAGTATCGGCTACTGGACCCTTGCACTGTAGCAGGTTCGAAACTAATAAGAAAATAATTTTTTAATAGTTTCGGGAGAAATCGATACGGTTTCGCTCGAAACCCACCCGTTTCGGTCCGAAACCGGACGGTTTCAGCCAAAACCGGATGTGCCTCAATGTTCATTTTGCCTTTTTTGAATAGTTTCAATCGGTTTCGGCCGAAAGTGAAACCGTTACGTTTCAATTTCAGTCCTGACCAAAACCAGTACCAAAACTGGTACTACCATCTTTGGCTGACTGGGCACGCGTGTGCCGACCCACCTGGGAGTAGGTAGAGAGGTACACCCAAGAGAGACTGTTTTTAGGTTGATTACCGTAGGGCCCCTCGACTTTGCAACCTGAGTCTAGGTTGGGGGAAAACCAGCTAGAGGACTCGACTTAGAGCATATAGTCTGTGTGTGCACACGTGGTTGGGGGCGACAGACCCGCGCTAACGAGCTCGACCCCACCTAGTCCTTGTTCTGTGTTCTGTGGTTACTGGTACGGTGTCTCAGTGTCTGCCTGGGACGACTAAGGAGACACCTGAGGCGCGGACTAAATTGTCAGGGGACACATCCGACCTTGCTTCTAGTGGGCAGTACTCCCGTCACGTGACGAGACTCTCGTAACTCAAGGTTTAGTTTCCCGTCTGCGAGAGGTGACTCTACTAGTAATTCCCGCGTGTTTCTCCGATATAGAGGTCTAGGGTTTCTGGCAGGGATTACCGTGGGTTTTCCCCGGACGGTGTAGGGTTCACGACGACGAGGTCGTGACCGTGTTCCCAGACCACGTGGTCTTGGGCTAGGCCTTCATCTGTAAGGACAGACCTCCATGACAGAGGTGTCGTGGTGTTTCTTCTAGCAGCGTAGCTAGGGTTTTCTCGTTAGTCCGGTGGTCCCCCGACTGCGAGATCGGGGTGTGTTTCTAGTGCAGTAGGAGTAGCTGTAGAGCCGAGATTTTACCGGCCACTGTATTTTCTGTTACAACTGTCCCTTCCGCCGTTGTCGTTGCCGTTCCTACTCCTGCTGTCGTTGTTGCTCTCTTTAGCGCTGCTTGTTACCGTTGTTGTTTACGGTTGAGGTTCCGCGGGACCCCTACTGAGTCAGTGATAGGAAGCTCACCCCCTACTTTTTAGGTTTAGCGGTTCCTCCTCGAGGTTCGGAGGTACAGCGTGAAGGTTCGTAGTTGCCAACTCGCCGGGCCGAGTGGTCACTCGGCATTAGGTACGTTTCCTTTAACTGTAGGCTGTACTTTATTTGGACTGGACTTTGTAGTTTAATTGAAAATGTAATTTTATTTCTACCATTTAAATTGTTAATTATAGTTATTGCCTGCTTTATTTCTTATTTCTATGTACTCCACACACCAGCAGGGAGCGGTGGCGAGGGATACCGACGGTGCCTCGAGCTCGAGGGGACCGAGCACCCGGACCGGAGGACTAGAGGAGCAGCTGGCAGGCGCAGTTGCTCGAGTGGAGGAGGCTGAGCGGGATCTCGCCACATGGGTAAGCCCTTAAACTTAAGTTTAATTATGCCCTTATTTGTTTATGAAATCTTATCGCTTTCTTTTACGCCCTTGTCCAGACTGAGGAGCTCCAGGATGCGCTCGCCTGTGTGGCGAGACAGCACCGCGACTGTAGCGCGCTAGTGAGTTTTATTTTAAATAATGTTCATGCCATTCTTCAATTTTTTTGTAAAGATTAATGAGAATGTAATGCGATGCAGGCAGTAGAGATGACGGAAGCGAAGAGACAGCTAGCGGTGGCGCGCTCAGGGATCACCTCCCGCGATGAGCGGATAGCCGAGCTGGAGGGGATGCTGAGTCAGCGGGGGACAGAGCGCGATCTCGCAGCATGGGTAAGTCAACAGCATTAATTTCAATCAAGATTATGATGAAATGAAACTCAAAATTGATAGTTGACTTGATTGAATGCTGGAGGCCGAGCTACAGGATGCGAGCACTCGGGCCACCTTGGCTGGGGCAGAGCTCGCCATCCGTGACCACCGGGTCACGGAGCTAGAGGAGGAGGTGGCCCGTCTTACTGCTGCAGCGGGCCAGGGCGAGGAGCTGTCTCGGGACACCCAGGACCTCCGCTTCCACCTCGAGATCGAGCGGAGAGAGCGTGCCCGGGATCGCGAGGAGCGTGATGGGGAGAGGACGGAGTGGGACCGGGAGAGGACGGAGCGGGACTGGGAGAGAGCTGAGCTCGTGGCCGTTCGGATGGATGGCCCCGACAGAGGCGCTTTCTTCTTTCCATCCCTGCCCTCTTTCAATCTCGTGGATCAAGGAGACAGGGTTAACTTGTTGATTTTGGGTCGGGTGCTCCGGCAGTGGATTATTAACTATCCCCATATTGGGCTGGGGAGCAGGAGCCGGCTGCTGCTGTGGGCCCTATTGCTGCTATTGCTGTTGAACTTGCTACTGATGGGGTGGCCTTCTCGCTTTCATGGAGGCTACCACCTTCTTCATTTCTTCCCAATCAATACCTCCCTGGTCATTCAAATTATATATATAATCTTTGAAGTGGAAGTAGTGGGTGATGCTGTGACCCGGCTGCCTGTGGAAAACACAATACCGGGAGGTATCAACATTTGTGGCCATACTGCTCGTTCCTTTGGCAAGTGGAGCAAATTGGCGGCCATCAAGGCATTGAAAATATCGGGGAGACTTTCAGGCAATGGAGGGTATTCAACTCTTTTAGGACCCACGGTCCTCCGGGGCTGTTGAGGCTCATAATGGTTTGGAGGAGGAACATTGTGGTATTGTGGAGGAGCAGGGTTGTGGGGTTGGTGGTGGAGGTGGAGGTCGAAAGGCTTGCACGTGTTGGGGTTGGGGTTGTGGATGTTGGAAGGCTTGAAGGGGTTGAGGTTGCTGCGGGGTAAAGAAGGTCTGTTGCTGCGGTGGTTGGAAGGTTTGCTGTGGTCGTGGGTTCGGTGGATGACGGAAGGGCGGAGGGTTACCAACTGCTCCAACTTGCTCGTTGGTTACTGTTCCTTCAGTGATGGGGCCGTTCGGATTTGCAGCATTGGTTTTCCTTAAGAGCCTCGGCTTCGGCTCAAACATGCCCATAATAGGCGAGTCCTTCATCTGAGTTTGTATATAATGAGCCCTTTCATAGAGCTCCTCCTTGGTGGTCAACTTATTCATGGCTAAAATATGCCAGAATTGAGGTGTTGCATTAGCAATTATCAATTTTACTTGCTCAGTTTCCTACAATGTGTCTTTTAAATTTTCGGCCATGGCTCTCCATCTGTCAGCAAACAATATAAAGTCCTCCTCGGGCTTCATCTTTTCAGCAACTAAATCAGTTATGGACAAAGAAGGGCCAACACGGTCCTTGTATTTTTACAGGAATTTTCTCTGGACAATGTCAAAGTCACCAGCTTCTGTGGGGTCTAGAGAATAAAACTATTCTAATGCCAGGCCATCTAGCGATCTTCTGAACAAGTATGCCAAAGACACTTTATTGTCTTGCCAGAAAGATGTTTCATACATGAAATCTTTTAAGTGAATGAACGGGTTGTTGCTCCGGGTAGTACCTCGAGAAACGCCATCGAAGTACAACTCCCAGCAAGGTAGGCTGGCTGTGAGTGCATCTTGTTGGCAGTAATGCAAGACATCTTCACTCTGTTTAGCCAGTTGTTGTTGTTGAAGAGCAAGAGATTCCTCATCTGGAAGCTCCGCGTTGAAGGGAGAATCTTTTAGCACTGGATGGGCTGCCAAAAATTCAGCCATGCCCTGCCCCTTGATTGCTTTTCTAGGGACATATGTGATGTCATACTCCATGAGCAGGAGAGCCCACTTCCCCAGTCGTCCTGAGAGAATGGGTTGTCTAAGAAGGAACTTCAGGGGGTCATGCTTAGATATGAGCTCAACCCGATGAGATAGGAGGTAGTGCCACAACTTCTTCACGGTGAACACCAATGCCAAGCAGACTTTCTCCATGGGAGACATGGGAGAGTAGCGGTGCTCACAACCGATCAATTTTCGGCTGAGGTAGCAGAGTGGCTGCTCTTTACCTTCCTCATTGAACTGTGCCAACAAAGCCCCCAATGAGGTGTCCATGGCAATGATGTAGAGTATGCGGGGTTTACCCTTGGCCGGTGCCCCCAGGACGGGAGGGGTGAGAAGGTACTCCTTGATTTGCTTGAAAGTCACCTAGCATTCCGAGCCCATATGAAGGGGGCATCTTTCTTCATCAGCTTGTTGAAAGGTATGCATCAACCAGAGAGGTTGGAGATGAATCTCCGAATATAGGTCAACTTGCCCTGGAACGATCTGAGCTCAGTGAGGTTCCTAGGCGGCGGGAGCTCCCGGATTGCTTTGATCTTATTGGGGTCCACCTCGATTCCTCGGTATCTAATGATAAAACTGAGAAACTTGCCACTGGATACACTGAAGGTGCACTTCATAGGGTTCATTTTGAGCCCATATTGCCAGAGACGATCGAAGACTTGGCGTAGATCACGCAGATGATCTTGCCATCGCCTAGTCTTGACGACAAGGTCATCGACGTAGCATTCGACAATATTGTGCAGCATCTCATCGACGATTTTAGTCATAGCTCTCTGGTATGTGGCACCGACATTCTTCAAACCAAAGGACATGCGCTTATAGTTGAAGATCCCTTTGAGGGACCTAAAGGTAGTGTGATTCTTGTATTTGAGGGACATCCGAATCTGGTTGTAGCTAGATGACCCATCCATAAAAGATACGGCTTCATGTCCGGTGGTCATATCGACCATCGTTTCTGTGATTGGGACTGAGAAATCGTCCTTCAGACAAGCTGTGTTGAGGTCCCGAAAGTCGACGCAGATGCGGACTTGACCATTTTTCTTTATGACTAGGACAATGTTGGCGAGCCAGATTAGATAGATGCATGGCTCAATGAAGTTGACCTCTGCCATTTTGTCGACCTCGGAAGAGACTTGGTGTTCCAGCGCATGGCACATGCGCCGCTGGGGTTGTTTGACTGGAGTAGCTGAGGGAGATATAGCCAGGTCGTGCTCCGTTACGGAGGGGTCCAACCCTGACATCTCCTTGTATGTCCAAGCAAAGCAGTCCCTGTACTCGAACAAGAGTTGCTTGTAGTCCTACCATTCTGCCTCAGTGACGAGGGAGCTTACGAACGTCGACTGAGGAACTTCGTCTTTGCCAAGGTTAATTTCGACGAGTTCGTCAACAGTCACCTGGCCGCCGTCCTCCAGCTCGGGAGGAGTGGGTTGAAAATCGATGAAGTCCTCATCGTCAGTATCAGCTTCGTATACCTGGGGCTCCTCGAAGCTAGTAGTTGAAGTTGATGGACCTGGGAGGTTGTCATCGCTGAGCTCGGATTGGGATTGTCCCTGGCTATCAATGCTGGGGAGACAGTTGTTGGCTAGCGCCACGGAAGCATGGCTGGAGTTGCCTGCTAAAGCTGGCGACGCTTCGTGGTTTTCATCCTGGAAACCCTCCTCATGGGGAGAGTTTAACAGAGTGGGCTCTTTGACTTGCTGGGAGGTCCCGGGAGCCTCCTCCATCTTAATGTCTTCGTAGATAGATAGGGAAGCCTCATCGAGCGCTTGAGCTAGGGTACTGGTTCTAGTGGGGAGTGGGATTATCATATCCTCTTTCTAATCCCTGGAGTTGTCAAACTTGGTGCTGACACTGGCTAGGTCACCGGCTAGCTGTGCCGGGCCTGGTTTCTTCTTTCAATGTCTGCGGAGGATCCAGCACCTACTCCTACTCCTACTCTGGATGTAGACGACACTGCCGCACCTGGGGTTGCACCTTCTGTCGAGAAGACAATTCCCGGGCCACCTTCGACCGTGGGGACCGAGTGGGGTAATTATTTTCACTAGGATGGCTAACATTTTCATTCGTTGGGAGCCTCAAGATTTTCATCTAACCCAGATGCTTCTTCATTTGACAGTTCCCGTCGCACCCCTCCCCAGGTGGGTGCGGGCTCGCAAGGTCCCCCAGTTGATGAAGGCGTACTCGAGGAAGAGGCTAAAATTTGAGAAGTCACCATCGCCGAGTCCACACAGAGAGGAGGCTACTGACTCCGAGATGAAAGCTCTCTCACCGTTAAGGGAGGAGCCTGCCCCGATCGAGTCTTCATCGGGCGAGAACGTAGACTATGACTACTCTTTCGACGAAGTGGTTTCAGGCGAGGATTTCATAAGTGTAAGCTTTTTCATACAGGCCCCCCCTTTGCGGCTAGCCTCTGATCTTGTCTTCTGTTATTTGGTTAATTTGCAGGAGCAAATCCAGCCGGAGGCCGTGCAGGTGCCTGCCTCAGATGCATTAGTGGAGCGACCCGGGAGAGTCGACGCCGGCTTGGACAAGCTGGTGACCTTGTCCGAGATCCCACGGTAGGAAGCAGTCGTGGGGACCGTAATATCAGCGGATGAGGCCCTAGAGGAGGGGGAGATATCACTAGAAAGTAGCATAGTTTCGGTGACTGAGGTAAATATGGGCCTTCGGGACTTCTCTTACGTCTCTTCAGCATTTGGGTAGCTCGCCTCGATTGGTGAAAGATTGACCCCATTTTCTATATTTTAGGAGGAGGCAAGGCTTCCTGAGGCACGCACCGCTAGAGCTTGCAGGGCTGTTCCGAAGCGGAGGGAACCAGTCACCCCCGAGGGCTAGGTGGGCTGCAACCGCTCTTGGGGCCAGATGTGGAGCGCCTAGTGTCCTTCCAATGATCGGGGGGCAGGCCAAAGCTCATGGTTCCTCTTCCGCCCCCCCAACTGCTCATGACGCCTGAGGAGGACCAGCTTCTGGGGAAGATACTGACAAGCACCACGATCTCCCGGGAGGAGGGAGCACAAGCGAAAAGGGTGGGTCCGGACTTTACCGGGAAAGTGCAGGGGGAGAAGCGCTTGTCAGCCGCGGTAGAGGCGGAGCAGCCCCTCGCGGTGACAGAGTCGGGTGATTCGGTCACAGTTCTGCCAACTCCTCTAGCGATGGCCGGTCGGGAGATGTTCATCGAGGTCGGACGCTCGAGCGACCTAGCCTCCACTATCCCGTCCTCCTTGGGTGCGGTGGATGCGGATCTATGGGCAGTTGTGGATAGCTTGGTCGAGTTCGACCCTCCGACCATGCCGTCCATTGGCCACGCCACCTCGGAGGCGCCGGTTCGACAAATGCTGCTGGTGTTATGGTTGATGATCTTCACCGACCCCTCCCTCACATATCGAGGGGTGCACACCGTGGTGGCACAGCTGACCAGGGCTCTGTAGGTGTTGGGCTGCCCTTTAGATGAATGGTCATGGCGAATCTTGCTTTTGCTGAAATACGTCAATCGCCGCGAATTCCTTGAGGCCCAAGCTCCTAGCGAGTTTGTCGCCATCAGTGCTCAAGAAGACGAGTACCTGCAGGCCCTAGAGGTGTAGAAAGGCAACGAAGAGCGGCATGAAAAGACCTTAGACGAAAGCCACCATCGTATCGCAGCCCTCACAAGTAGAATAGAAAAGCTGAGGGGCTATCTTACTACAACCGAGGGTGAGTTGGTTGAAGCCGAGGTGACTGTGGTCAGGGAGACCGAGGAGCTTGCCATTGCTAGAGTCGAGATAGCGTCTGTGACATCCGAGCTAGCATGCCTCAAAGAACAGAGGAACCGACTTCGCGACATGCCAGAATTCCCTTGCGTCAGGATTCTTCCTTTTGAGGAAATCTTCCAGGGAATAGATTGAGCATCTTCCCCCCTATTTGTTGACATGTAATGCAGGGGTATGCCCCGAAGTATATGTAGCCCTCCCTTTTTGAAATAGAATACCATTTATGCACATACTTTAGCATGCTGGCCCACGAATCTTTTCTTCTTTCTTCTTCTCTTCCTTCTTTTCTTTTGCTGAATCTAGCAATACCCTTTGCCATCTACCCGTGAAAATCTACTAAAACTCACTCTGGCTGTAGAATCAGTCGACTTGTTGTCCACCATGTGTCGACCTAGCCTTGTAAAGGCTTCTAGAGAGGAGGAACTCTACCGCCCGGAGAGAGCGACCAAACGAGGTCCCACCAAACCAAACGAGGCCTGGCTCCTTAGAGTGACACCCCCCCGGGCCCACTAGCTTCAAGCCCAATAACCCACTCAGATCAAGCGCTTCTTAGGCGGCCTTCGGGTTCGGAAGCCCGAGCATCAGATCGATCAGGAAGGTCCCTTCTGGAACCTAACACACCCTGTCTGAGCCACGCACCCACCGCTCGGGAGGCCCTCTTGAGCTAGTGCCCCATGCTCGAACCGACTGATGAAAGCTTATCCATGTGGCCGTTATATGCCCTTCAAGAGCTGGGAGATCAAGGGGATAAGGGAGATCAAGAGTCCCTGTGCTATAAAGAGCCCACGAAGCAGACGTAACCCTCCTGAAACTCCTCGGCTCATAGGGCTCCTACATTCAACGAGTCGCTATATAAATCAGGGGAACTCTCCTACGAAAGGTAAAGGGCAACTAAGTAACACCAACCCTGAGCAAGAGCCACTTCACCACTTGGTGGAGAGGGATCTCACACCCCCATCTCCTCCTCCCCCTTCACTTTACACCAGAGCTCTATCTAATTTACTGACTTAAGCATCGGAGGATTTTTCCCAAGGAACGATCCCTGGGCACCTCTGATCCATTTCCCTTCTTGCAGTTCTCACATCCGTGGTCATCATCCTCAGCTCAGGAGTAGCGCGAGATCACCCCTCTTCATCAGGCGCCGTCTGTGGGAAACGAACAAAGAGTCAGCATGGTGTGAAGAAGCTCCAGTAGGAGGACCGCCGGTGACAAGGGAAAGGCCATGGTGACGGAGGGAGGCGCACCTTCCCATCCCATGGAGAACACCCCCTCTAACGCCAGCGACCAAGCCAACGAGCTACCCCCATCCACGATGGGGGGGTTACCCCCCAATGGGATCACAGACGCTCTTCAAGCCCTCAACGCCAAACTGGACAGCCTCATAGATCTAATGGGGACCCAGGCGGCCAGGGAAGAGAAGTCACAACTCCCCCGAGAGCCTCGCCCGTGGAGATGCCTCCCTGCAAACCATCGGGGGCCGTTTCACCATCTGGGGGTGGCGACTCATTCGCAACCGGTCAGGAGGGCCATCGCACGCCCCTCTCCCGGAGCAAGAAGCCTCCTCCACCCCGAGGAGGGAGAAGTCTGGAGCGCATCGGTCACTCCCAGAGACCGAGGCCCCCGAGGGGCGTCAAGGCAACGTGCAGGACTGCCCCCACACCCCCTCAATCCAGCGGCTACCAGAGTTATCCCTCCGACTGTGATACTTTAAGAGGCATTTCGTGGAGCAAGAGCACGCCCTCCGCGCCCTATAGAAGACCTCTACCACTGAGGATGAGGAGCAATCCCCATTTTTTGACCATGTCCTGAAGGCCAAGATCTCCCCTAGGATCTCACTTCTAACCTACAAGGCATACGATGGCCAGGGAGCCCCGGCTGATCACTACAATAGTTTCGACGCCCTTATGACCTTGCATTAGGTGTCCGACGCCATCAAATGCCGAGTGTTTGCGACCACCTTGGTCTAGGGCACTCAGGCTTGGTTCTGAGCCCTCGCCCCACGTAGCATCCGTGATTTCCAATAGTTCAGGCGAGTATTCAAGGAGAGCTTCACCGGTAGCGGTCCTCCATAATCAGTAGTAGGGCTGTTGGCCCTCAAACAAGAACAGGGGGAGAGGCTCCAGGCCTATATTAACCGATTTAAATCAGAAGCCCTGCATATCCCCTACCTTGATGTTGCCTCTGCCATCACCGCACTGACCGGGGGCACCCGTGATGAGAACCTGAGGCGCGATCTGGTTCTTCATCCCCCTACCACCCTCGTCGAGCTAGTGACCCTGGCCCTATGACATTTGGAGTGTGAGGATGTTCTTACCGCCTGTCGCAGTATGACGGGCTCGGGCCGGGAGGGGGACAAGAAGCGATAGTCTGTGCAAGGCTCTAGACAAGCAAAAAGGTGGAACCAGGATGGAGACACTAAAGAGCCCTCTCAGAGGTATGAGCGGTACACTCCATGCGCTCACCTCTTACAAATGAAGAAAACCGGACTCTCCATCGCTCTAGCTTCTCCTCTGAAGGTTCTATTGTTCCTTTCTTCCTATATGGCCCACAGTGTAGTATGAAGAATAATCCACCTCAATCCCCTTTTATATTCCATCTTTTGCCCTAATTCCCTATCAAAAGTTGCACACTCCTTGGTAGGCTGAAATGGCCCTGTGTCTTTCTAGCGAGCTCACCCCAGGCATCTTGTATGTAGGAGCATCCTACAAACAAGTGGTCCAAGGTCTCCTCTTCACGCAAGCAGCATGTGGTGTCTAAATTATGTAGAAAAGGAAGGGAGCTTCCCATGGGAGATCCTTCAGATAAGGACCTTCACCTTCAGCGGGCTACAGGGAGTCCAAATCTGTGAGGTAAGGCGATGGCACACCCCTTCATCGGAGATGAAAGAGGAGGCTGATCTAATTGAGAAAGTACCCTTCTTCTCCCACCTCCACCACGACTCGTCCTCTCTGTTCAACTGTGGAGCAAAGTCAAGGAGGCTGCCTAGGAGGTCCTCTACTTGCTCCATCTCCTTTGCTCTAAGATTCCTCCTCAATGTCGTTGTCCATGTGCCTCTTGACAATTGAGGATCAAAAAACTGAGGGACTAATGCTAGTGGTGCTGTGGAAACTACAAATAACCTATGGAAGGATACCTCCTTTGCAAAGTCCTCGCACTAGCGGTCTTTCTAGAGAAGACACTTTACAACCCTTCCTAGCCGTACCTGAACATTGAATGAGATGAACCTGAACATTGAATGAGATGATGTCCTTGCATGTCAAGAGCCAGATGGGTGAGATGTTGTGTTGTGATGTTGGTGCCATATCCCAATCTCTCCCTCTGCCATAATATCGCTGCCTAATGATTTGCGCCCGTAGGCCTTCCTCTCTCGCCCTTAGCTTCCACAACCACTTACATAAGATGGCCATATTGAAATCTTTGATATTTTTAATTTCTACTCTCATTCCTTTGCTTCTGGCGACTCTGTCCTAGGAGATGTCATGCTAGCCCCTACACCTCTTTCCACTCCCGTGCCAAAAGAACCTCGCCTGGATAGATTCAATCCTCTTAGCCACTATCTTGGGAATCTAGTAGATGGAGAGAAAATAGATAAGTAGGCTGTCGCGCACTGACTTGCAAAGAACCAGTCTCCCCCCTAGGAGAGTAGGTTTGCCTTCCATCTTGTCAATCTGAACTCATACCTCTGCACCGTAGGCTGCCACTCACTGCGATGTAGGGTCCCAAGGGACAGTGGGAGGCCTAAGTAGGAAACAGGTAAGGCCCCTATATGGCAGCCCAAAATGAAAACCACCCTCTGAAGCACTTTCTCATCCATGTTCACACCCACCAAGAGACTAGTTGAAGTTGGCCTTAAGACTGCTGGCCTTCTCCAACAATTCAAGCATCAGCCTGGCCACATAAAGTTGAGACGCATCCTTAGCTAGGAACAAATGGTGTCGTCTGTATACTGTAGGTGTAATATTGCCACTACCTCTACCAACCTAAAACCCTCTGATCGATCCAACCACGTCCACTCTTAGTAACATCTTACTCAATATGTGAGCCACCAGCACAAAAAGGAGGGAGGACGTAGGGTCTCCTTGGCAGAGCTCTTTGCCACTATGAAATGGCTAAGTTGGCTTCCCATTGAGTAGGACTACAATGGTAGTAGAAATAATACAGGCTCATATCCATCCAATCCATCTCTCCTCAAAGCCCATGTTCCCCAAAACATCAAAAAGGCACTGCCAATTGACCCTGTCATATGTTTTCTTGAAGCCCAATTTCAACACTACCCCTTTCTTCCATGGATGGCAGTTTCGGCCGAAACCGAAACGATCTGATAATCCCAGTCGAAATCGGGCCGAAATCAAAACCCTCAAAGTGCGAAAAAATATATTAATTTAATTAGTTTCAAACCCGGCCGAAACCGACTCCAAAACCAACACTGCCATCTATGCTTTCTTCCTCAGACTCTTCATGCCAAAGAGGCATTGATAAGCCACTAAAAAATTCTCCTGAATATTTCTACTCCTAATGAAGGCCCCTTGGAAGTTGTTAACTAGCTTGTCACTGATTCTATCAAGTCTTCTTGCTAGAAGCTTGGTGATAATCTTATATGTTCCATTCAGGCTTGAGGGTCCGGCCAATTCTCTTGCGATATACTTGTGCGTGATCGGCCGCGATCATTCGTTTCTCATCTAATAGCTCCAGCTGGGTTAAGAGATTTTCTCTCCGTTGCTCGGGATCGAGCTTGGGATCCAGCTGCACTCTTAGTGAGGGAACGAATATTTCAGATGGGAGTACCGCATCTGTCCCAAAGGTAAGTGCGTACGGTGTTTGACCCGTGGGAGTTTGGACGGAAGTGCGGTAAGCCTAGAGGGCCTCGATGGGGCGATCTGGTCAGTCTGAATAATGGTGAGATTTGCAGGTTTTCTTGATGATTCTAATGAGAGTTTTGTTTGTAGCTTCAGCTTGTCCGTTTCCTTGTGGGTAGTATGGGGATGAATGATGCACATTGATATCATATTTACCACACATGTCGCGGAGTTCCTGGGATGCGAACTGAGATCTGTTGTCGGTGACGATGTCACGAGGAACGTCGAACCTTGCGAGGATGTTGCATTTGATGAACTTTACCACCATTGATGCCTTGACTTCTATGAATGCCTCAGCTTCTACCCATTTCGTGAAGTATTCTGTAGCGGTGAGGATGAAGGTCTTTCTTCAGATTTCTCTGATTCTATCCTCCAGGGGACCAACTATGTCAAACGCTCGCATGGCGAAAGGCCAAGGAGCTATGAGAGGGTGGAGTGAGGATGAGGGAGCGTGGACCTTGTCTGCATGGAGTTGACCCTTGACGTGATGGTGAATATAGTCGGCACAATCCTCATTCATGGTAGGCCAATAATATTGGCACAGGAGTTTCTGAGCAAGCATGTGACCATTTACATGGCCACCGTATTCGCTGGAGTGAGCGGCTTCGACAACTACCCAAGATTCGATCTCATCAAGGCAGTAGAGGTAAACCCCACTGAGGGATTTACGATACAAGACACCACCTGTAATGGCAAAACACTCCACGGCTTAGTGAATGGCGTGCCGATCGGAAGCAGTAGCATAATTGGGGAAGGAACGATCCCTGAGATAATTCTCTATATCAAAGAACCAGAGATTACCATCATCGAGGTCAATTTCAGGCTCATAAGAGATAGATTGGACTTGCTGAGAAGGCTCAGAGAACTGTTGGAACCAGGGATCTGAATGTGAAGGGATGTGCATGCTTTGCACGATGACCGTGGCTGATGACTTTTCGCTAGGAATTGGAAGAGAAGATGCCAAAGACGCCAAAGCATCGGCTAGAAGGTTCTCAGCCCTAGGGGTGTGTACAAGGGTGAGCTTCCTAAACTGTCGGACTACCCTACCGACCAGGTCTTGGTAGGGCTTCAATTTTGGTCCCGGGTTTGATACTTGCTGAGGGATTGTCAGAGAATGAGCTGGGAATCTCTGATGATCCGGAGCTCCTTAACTCCGAGTAACAATGCCATCCTTAAGCCCGTGAGGAGCGCCTCATATTCTGCCACATTATTTGTAGCAGGGAAGGTTAACTGACAAGCACGGGGAATAATAACACCTTCCGGGGATTGGAGAACGGCTCCGACTCTGCCACCCTTGGAATTAAATGCACCGTCGAAGTAGAAAATCCACGAAGGTTCACCATCTATGATGGCTCCTAACTCTTCGTCCGGAAAACTCTCGTCAATAGGGGAAAACATCGGGAGTGGATGATGGGCAAGGTGCTCGGTGATGGCTTGCCCCTTGACCGCTTTCTGACTGACGTAGCTGATATCAAATTGGTTGAGAAAACTTTGCCATCTCACCAGGTGATCAGTTGATGCGGGCTTTTCTATCAAGTATTTGATTGGGTCCATTCGCGCTAAGAGATTTACTTCATGTGCGAGGAAATATTGCTTTAGATTTTAGGCGACCCAGATGATGGCCGTGCAAGTCCTCTCCATGGGAGTGTATCTCTGCTCAGCTTCATTAAATAGTTTTGACAAGTGGTAGACTGCGCGTTCCCTCCCGGCATCGTCATATTGGGCCAACACTGCTCCAACAGACACTTTCGTGGTAGAAACATAGAGCAGTAAAGGCTGGCCCGGGACTGGGGGTGCCAGAACGGGAGGATTTAAAAGGTAACTCTTCAGGTTATCAAAGGCCTTTTGACATCTATCGTCCCATTGAAACTTAGCCTCTCCTTTTAGTAGGTCATAGAAGGGCTTGCATCGCGGCCCCTCTGAGGATGACTTCGGTCGGGGGGCGGTGCCCCAACAAACCCTCAAGACCATCCAAGAAATGGCCGATATGCCCAGTCGCATCAAAGAAATGTGTCGAAAACAGAATATTCCTCAAGTCCAAGAAACCTTTCGGCTTGACTATTTTCGACAATTATGGTATCCTTCACAAGTCAGGGGGCAACCCCCCTTCTCCAAGAGGGATAGGAGAGGACTGGGTTATGACCCCGAGAATCACTTTCAAGCGTATTACGCTGTCAACACCATAGGGCTCACGCCTTCTCCCAGTGGTGCCAACCTCGGCCCGAAGGATGATGTTTCTGTGATTGAACATCAAAGTGATCTCCTTTGTTCGTTTGACATTGATAAAGAGGACCGTTGCTCCGCTGGTCCTAGCAACCGGGGAGAGCCTGTCGTACTATCGCCCATTCCGCCAGAGCCAAGAAATGGCCAACAAGCGGCTTTATGCCAATTGGCTAGGCTTGATTTGGAAGAGTCCGAGCAAAACTGATGCGGGACGGACACGCGCCCTAGGACTCTAGCTCGCCGGCGTCCCCTAGCGAGGGATGCGTGGGACCTTGCGCGGTTGAGAAACCGGCAATGAGTCGGGTAGTCGGCTCTTCCGTGCTCGGATCGAGTCACTCACTCACTTTCGCAGCGGTGATAAAAAAATATACGAGCTACATTAACCTATCACATGCAGCAGCATAAGAAAATATACGAGTAAAGCCAAAATGCCGAGAGAGGAGTGGACACGATACCTCCACGCTCTGGGCGTGGGGAAGGCAATCCCGGCCAAGTACGGTAACTTTCGGTAACAAAATATTACAATAATTACAATGGTGAATTATCGCCCACTCCACGCAGGGAGGTAAAGGGCTATAATGTGGGCCCGGGAGGACCGATCTTGGGTTGACGGGCAGCAATATGATCACCCCGTCGGCGCGGCTCGGACGATGCAAGCTACTGGCTGTGGGGCCCACTTGTTGGTCGGCGGGTCCGAGTGGGCCCAGAGTGGTACCACTGTGATAGTGGCTCTTGGAGAGGCGCTTTCCTGGAAGGCGGTTGGACTGGAACGCCGGGTGGGGGCCGGGCGGCTCCGGTCACCTAGTGGGAAGCTTGCTGCCCACGGGCTGCAGCTTCTATTTTACAGTGCGCGACCCGACGAGATCAGCTGCTGCGATCACTCCCGACATCAGATCGACGCAAAACCAGCGCCGTTGGAAAGTTATCTTGAAATCCTTCGACCCTCTATGACTCCAGGAATTTTACCAAGGCTGAAATATTGATGGCAGAATTTTGAACAGGGCTGTTTGCAGTCTCAGATCTGGTCTGGCAGACTAAGATCTGACTGAGAACAGCCATTGACCGTGATGTAGACCCCCGATCTGGATGTTGAGATCTTCATGAAAGTTATAGAGGGAAGAGAGAGGAAGATGGGGATATTTTTTATGAAAGGTTTTCTGGAGATTTGTTAGGGAAAAGTATTTTCTACTGCTAGTTGGTCGGATCTGGGCAGTGGCAGATAGAACTGAGTTGGGTTCTGAAAGGGATTTTTAGAAACTACAAACAGGATTCTAAATTCACAAGAAAATTTGTGGAAGAAGGATTAGGTGGAAAGAAACCCCAATAAAAATTTCAGTTCATTCTGACATGGGGAAGGTGGGTTCATAGGTTGACTATCAGGTTGCTATGAAAGAAGACAGAGTGCAGGTAGATCTGGAAGGAGAGGGAGCCCGAAAATGGAAAAATTGAAAATATGGACTACAAGCTCCAACAATTTTTTTGGAACGTGGGTTGGACCTCAAGAACTCACACTCAAAATTTGGAATCCACCAGATTAAGAGGTTGAGCCCTAAAAATATGGGAAGAGCTTGCTATCCTGATTTGGACAGAACTCCGACGATGGTGGTGGTGGTGCGATGGCAGCACGAATGGAAGCGACAGCGGCGGGGTTGAGTGTCTCACTCAGAGAGGTGGTGGTGGAGAGGCTTCACACCTCTGAAATGGGAAGAGAGGAGAGAGGGAGGGCACCCCTTGGGCTGGTGAGCAACCAAATGGATTTTTTTCTCATTAATTGCTACATAATGCATAAAATACAAGGTATTTATAAGAAATGAAAAAAGACCTAAACTACCCCTAGATCTAGGTCCCGGATCACTTTGATCTTGCTGGGATCCACCTCGATTCCTTGGTATCGAACAATGAAATCAAGGAATTTGTCGCTGGATACGCCGAAGGCATATTTCATGGGGTTCATCTTGAGCCCATATTGTTGGAGACGTTCAAAGACTTGACGCAGATCGCGTAGGTGGTCTTCTCGCCTTCTGGTTTTGACGACGAGGCCATCAACATAGCATTCGACGACGTTGTGTAGCATCTCGTCAAAAATTTTGGTCATAGCTCTCTGGTAGGTAGCGCCGGCATTCTTCAAACCGTAGGGCATGCACTTGTAGTTGAAGATCCCTTTAGGGGATCTGAAGGGGGTGTAGCCCTTGTCTCGGAGGGACATCTGGATCTGGTTGTATCCCGATGACCCGTCCATGAAAGATAGGGCTTCGTGTCTGATGGTCATGTCGACCATCATCTCTGTGATTGGGACTGGGAAGTCATCCTTTGGACAAACTTTGTTGAGGTCCCAGAAGTCGACACAGATGCGGACTTGACCATTTTTCTTTTTAACCATGACAATGTTAGCGAGCCAGACCGGATAGATGCACGGCTCGATGAAGTCGACCTCCACTATCTTATCTACTTCGGTCGCGACCTGGAGCTCCAGCTCGTGGTGCATACGTCGCTGGGGCTATTTGACTAGCATGGCAGTGGGAGATATGGCTAGATCATGCTCCGCCATGGAGGGATCTAACCCAGGCATCTCCCGGTATGTCCAAGCGAAGCAGTCTTTATATTCGAGCAGGAATTACTTGTAGTCCTGCCTCTCTGCTTCAGTGAGGAGAGCACTGAGGAATGTGGGCTGAGGGGCCTCATCTCCGCCCAGATTGATCTCGAAGAGCTCATCGACGGTTGCCTAGCTGCCGTCCTCCAACTCAGGAGGAGCAGGCTAAAAGTCGACGAAGTCTTCATCATCAGCGGTGGCTTCATATACACCCATGGGTCTTTGAAGCCAGCGGTTGAGGCTGCTGGAACTGCAAGGTTGTCGCTGCTAAGTCCGGACAAGGGTTGTCCCGGGCCATCCGTGTTGGAGTGGCGACTATCGACCGGAGTTCCGGAGGCTTGGT
Organism: Amorphophallus titanum; assembly: GCA_024336825.1. NCBI lineage: Eukaryota > Viridiplantae > Streptophyta > Magnoliopsida > Alismatales > Araceae > Amorphophallus > Amorphophallus titanum. The sequence continues at coordinate 5,371,019 of JANBPO010001371.1, read as the reverse complement.
CGGAGTTGCCTGCCAATGCCGGCGATGCCTCACGATCTTCGTTCTGGAGGCCTTCCTCAGGGGGAAGGTGTGGCGAGGTAGGCTCTGGAACTGGTTGGGAGGCCGCGGAGGTTTCCTCGGTCTCCATGTTCTCGTGGACGGGCGAGGAAGTCTCATCGAGTGCTAGAACTGGAGTGCTGGTCCTGGCTGGGAGTGGGATTAGAATCTCCTCTCCCTTGTCTCCCGAGCTGTCAAACTTGGAGTTGACGACAACCTGGTCAGTGGCTTGTTCGGTTGGTCCCATGACATGGATCGCATGGTAGACACAGAAGTCTGGGTCTTGGTCATAGCCGAGACCTCTAGTGTCTTTTTGGGAAAATGAGGGTTGCCCGCGGACTTGCTAGGGTGTCCAAAGATGCTGGAAATACCTCTACTGTGCGGAGCTCTGCCACTGGGGAATGTACTGCTTGAGGCACATCTCTTGGATATGAGGCGAGAGGTCACCTAGAATTTGGATTGCTTTGGGGGTACTGTCAGCTCGCCTGGACCTGCCAAAGTCATCCTTTGGTGGGGCTGGCGGGACCATCTCTCCTTTGTGAAAAATGATGGACTTGTCCCTTTTGGCCTTTTTCTTGGACCAGTGTCGTAGTCTATATGTGACGATGAATGTAGTGAGTTGCTCAACCTTGTGCTCCCCTGGGGTACACACGAGCTGAATGCAATTCGGTGGCAAGCATATGCTCGTGTCGATCGCTTGACTAATAAGGTTAGCCCTGAAATCGACTTTACGCCTTTCAGGATGGTCTATGGTTAACTCAGCGCTAAGACACAGCCGATGAAGCTTAGCCTTCTCCTCGTCAATGGAGAAGAGGTCGTCCTCCTCCTCTTCTGAGAACCAGCCATTACTCTTACTCTTGATCACTAGGAAGGGACTGATTCCCTTGAAGTAGAGAGCTGCATCGGCCAGGTTGCATTTTGTCAGAGTGAATGAGTATAGGTTGGCAAAGACCGTGCGTTGTTCCCCATCCTTAATGTATTTGAGACACTGGTGGAGGGTTGAGGGAATGACCCAATTTTCATGGAGCCAAGATAATACAACCTCAAGTGTCTTCCATTAAGAGGCAGGAACTGAACCTCCCCGCGGTGGTTGACAATCACATAGGCTCCACCCTCGTAGAGTTTTTGGACTACGTAGGGTCCGAGCCAATTCTCATTCAGCTTGCCCTTAGGGTTGGCAGCCATGACGTCTCTTCTCTTGACCATAACGATGTCGCCTTTCTTGATTTCACGTTCCCTGATGAGCTTGTCAAAGGCACGCGCTATCCGAGCCTGATAGACCTGAATGTTCTGTTGGGCATAAAGCCGCTTTCCCTCTAGACTGGAGAGTTCTTCGATTCTTCGCTTGACATTTGTCTGTCCCTCACGGACTAGCTCGTGCTGGATGGCAACCCGTAAGGAGGGGATCTCCAGCTCGATGGGGACTATTACTTTCGAACCGTACACCAGGGAGAAAGGTAAACAGCCCGTCGGGGTCTTGTACACTATTCGGTATGCCCAAAGCACCTCGTACATCCTCTCTTCCCAGTCTTTCTTGTTGGAGCTAACAATTTTAGCTAGGAGAGTGCAAAGAGTTTTATTGAAGGTTTTAGCCAGACCATTAGCCTGTGGATTGTAGGGAGTTGACGTCCTCTAGTCAATCTTGTGTTTCTCTGCCAGTCGGTAGACCTTCTGGTTGCGGAAGTGACTACCGTTATCTGAGATAATTTGGTTGGGGGTGCTGAACCGAAATATGATATTACGACAGACAAATCTAGCGACGATCTCCCCGGTGACCTCCCTCAGGGTGACCGCTTCTGCCCAGCAGGAGAAATAATCAGTCACTGCCAAGATGTACTTGCAGCCTATGGATGAGGTGAGCAACGAACCCACAACGTCTGTTCCCCATTGGGTAAAAGACCAGCTGGGCACCGTAGGCTGTAGCGGCACGGGTAGCCTCCTGGGTATCGTGGCATGCTCCTAGCACCTTTGACAAGACTTAGCATACTTACAACAGTCGTCAAATATCGTCGGCCAATAATAGCCAAGCTTCTTTATTTCAATTTTTATTTTCGACCCCGCGTGATGTGCACCGACTGCTCGGGCATGAACCTCCTTCATAACTCTCCAACCCTCTTCAATGGACAGGCATCGGAGGAGTAGCTTTTGCTTGGCATTAGCCACAATTCGAAATAGTATCCTATTTCAGAGCTCATAGGAGTCCTTTGTTCTGATCAGTCTAATCTTCTCTTCCCTCTGCTTGGGTAGTTGTTGGTACTTGAACCATTGTACAAGAGGGTCCCTCCAATCAGGCAGACTGACAGCTTCTGTTGTGGCCACCTCCCATTCTTCTTCTTCTTCCAGCCTTTCTTCTATCATGTAAGGCACCTGGCGCTGGTTGATCACTCGGATGTCAAGTGACCTATCAGGCGGAACTGCTAGCGAGCTTGCCAGCTTTGCTATGGCATCGGCTTGAGCATTCTCCCCTCTGGCGACGTGACCTATCTCAAGGAGGTAGAACTGCTCTATGAGTCCCTTTGCCTTAGTGTGGTAAGGGAGTAGCTCCAACTTCTAGACATCGAACTGTCCCTGGACTTGCTTGACGACCAGTAATGAATTGCCAAATACTTGTAGCATTTTAATCTCTATTTGTAGAGGAATCTGGAGGCTGATAATCGGAGCTTCATACTCTGCTTCATTATTTGTGCAGGGCTTGTTGATGCAGCAGGAAGTGTGCACCACTTCTCCATCTTGAGACTTAAGGATGATGCCAGCTCCGGCCTGTATCTTGGTACACCCAGAGGAGGCTATTTCTGTTCTGGAAGCTCCATCAAAGTACAGCTGCCAGACAGCCTGCTGGACTTGGTTTGCTTCCAGTACTTAATCTTCGGGTAGTTCCGTTGCCAGCGGGGAGTCTTCGGGCATGGGGTGTGCAGCGAAGAAGTCCGCGACGGCTTGCCCTTTGATGGCCTTCTGCGGCACATAGGTGATGTCATGCTCCATCAACGACATGGCCCACTTGTCAAGGCGCCCCTTCGGGACCAGCTAGGAGAGAATGTGCTTGATGGGGTCAGCCCTAGAGATCAGGCTCACTTCATGGGACAGCATATAGTGTCTCAGTTTCTTGACTGCGAAGACCAAGGCGAGGCAGACCTTTTCGATAGGAGTGTACTTGGCTTCCGCCCCCACCAGTCTTCGGCTGAGGTAGTAAGGAAAGGAGGAAGAGCGGGATAAAAGAAGAAAAGAAAGGCCTTAAGAGGATGAAGGAGGAGTGGGCCCTTCACCGGTGCAGACCGCTCTGAAATCCCCTTCGCTGGCACACTCTAAAATCCCCTTCGTCGGCACGCTCTGAAACCCCCATCACCGGCACGCTCCTAAACCCTTCCAAGGCATGCCCTTGGGCCCCTTCACCGGTACGCTCTTTATTCCCATTCGTCGGCACACTCCTTGAGCGACGCCCCCCTTCCTTTCATTGTTGTACCTACCAGTTCACCCTTCGTCGGTACACCTCTTTGCCGGCACGCTCTCCCTCATCATTTACCGGCACACCCATGGCCTTCCCCGGTGCACTTAAACCCCGTGCAACTTCAACCCCGTGCAACCCATGCACGGACTTCGTCCCCTTTGCATCCCCAACCCTGTGCAAACCTGCACGGACTTTGTCCTCCTGCATGCATAATCCTTACATAGCCCTTGCATAGACCATGTTCCCATTGGCATGTGCATGCAATGACTTTAGCCAGCACATGCACGGACCCTGCACTGACCCTGCACGAACCTTGCCTTCCCCCTCGTATACATTCACAGACCATGCACTGACTTCATCTTGCATTGCATGGACTCCTTTCACGACATGCACTGACTTCATCTTATATTGCATGGACCTTATTCCAACATGCACTGACTTCACCCTGCACAGACTTCATGCCTCCGCATGTATAAGCCTTGCATAGCCCCTAGCCCCAAGTGCATAGACCCTGCACTGACCTTAGTCTGCATGTGCACGGACTTTAGCCCATGTGCATTGACCTTAGTCTACATGTACAGTGACCCTAATCTGCATGTGCACTTATTTCAAGACCACTTGCACTGACCTTAGCCTGCATGTGGACTGACTCTAGCCCATGTACACCGACCTTAGTCTGCATGTGCACTGACTTTAGCCCATGTGCACTGACCTTAGCCTACATGTACACTAACCCTAATCGGCATGTGTACTGACTTTAGCCCATGTGCACTGACCTTAGTCTGCATGTACACTGGCCTTGCCCCTTCCATGCCCCATATCTACACTAACACTCCATGCATATGCACTGACCTTGGCCCATGTACACAGACCTTCTTTCAGCCGTTGGCCCCATGTGCATGGGCTTCAATTAGCCCATGAACAGACGTGCACGGACCTTGTTCTGCAACCCCGTGCACAACATGCACAGACCTTGTTCTTCAACTCCGTGCACAACGTGTACGGACCTTGTTCTTCAACCATGTGCACAACATGCACGGACCTTGTTCTTTAACCCCGTGCACAACATGCACGGACCTTGTTCTTCAACCCCATCCACAATGTACATGGACTTCATTCTTCAACCCCGTGCATATGCACAGACTTTGCTCTTCAACCCCGTGCATACGCATGGACTTAGTCCAAACCTGCATGGACTTCGCCTCTTAACCCTGTGCATATGCACGGACTTGTCTAAAACCTGCATGGACTTCACTCCAAAGCCTGTACATCTGCATGGACCTTACCTAAATGTGCATGTACTTCACCCTTGACTCTGCATACACCTGCATGGACTTGCTTGAAACCTGCACGGACTTCTTTCCTTCACCCCCATGCATATGCACAGGCTGCATACACCTGTACGGACTTGGCCCAGCCCATCCCTAACATGCATGGACTTAACCCCAATCTGCACGGACCTCAACCCTTCATCTAGCCCAATCAGAACTTGCAAGACCCTTCCCATGTCCTTCGCCGGTGCGCTCCTTCACCGGTACGCTCCTTAAATCTTCACCGATGCACCGCCTTAGCTCTACGCCGACACAAGCTTTGGAGCCCTTCCCCGGTACACCTATCCCAGCTTTCCCCGGCACACTGCTTCCAACATCCTTCACCGGTACACCCACTGTGCTTTCGCCGGCACACCTAACTCAAGCCTTCCCCGGTGCACCCTCCAACACCTTCGTCGGTACACCCTCCGAGTGCCCAATCAGGCTTCGTCGGCACACCTTTCCCTGGCCTTTCAATGGCCCACTCCTCTATAATAAAAAATACAGAAAATACCAAAAAATGAGAATGAATAAAAATTCAAGGAAATTTGGATAAAATGTATAAAATGAAATATAAATAAATAAGAAAATAACACCCATCTCCGGGAGATTTGTGTGTGTGTTTGCTAGGCTCACGCCGAGGGCATGCCGCATGGGCATCCCTCATATGACGTCTAGCCCAGACACCCACCTCCGAAAAGGCGGCCCCCAGTGGTGATGAACATATGTCATCTTGATAATCGTGCGCGACCCTAGATCTTACTTGGTGAAAGCACTCTACCCGAGTCATGCCTTGATAGTCGTGCATGACCCTGATGTCGCTTGGTGAAAGCACTCTGCCCGAGCCCTGCCTTGATGGTCATGCGCCCCCAGACGTCGATCTATGGGAACACTCGGCTTGGCCCTGCCTTGGCGTTCGTGCATGACCCAGATGCCGCTTCATGAGAGCACCCCTACCAGTCCCTACCTCGATAGTCATGCATTGTTAGTTGTCACTCGATCGAGACACCCTGCCAGATCTCTACCTCGATGTTCGTGCATGACACAGACATTACTCGATCGAGGCACCCTGTCCAGTCTCTGTCCCAATGGTCACGCACCATTAGACACAGCTTAATCAAGGTGCCCAGCCTGGTTCCCCACCTCAATGACCGTGTGCCACTTTGGTGTCACCTCGATAAGCATGCCCTCAGTGCTACCCAAATAATGGGCACACTTCACAAGTCCCGGCGTAAGATGAAACGTCAGGCCCCTCCCTCTGTCAACGGGCCCTGAGCATGACCATCAAGGTCTCATAGCACCCAGCCTCCTTAGCAGCATCGGGGCCCCGGGCGCCCGACCACTTGACAACCTCAGTCATAACGGTGCCCTCGACATCCGACTGCCAGCCACTCCAGTCACAACGGTGCCCCCGGCACCCGACTGCCAGCCACTCCAGTCACAACGGTGCCCCCAGCACACGACTGTCAAGCCACTACAGTTATAACAGTGCCCCCCGGCACCCGACTGCTAGCCACTTCAGTCACAACGGTGCCCCGGCACCCGACCGTCGGGCACTCCAGCCACAATGGTGCCCCCGGCACCCGATTGCCAAGCACTCCAGCCACAACGGTGCCCCCGGCACCCGACTATCAGGCACTCCAGTCATAAAGGTGCCCCCGGCACCCAACTGTCAACCACTTCAGTCACAACGGTGCCCCTGGCATCTGACTGCCAATTACACCAATCACATCAGGATCTGCAACTCCCGATCGCTCAACAACTCCAGTCCCATCGGGGCCTATGACACCCAGCAATCCTAAGCTCAACGGCTTTTGGTCACTCCAGTCATGGCGATGCTCACGTTGGTCGACCACTCAAGTCTCAACAGTGCCTGGCCGCTCCAGCGACAAGTGGTGCCTACGTCATTCGGTCGCCTCGATGGTGGTAACGCCCAACTACCCCAGCACAATGGTGCCTATGGCACCCTACTACTCTGACCTCGACATTGTCTCATAACGTGGCGTCCCTCGGGTGGCACCCAGCTGAGTTACATGTCCTCTTATGGACACTATGTACGGATACGTAGCTACCCATACAATAGTGCAATGATCTGGGGACCGTCACAAATGACGGAATTGTCCCACGGTTTGCAATCACTTGTAATCGGGCTCTCACACCCCCATATAAATGCCTTTCATGGCATACAGGTCATGTAATGCAGTTGGGGAAAGGATCCCCCTCCTCACCAGAACCAGTCTCCCTACACCTAGTTGTCTCTGTTATATTGCTGTTGCCCTATCGCTGTTGCATGGACTAAGTCCTCCCGACGTCATGGCGTCCAGGGTCCCTGACTCTCTCTTTGGCAGTAGAAACAAAGGTGTTCGGACTCTGCCCGATGTAAAATAAACACTGACTGCTTGCGGTGGGTGGGGAAAGACGTCCAGTACATGACTCCCCACAGTCGCTTGCGCACTCGTACCTGTGGAACCTCCTTGTCTCCACGTGTCGCCCATATCCTGAGCACACGTGCCACGTACTGGCGACGCATCCCCAGTTAAATATTTGGTTCCATAGGTGATTGTCAAGAAATCGACTGGCATGCCCGCATTCCATCCAGCCATCCCTGTTCCAGTCTTCCAGAATGATAAATTATATGCCACTCCCGCCAGTGCGTTCCTATCGTTCTTTTCACCTTCCTTTCAATACCCATGGGATCCCCGCGTGCCAAATCGACCAATCTCGACCTTCCGTAAAAGGCGAGTGTACCGGCCTTGCGTATTTCAAAACACCGGTGGGGAGGATACGAGTGGTGGGAAGAAGAAGAAGAACGAAGGAAAGGAAAGAAAGGAAAGGTAGGGGCGCTGGGGTCGAGCAGGGATGACTACTTCCTGCTTGGCCCCATCCCCCCCATTACATCTCTCTCCCTCTCTCTTACGCTCTCTTTGGATGGTCTTCGGAGGGGAACCTCACGGTCGAGCTTCTTTTTTCTTCCCCTCTTCTCCTTCTTCTCTTCTTTCCTGGCTTGTGCCTGCGTCGACTGCCCCTTTTTTTTTCTCTGTATATCTCCCCCTCTCTTTTGTTCGCCGGTGGAGGATGCCTTTTTATATTCCCAGTGCCACGACACTTTGAATCACCGAGTGACGTGGCGGGAATGTGTTCATTAATGGAGACTTGACCCGGGCGTCCTTGGCGGCATGGGGGAGTAGGCAGTGTGCCATGCTCTCTGCTTGACATCTCGGACGGGTCACTATGCACCAAGGATCCCGTAGGACGTGGCGTGAGATTTGGTCTGCGCCGTTAAGGGTGTGCCATTGAAGAAACGGACTGTGCCGCTGAAAGGGCTCTGGCAGCTGTGCCGCTGAAAGGGCAGGCGAAGTGTGCTGCTGAAGGGGCAGTTGATGTGTGCCGTTGAAGGGCACTTGAGGGTGTGCCATTGGAGGGTAGTTGATGTGTGCCATTGAAGGGCAGTTGATGTGTGCTATTGAAGGGCACTTGAGGGTGTTCCGTTGGAGGCACAGGGTGTGCATGCCATTGAAGGGCAGCCGGGTGTGCGTGCTACTGAAGGGCACTTGGGTGTGCCAGCAAAGGTGTGCTAGGAGCGTACCGGCGAAGCCCGCGCTAGGCGTGCCGCTGAAGGGGCAATGAGGGTGTGCCGCTAAACAGGCAACAAATGTGTGATTAAGGTAGATTTTGGGCCCGTTTTGGGCCAGATTGGCAATCCACCTGGTTCTCTTCGGGGGCCCATGAGTAGTGAGTGTCCCGGTGGTTGGTTTCTCTTCGCTGTCGTGATTCCAGAGACGGCCCCAAGGCAGCATGTCGTCTGTTCGGAGGGTCTAGATGGGACATGTTCTCCAAAGTTTCTTCAGTTGAAATCATGTTGCCATGGGACTGGTAGGGACATATGGACGTGCGATTTTACACGTGCACAGGGAGACCTACCTCGAAGCTCTTTGGGGGCTTGGATGCCACCATAGGCACCTCCGGCGCCGATTCTTCTCCCTCCACTATCGTAGGTTCTTCAGCGATGGCCGCAGCTTCTTCCACGGCCGCGGTAGGTGGCATGGCTTCCTCCTCGCTGGTGGGTGGTGGCGCTGCGGCCTCCTCCGCGATGACCGCCAGTGGTGGCCGGGAAACTCCTTCTCTGGCCATTCGTGGGCCCCTTGTTTGGTGCTTCGAGTGCATAAGCCGAGGGGAAGGCAAGGGAGGATGAAGAGCGAGAGTGGGAGTGGGAGAAAGTGAGAGAGATGGAGATATGGAGGGAGTGGGGTTGCGTTTGCCTTCCTCTTCCTTCGTCAGTTACGGTGGAGAGGGAGGAGGAAGAGGAAGGGTTTTAACTTTTGGAACTCCTAGAAATTGCACGATCTTTCAATTGATCGTTCCATCATAGAACGGTCTACATTTTGACCGCTTATGCTTCAACGGTGCTTAACATTGAGCGGCCAGAAGCTGGCCGTTCAGTTTATGGGACGGCCTTCTAATAAGCCGTGTATCTTCACATTGACGTTCAAACTAACTATGTTTGCAAGGCCTGGGACAAGCCATTCTGGGATATGAGTGGTCTGTCCTTGACCGTTCACGTACGGAAATAATGTTTTGGACCCTCTTTGTTGCATTATGCAATTGATTGATGGATGTGTTAACTTGATTGATGATTTCATTGTAAGATCTCATTCATAATTTCTTCGTAGCATTCCCCCAACTTGCCTTTCACAACCGTTAGGTAAGTCAGGTAAGTGTTCTGATACCTACATCCCTTATTACATTACTATATGGTATCTAACCTATATTATCTCGAGAACCAGTTGGTTGCTCACGTGTTTCAGGATCTGACGTTCCCCTTTAAGAAAAATAATGATGATCTAGGTTCACGCGTTTAACCTTCAGATAGGCCGTTAGGTTGGGAAAATTAGGGGACGATGGCTCGGGATATTTGGAGGGCCTTCATGATAATATGTCTAAATGAGAGGCATATTTGACATTAAGGAACTTATAGGGGTATATATATGTAAAAAACCTAAATTATTTCGCTAAGTTGTCCTAGCTTGATTGATTCTAGTCACTTTTGTTTAACCAAGATGTGTAAAATCTAATCTATATGAAACTTTTGGTTTTGGACCTTTTTGTTTCTCAACAATAGCTTTTAAGATGCAAGATCATTTCGAGAACTCTCTCTAGGCTTTTCTAGAGAGAGAAGCTCTGAGCATTTCGCCATAGTCTCCTCCCATTGGTGCTCCTTGACGGCTTGGTCCTCAAGGGAGAGTAGGTGATGAGGCTTGTCTCCGGGAGAGGAACGTCCGGCCGTGTGCTCACGTTCTATGGGTGCGGGAGTAGGGGACACATCAGGTGGTTTTGCAAGGCAAGGGGGCGCTCGCTGATCATCGGTGGGACATCCGCTGGCCAGAAATCGTTTGCGGATGTGGTTAGGGGTAAGCGTATCTCGCAGACTCTGAGACCTGGCAGTAAGAGGTGTGTGGATGCAAGAGCATACCCGGTGGAATGTTTGTTGAAACGAGAGGATTGGCTACGGGGGAGTCTTGTTCTTGTCACAATGGTGGAAGGGACGGCGGAAGCAGGGCAGTTTGGCCATAGATTTGTGGAGATTGTTGGAAGCTATTGGGATGTTTTCAGAGTCTCGTCGGGGGGCTTCCTGGTGGTTGAGTTGGCGGAGCAAGCAGTGTCAGCGATGGTGGACACGGGGGTGGTTGTTGCGGGGAGAGGCCTCCTGTGTGTCCAAAGGTGGGGTAAGTTCAGAGGTACCTTCCCCAACTCTGAGCTAAGGAGAGTTAATATTGGTTTAGAGGGGGTGCTTCTCCTTCTGAGCGACGAGGAGGGCATGGCTTTCTTGGTGCGATGCTTTGGTTCAATGGTGCAAGGAAGCTTGAGCTTCTCTATCTTGGGCATGAGGGCGGCGGTGGCTGTCAGGGTCCTCGTGGAAAGCACGACGGTCGTCCCAATGGTGGTCACTACTAATGTGGACGAGGACTCCTTTGCCGTTCGCGTCTGGTTGCAGGGTGAGCTGGCCGGTGCTCCGCCACCGTAGTCTGTCGCCTTAGGGTTCCAAGAGGCGAATCGCGAGGTAGGAGACACGGTTCGGGCGGGTTTCAAATTTGAAATTGCCGCCTCTTTTCACAAATCGGGTTGGCTTTCTCTGTGAAGGAATGCCGATGGGCAAAAAAGGCGGCTCGACAGTTCACTGGCTTTTCGGGTTAGTTCCGGCTCGCCAAGCAATACTTGTCACTTACCCAGATACGTTGGCCTTGATGTTGTTGGGTCCGATGGACCCAGTAAGGGTCGTCTCCTCCTCCCGACGTCTGTCGGCATCTCAGCTTCCCTGCAACAGTGTCTACCGGTGCCATCCTCCCCGGTGGCTGGGGGAGGGGACCTCGGTGAGCGGATGTCTCTTCTCCGGTTGGTGGGCATTAGGCAAGAGGAGCTCTAACATCCTCTTCATGGCCGTATGGGCTCTATTTCTCAGGGTTCAGACGAAGGTGACCTGTCTACGGTTGTTCGGGATGGTCAACAGGTTAGCCAGAAGGAGTGTCTGCCTACACAACAGTAGGTTGTGAACTTGGTGGGAGGGAGGATGGGGGTCACGACCCTCTGTTAGACCTGCTAAGGGTCCCATCTCCAGTGTCAGTCGCCGTCGACCTTGGAGCTCTAGAAGTCGAAGGGGAGCAGAGGCCGATGGAAGAAAGGCTTAGCACCATTCACGCAGAGACGACAAATCACCTATGTGAGTTCTCGGAGGTAGTCGTTGGCCTCTTGCTGGGTACGGATGCTAATGACGAGCGTATCCCTGACACTTCTGCTTCCAGGGTAGGTGATTCTATCGACGTTGTGGAGGATTGGGGTGTATCTGGGAAGGAGGAGGGGAAGGAGCTTACGGGTATCATGGAGAAGATCACGGAGGAACATATGAGGGAGTTGGCGAAATAACTGGGGGTCTCCTATGAGGGGATGGAGAAGGGTATTATGGGGTCCCTTAACCTGATTTAGAAGAGATGGCTAACTGCTTTGGCTAGGGTGGCTAAAGCGAGACCAGAAAAAAAAGAGAAGTCCCTTAGGAGGGAGGGGGGAGGGCTCAACCCTCTCTCTCCCCTCTCATTTCTCACCCTCCCTTCTCTCTCTCATTTCTCTCCCGTCTCTCGACCTCTCGGTGCGGGGTGTATGACCGTGCGGAGCTGGCCGAGGCGGGGACGCTTTGGGGGGATCGGAACGTGGGATGGAGTAGCGGTTTGAGCGTGGCGTGGCGCGATCCCTCGGTGGATTCTGAGAAGGCGTCGTTCGTATTCCGGGCGATTTTCGACGTGGTTTAGTCGCTTCGGTGCGCGAGATCTTCGGTGGAGGTAGGGGGACGGTTCCTTAGCGCGTGTACTTTATTTTCCCACAGTTTTGTGCTTTACGGTGCAAGAACGAGCGAGTTGTGGCCCGTTGTAATTTTTCGAGGTTCGTAAGCTTCACCAGAAAACGGCGATGGTTTTGTGATCGGTTAGTGTCAATGGACTCCCTGGAACGTCGGCGTTCCATAGTCACTGATTTCATCTCGATTGGCAGTCCCGTTTGACCATTAGGAGCCCGGGAAGTCCAGATGTTCCATTTAGGTCGATTTGGTAAGATCGCCCATTTCTCACCATTTCTCAGCCGATCTGGCTCCAGATCGGGTCTATGGGTTTCCCTGTGCAATTGTGGTTGTGTCCCCTTCGTTTCGATACGAACGGGGTGTGGGAAGGCCTCTGTTGGGCCAACCCCACGGGTTGCTCTCCATGTGGGTTGGGCGGTCGAACCAGGGACCATCCATCCCCATGGGTGGCCCTGTCCTGACCACTCATCGACTTGGCGCGCAGTGGGGGTTATGCGGTCTATCGTGCGACCGCATAACCCAGGTGCGGCCGAGGCCCCGCCGCCCATCCCCTCCGATTTCGATCGATTGCCCAGTGCACCGGGGTGTGTAGCTAGGGGCTAGCCGCATGTCCTGTTGTGCGGCCAGGGGTTGGCCGCACATCTCTTGGTGCCGTTGGAGGACGTGCGGCCCCAGTGGGTCCGCACATGCCTTGTGCGGCGAAGCTCTAGCCGCCCTTCCCGCGACTAGGGACCAGCCGTTCTTGTGTTTCACCGTTGGCGTGATGAACGGCCGAGCTAGACCGTTCATGCTCGAGCGGTTGTGCCCTTGACCGTCCATTTCCACTTTGAGGGGGCTATCCCTGACCGTACATGCCCTTGTGTGGTCAGCCCAGAGCCGCTCATCCCTGTGCGTTATCGGTTTGCTTTAGTGGGCTGTCCCGTGACCGCTTGAATGTCGTGTTCGACTCCGGTCGACCCGGTTGTGACCCAGTGGTTGACTTTCGGTCTCGTGAGTGTCCTGGACACCCCAGAGGTTTCGTGTCCGTGTTTTGAGGTGTCCGTGGGTTCTGTGTTACCGTGGGTTCAGACCTAGGGACTAGACTAGATTGACGGTGTTGTACCATCGCGTTCAACGGTCTTGACCCTGAGTCTCGTGACTCAAGGACCATTGGGTTAATAGGTCTAGTAGGATGTCCAGAGTTTGGTGGCCTCGAGCCACCGGTTACCTCGTCTCACTCGCGATGGGTGCGTACGTGGTTTTCTGTGTTCACGTCTGTGACCTATCCACCAGTAGTAGCTTCCTGTGCACACGCGTGCGGACCCACCCGGGAGTGTTAGAGAGCGAGACCTAGTGAGAGACGATTTTTAGGCTGGTTTTCGTAGGGTCCCTTGCCTTTGCCACCAGAGTCTAGTGGGGGGAAAAACCAGCTAGAGGACCCGACCTAGAGTAGATGGACTGTGTGTGCACACGTAGTTGGGGGCCTAGGACACGCCCTGATGAGCGTGACCCCAGCTAGTCCTTGTTATGGTACTTGTTGTGTGTCTGAGTCTCACGCCCGGGGCGTTGTAGCTAGACACTTGTGACATAGTGTAACACGTCAGGGGACGCATCCGGTCGTTCTTCTAGTGGGTGGTGCTCCCGTCACGTGACGTGAGTTGTCGTGCCCTGGGTTTCCATTTCTCATCTGCGAGACGAGATTTTGGGTGTTGTTTTGGGGAGCGTTCCCGCGATCAAGGTCTGGAATTTTCGGTGAGCGTCACCGAGAGTTTTCCCTAAACGGCGTAGAGTTCATGACAGCGAGTGTAATGACCCAGAGCCCATGGCACCGAGAACTTGATACTGTTGAGTCTCTCCGTACTTTGATGGATAACATGTTTTGATGATGACAACACTATCCACCTCGGAGCAGAGTCTTCTTTGGCTTCCCAGAAGAAGCGTCGTCATAGCCACAAAGGCAGGTGATTCGCCGCTATGACAAGCAACTCCGGAAAGACCATCCTTGTTGGTGATCTGTGGATTTGCCTTAATAGGGGTGAACCGATCATACCTCGGGAATGGATCATCCCTACGGTCCCCACCGCTAACCGCTTTAGCCTCCTGCGACAAATGCGGGAGGACAAAATGGAACTCAGAAAGGTAGGCACCTCGACAGCGGCTCAGGGGCACCCACGCCAGCCTGATGCACGAACCCCCAGGTCTTGCCTGAAAAGCATCAACAAGGGAGACCAGCAACCTGACTTGAGAAGGATCTGGGTGACTCTAGAGGAAGCTCAAGCCATTAGGAGGGCACGTCTTAGGAACCCCCTTCGGGTGCTCAGATGCTGTGTCAAGCAAGACATGCCCGATGCCACAATGACGTCGTCTGATGATGCTCAGTCAGCCAGCGCCTCTCGCCTGGGCAGGCAGAGGCAAAGACGGGCCCGTTCTGGGCCTCACCAACATCTAGCCCTGAGTTCTCCTTAGGTTGATACCGCAATGGAGACTCCCCTGTAACCTACCCTGGTCTTAGATAGGCTGGGGGCACCCGTCCACCTTAAGAAGCAATCTCAGAAGAAGTAGACGGTCTAGTTCCTTAATGATGTAGTCTGGGTGTTTACGTGTTACGCCACCGGACACCAGCCTGAGACTCAGTCTGATGATCTGGACCAGCCCATAGCTCAGCTCAAGAGGCCTCGTCACCCGACTCAGCCGTCATCTCCGATCGGTCATGTCAGCACTTCTGCCGGGCCTCAGACATCGGCATGAGTGGAGGAAGTTCTCGTTGAGGAGCGTGCCACCCCTCGCAATGCAGAGCCGATCAATAATACTCCCGCAACCAGCAAGGTCCAAGAGGTAACTCTCGAGACTCTTATGAAGGAGAACCAGCACTTGAAGACCCTCTTACAAGACCTCCTTCAGGAACGTGACCTCAACCCTCAGTCGCCTACCAGGCCTTCGGCTGAAGCGCCAGTCCTGCCAGGAGGGTAGAATGGTGCCCACGCCTTAGCCGCGACTGTCTAAACTCCAACAGTAACTGGGTTCGGCACGCCCCTGGCCGAAGCCCAACCACGGCCTCCCAACACACTGGTGCCAAAAAATCTCATGGCATAGTATCAAATGATCGAGCGGATCGTCAAGACCAAGCACACCCAGTTCGGAGAAGGGGTCGCGACTATTGATCTCTACAGCGTCCCCTATCTGCTACATCACCAGTTGAAGAAGCCCCCTCTGGAGTATGGCAAGCCGCCGAAGCTGCAAAAGTTTGACGTACAGGGGTCTCCGCATGAACATTTGGCCTACTACATTACGCCCATGGGTGAGCTCGCATTGGATGAATCATATCTCCTTCGCTATTTCGCCAACTCACTAACAGGGATGACATTCCAATGGTATTCCTTCCTGAAGCCTAACTCAGTCATCGACTGGGCGGACCTCCAGAAGAAGTTTCTCGACAGTTTCCAAACGATCGAGTGAAAAATCTTCCTACCCGAGCTCTACTCTCTGCGACAGAAGAACGACGAGAGCGCTCTCGACTTCATCAAGAAATGACGAGGCCTCAGCTTGAGGTGTGTCAACCCGCCATTCCAGGAAGATGCCATCACCATATGTCACCGAGGTTTGGTGGCTGAGGTCAGTGAAAAAATTCTCGGCACCAACATCAAAGGCTTCGATTAGCTCAATTCGACAGTCGCCGAAATAGAGATTTTCTTCGCCAATAACCCAAGCTACACCTCAGCGAAGGGTAAAAAGACACGAGAATGCTATCCCGACAAGGAGGTGAACATCATTGAGTTCACCCCTACTGTCAAAACCAGCAAGGAGGTCGAAACAAGTGGCCCTGACAAAAAGCCAGCGGACAAGCCGACCGCTCCCTCCTTCTCAGTGCGTATGAAGACGCACTTCTCCTTCAAGAAGGAGCACACGAAGATGCTGTTCGAACTTTGTATGGCCCAGAAGATTGTCGAGTTGCCCGAAGTCCGCAAGCCAGACGAGGCCCAGAAAATTGAGGATCCCAGCTATTGACTATATCACTGCATGCTGGGTCATCAGATTAAAGATTGCTACGTCTTCAATGTTCCCTATCACATTTTTCTACTAGGATAGGATATACAAGTATAGTCGAAAAGCTCCCAAAAAATTCCTACATAAAGGGCCACACAAAGACAGTGTGGAGGGAATTCACATTACAAAGAGCTCAGCCATTCTCCCACTCTATCACACACAAAGGAGATAACCGACTCCACAGCTCTTGACTCCCTCCTAAATATCTAGTTGTTGCGTCCCCCCCATAACGTCCATACAGTGGTATGGAGAATGAGCCACCAAATGGTCCTATCACCTCTCAAGGGACTTCTGCCTCAATGCTCCATCTGGTGGTGCACCTAGTTGTGCCAACCAAGATCACTGTGAGTACTCCTAGCAAGCTCTCCCCACACCCCTGTGAGTAGGTGCAACTTACAAATAGGTGGCCTAGGGTCTCGACATCTGCTCCGCACAAGCAGCAAGTCGGTTGGATCCCCAAGAGGAAACGGCTCAGTCTGTCCTGGGCAAGTAGTCTCCCATGATATACCCTCCAAGAGAATAGCTTCATCTTCAACAGGCTTTTTGATCTCCAGACCTATGAATAGAGACTTTGGCGAACACCTCCACCTGAGAAAATGGTGTATGCTGAACTGACCGAGAAAATACCCTGCTTTCCCCACCTCCATGACCACTCATCTTCTCTATCTGGCAGAGGATGGAATGGGAGAAGGAAAGAAGGTCCTGGAGCTCCTCCATCTCGTCATCCCTGAGATCTCTCCTGAAGATCGGAGCCCAGGTGCCCCCAAAAAGTTGGGAGCTAAAAGCCTGGGATACGTCCCCAAGTGGCCATCTGAAACCGCGAAGAGGGTGGGAAAGGAGGGCTCCAAGATGAAGTCTCCACAACATTTGTCATTCCAAAAGAGGCTCTGATCGCCTTTACCTAGTCAGACTCTAACATCGGCGGAGATGAAATCCCTGCAAATCAAAATATCTCGCCAAAGGGGGGAGAGGTCCTATGCTGTGGAGTAGGACTTAAGTCCCAAACTCTCCTCCTGTCATAACATTTTTGTCTGATCACTTGCGTTCACAACCTATCCTCCCCTGCCCCCAACCTCCACTACCACTTACACAAGAGGGCAAGATTTAAGTCCCTCACATCTTTGATCCCCAGACCTCCCACTTCCCTGCAATTAGCCACCCTCCCCCAAGCAATGTCATGCCATCCCCTACGTCTCCCAACACTATCGTGCCAAAAGAACCTCCCCTGACTAGACTCAATCTTCTTGTCACCCTCTTCGGGATACGGAACATGGGGACAAAATAGATGGGAAGGCTATCTAACACATATATGCACAAGACAAGTCTGCCTCCCATAAAATAACAGTCTAGCCTTCCATCCAACCAACCTGGACTCATGTCTCTAAACAATAGGAAGCCAATCTGCATAGTGAAGAGCACTCGGAGTCAACAGGAGACCACGAGATAGGGAACTCTCCTATCTTGCACCTTATAATGCATGCCACAATCCGAAGAGGTCACTCCTCCGCATTCAACCCCACTAGTAAACTCTTTGAAGTTGACTTTTAGGCCAATCACAACCTCCAACAACTCCAACAAGAGCCTAACCAAGTAAAGTTGATGCTCTCCCTCAACTAGGAACAAGATGGTGTCATCTGCATACTGCAAGTGAGAAAGAATGGGACCCCCTTTGTCAACATGAACCCCCCTGATCAGACCAATGGCCTCAACTCTCTACCACACCCCACTCAGAACATTAGCCACAGGCACGAAAAGGAGAGGAGACAAAGGGTCCCCCTGGCAGAGCCCCCTACCACTGAGGAAGATGGAAGATGGAAGATGGCTTCCCATTCACAAGGACCGCAAACAAGGCTGAAGAAATGCAGGCCCTGATCCAACCAGTCCATCTCTCCCCGAAACTCATCTTCTCCAATACATCAAACAGACACTGTCAATTTACCTATCATACGCCTTCTTGAAATCCAGCTCTAAAGCCACCCCTTTCTTCCTCTGAGTCTTCATAACAAATAAACACTCATGGACCACCAAGAAGTTATCCTAAATATGTCTACCCCTAATGAAAGCTACCTGAAAGCTGCTAATCAACCTATCCATTACCCCAGCCAATCTCCTGCCAACACTTTAGTGATGATCTTATAAGCACCATTTAGCAGGCTAATGGGTCTGAAGTCCCGAAACTCTTGAGCACCTGGCTTCTTAGGGATAAGCATTAGAAGGGTTTGATTGATACCCACCAAGTGTGCCCTCCTCACTTGAACCTCCCTCACAGTTGCCAATAAGTCATCTTTGATGACTTCCCATCACTTCTGGAAGAATGCCAAAGGGAAGCCATCCAGCCCAAGTGCTTTGTCCCCTGCAAGTGAGAAGGCTGTCTGATGAACCTCCTCCTCTAAGAAACTCTGAAAAATAGCATCTCTCCTCAGTGGAGAGACAAGGAAGTAAGCCATCTGCAATCCTCAATCTACAATGATCGTCCTCTATGAATAGCCTGGAGTAAAAGACTCTCGTCTGCCTCCTAATATCTTTCTCAGAAGATATGGATAGGTCACCCACCCTGATGCAAGTGATGGTGTTGACCCTCCTCCCCTGAAACAATACGTTGGAATTAAGTAGTGTTCCTATCACCTTCTTTAATCCATCTGTCCCTTGATCTCTGCCTGTAGTAGATCTCCTCCCTAGAAAGGATCTCATTAAACTGGACCCTTAGGGTGTCCCTGACACTCCTATCTTCCCCATCCATAAGACCTGCCTCCTCCTGACAATCCAAACCTCCAATCTACTGAAGAATCCTATTTTTGTTGCCCTTCCTAGAAGTGTCTTATCTACCCCCCAAGTCTCGAGCAGCTGAGCAGTATGCTGCAACTTCCTAACAAGAGTAGCCATCGTAGAGGTGACCCTAACTTGAACATTCCAAGCACCAGTGACGGTCTCCATAAAATCAGCCTCTTTGAACAATACTTCTCAAGCCTGAAACTGTGATGCTTGTTATGCCCCCGGATGGTCTTCAAAAGGATAGACTTATGATTCGAAGTAGACCTCGCCAGAGGAAGCACCTGCACATCAAGGAAGTGGTCCTCCCAATCTACAGACACCAAGAATCTGTCCAACCTAGATCAAGAAGTATTTGTACGTAGATTGGACCAAGTAAACCGACCATGAGCCATGCCAACATCCACCAAAACTACCTCCTAGATGAAATTCTAAAAGTCCTCCATATCACCTGAGTATAGATTGTCCCCGTCCTCTCACATGGAGCGGCTACTGCATTGAAGTCCCCACCAACACACCAAGGCCGACCAGAGGAAAGATGGTGACGAAACAAGCCATCCCACAGAAGTCGCTTCTCTTCCCTGGACTAAGGGCCATACACCCCGCTGAAGTCCCAGGAGAAGCCATTCCTCAACCTCCTGAAATGTAAGGAGATGGCCCATCTGGTAACCTGCTTGTCCAGCCCCACCTCCTCCACTTCAAAAAGGTTCCAGAGAATCATAATCCTCCTAAACCTGCCCACCGCAGAGGAAGCAACTCCCATAGAAAGCCTTGCGCCTCCAATCTCCCTCATAAGAGCAACACGATCCCCTTCCCACTTGGTTTCTTAGATGTAAAGAATAACAATTTTGCATCTCCTGATCAGCTCCATCACCGTCCTCTTCTTCTCCACCTCCCAAACCCCCTCACATTCCATGAGACGATCCTCATTAAAACCTTGAGCCTCCCCACCCTTCTATTCTTCCATGTCCGTCTTCACCTAGGCTCAGATACTCACTCCCCATCTCTTTCTGATGTTAGATGAGGCCCCACTCACATCTTTCTTCGCTGCCGCATACGTGATGCCGACCTTATTCGCCACCTCTCTCATCTGATTTCCTACGATCTTTTCCACTATCCCTAGCATCTCCCTCACTTCCTCCATCCTCAAGGTACCCTTGTCTCTCAGCCCATCCCCAACTGGAATCAGCCCTGCCTCCCCTTCGTCCACCTCAGCCACTATTTACAGCTCCAACCCAGAGTGCGGACCTCCAGACTCCCAGCTAAGTGGCGCCTGGTACGGCACCAGGGACAGAGAAGACTGACCCCCCACCTCCACTTCCACCGTAAGCCCAACACCTCCACCCGCATCAGCCGCAAGAGGATCAGCAGTCCGGATCTGATCCAACCGCAAAACCAAATCTTGCCTCCCCTGCTCACCGCTTCCAACACCAGCATCTCCGGAAGGGCCCTGATCAGACGAAGACAGACCGGCCGTCGCTGCACCCGACAATCCCAACAGGAGGGAGGATGGCACCTCCCGACCCCCGGCAGGGGAGGTGACAGAGAGGGCAGCACCACCTGCCGACGGCAGCAGCTGGCCGTCAGGTTGATCCACCGCTGCCGACTGGCCCCTGAACTACCACTGCTCGACCCGGGCTGGACAGCAGATGGGGCTGTGAACACCCGCAGGCCAGTGGCAGGGCTCCCCACAGGACTCCCACTGATCAGGTCCGCCACAGGGAGGAGCAACAGACTAAGCGCCTGCTGGCAAAGGGTCCTTTGAAATGGAAATTCCGACGGATGATCATTGCCACTAATCCAATGATGAACACGGGAAAAACCCTCTCATACACACAGCACATGCAAAGGAAGACGGGTTCTCCATGTTACCATCTCATATTTTCCTCTCCATGTTACCATCGCATATTTTCCATCCATGCAACTCTTAACCAAGAGTTCGCTTGTAAACACCACTACAATGTTAAGAATCATTTATCCTTCCCCAAATCCTAGGCGTTGAGATAGGAGATTCCTTTTCTTATAAGTCGGTCCAACTCTTCGTGGTATCTAACGTAGGACTAAAGTCACTATATTCTCTGTGCCTTCGTGCACATCTGCAACCCAGATACTTGTCGTAGAATTGGGGGAAAGATCACGAAGGCACAGAGAATCTGTTCCCAGAATGTGCCTTCGTGCACATTTGGGTGATCTTTCCCCCAATTCTTGGTATATTCTCCTTTGAGTATGTTCTTCAATTCTACGACAAGTATTTGGGCGATCTTTCCCCCAATTCTTGGTATAGCCCCCTAACTAGTAGTCGCCTTCAAGTTGGGGGGCCTGCCATACCATTTGTCGGCGGCAGCTTAGGGCTTGCGCCTGCCTTCGTCATCATCCCATGTGGCTACCTTATCCACGCCCAGCGTTAGTTCAGGCACTCGCATGGCTAACTCGAGAGTGGTCTCCAGTATACCATGGTGCTCGTCAAACATTCCTACTGAGGTCTCGCCAATGGCCAGGGACAAGTGCTAGCGAGTTGATCTTGGGGCCGTGGCAGCGATGGACCGCTAGCGCCGCCTGTTGAAGAAGAAGAAGGTCGTCATCGCTGAGACATCGTGTGGTCGGATGCCTCCTCCTCCTTCATTGTCTATGAACTCTGCAGTCACCAGGGCCGACTCAGTGGAGGTCCAACTGCCAGTACCGTCCCCTCCTATCCGCTCATCGTAGACGTGGGCTTGTCCATCCGTTCCCATTGAGGAGCCAACTGAAAGGGGCGAGACGACATGCCCTACTACTAATCCTAGCTCTCCCCTGACCGAGGACGCCTCGAGGGTACTCACCTATCAACTGGAAGCCTACACGCTGATGGAGAAGTCCTTGAAGTCGACGGAGAGCTCAGCCACCCTCTCCCTAGGGATTGACAGTGAACTGCTCAGTCTATCAGCCAGGAACCTGTGCTCAATGGCTTGGGCTCTTGGCATGTGGGGAGTCCACTTTTGGGAGGCTGCTCGGCATCTGGCTGATAGCCTTGTCGAGTGGTCATCGCTGGAGGCCCAGCTTCAGAAGATGAAGGTTGAGCAGATCGGCATTCAGGAGCTTCTAGAGTCCTAGAGGTGCAGGCTAGTAGAGGCCGAGCGCGGCCGGGACGCCTTCTGAGTGCAGGTCCAGTCATCCGAGGACCTTTGGAGGCGGATGCAACCCCGTGCCAAGGTGGCAGAGGAGCGGGCGACTGGGCTGGAGGCTACGGCCGGTCAAGTGAAGAAGGAGGCAGGGGCAGCCATGGCCAAGATTACAGAGCTTAAGGCAGCGGTCGCTATAGCCAGGGCCGGGGGGATGAGGGCTGGTGAGGAGGCGATCGAGTGCTTTCGAGAGTCCTCAAAATATGAGGCCAAGCTAAATGCCGCTGCCCTCAAGGTCTATGGGCTGGCGAGAGATGCCAATTTCAAGGATGGTTGGGCGACTGCTCTTTAGGCAGCTGCTGATGCCATGGGGGCCCAAGTGCCAGTGTTATCGCCTCCGATGCCATTCGAGCCAGAGGGCGACTAGGGCAAGGAGGAGCAAAGTGAGGAGGAGCCGAGCGCAGCGGGGCAGGACGTGGGGGCCAAGCACTCGATGGACTGAGAACTGGTTAATCTGACAGATGACCCTCCACCACCGGGGTCGGTGCCTATGGATGCACCCGAGACTCAGGGCTCGACACCCGCCCAAGCAGCTGAGGTTGCGAGAACTTCAGGGTGAAGTGCTCGCACTGCTAGAGGCTTTCTCCATCCTCTTCTTTCTCTTTTTTTTCTTGTATCTTTTGGGTATGCCCGAGCAGGCGTAGCCCTTCTTCTGTATGCTTTTTGCTAAAAGTAGAATATATTTATCTTGCTTCCTGAACGTCTTGTCTGGTTGGTATCTCTTTGCCACTTATAGAGACTTGGGTCACTTTCCTTTGTTTAAACCCCCTCGGGACACGAACCGATGAATGAAGGTCCTTCAGGAAGCGTGGGATACTTGATTGGCCGGATTCTCGAGATCTTGTCACTTCACTTCCCGTTGAATCTGGAGGGGAAGAGAGCCCCTGACTCTTTTTAGAGGTTTACTCATCTCCTATATATAGGAGATCTGTGAGAAGCCTTGGAGGTACCCAATATTCTCTCTTTGTCTAGCAAATCGCCTTCCGAAGCGATGTCTGTTGACACCCATTTTCAGCCTATAAGTCAAGTCTTTCTCTTATTCATCTTTCATGATGTCCCGAATTACCTATCAACTCACTCGTAAACAAAGTAAATAAGAATAACTTTAAATTAATTTACCCCACTTAAAATAATCTAGGTTAAAATTAATCCTCTGCCAAAGCGGAGCTTAAGCAACAGAGGATTTTCCCCGAGGTTCCAACCCTGGGATCCTCTCATCCGTTTCCTACCTTGCAGATCCCCCATTAGTGGTGACGTCAATAACATCGACGGCTCAGGACTAGGCGTGAGATCACGCCTCTTCATCTGGCGTCGTCTGTGGGAAACGTACGAAGAGCCAACATGGTATGAAGAAGTTCTAGCAGGAGAAACGTCGGTGACAAAGGAAAGGCACCGATGACCGCGGAGGGGGAGCGTATACCCGTACATTCCTCCACGGACGCCCCTCAACCAGCAAGCTGACGCCCTACCTCTAGTGACCACGGGGGGACAACCCGCCCTTGAGGCCCCCGAGGCCCTACAAACCCTCAACACCAAACTGGACACCCTCGTCGACCTGATGAGGACCCAAGTGGCCAGGGAAGGAAGGTCACTACCGCCTCGGGTGAGTCCCCCCCACGCAGAAGCTTCTCGACAAACGGCTGGAGGCCGCTTCACCCTCTACGGTGGGTGACTTATTCGCCACGGGCCAGGCGGGCCCTCAGACGCCCCTCCTCTAGAGCAAGAAGCCTCCTCCAATCCGAGAGTGAAGAAACACGGGCTGCCCCAACACCACTTAGAAATAGAAGCTCCTGCTGATGAACGGTGGGATGACTACCACAGGCGAGCTCATAGCATTCTGACTACATGCCAACCAGAGCTATCTCTCTGCCTGTGGGACTTTGAATGACATTTTGTCAAGTAGGAGCGCGCCCTCCGCACCTCGTAAAAAGGCTCCGTCTCGGAGGACGAGGAGCAATCCCCATTCTCTGACAAGATCTTGAGGGCAGATGTTCTTCCAAGAGTCACCCTCCCAACCTTCAAGCCCTATGATGGCCAGGGTGACTCGACCGACCATTTCGATAACTTTGATGCTCTGATGACACTGCACAGAGCTACTAACTCTATCAAGTGCTGCGCGTTCATAACCACCTTGGTGTAGGGGGCCCAAGTCTGGTTCCGTGCACTCACCCCCGGCAGCATCACCAACTTCCGATAATTCAGATGACTGTTCAAGGAGAGCTTCGCTGGCAATGGCCCTCCAAGGTGGATAGCGGGGTTACTGGCCCTCAAGCAAGCACAGGAGGAGAATGCTGGCTTACATCAACCATTTCAAAATGGAAGCCTGGCACATCCCTCGCCTAGATGTGGCCTCTGCCATCACCACACTGACCGGAGGCACCCGTGACGAAAGTCTCCGATGAGAGTTGGTGCTCCACCCGCCTTCCTCCCTCACTGATCTCATGACCTTGGCTCTGCGCCATGCGGAGTGCGAGGAGGTCCTCATTGCATGTCGAGATCCTGTGAGCTCGAGAGGGGAGGGGGAGAGAAAGAGGTCATCCGACCAGCCTTCTGAATAGGGGAAGAGGAGGAACTGAGAGGGCGACCGAAAGGAACCCTCGCGCATGTTCGAGCGTTGCACTCCTCTGTCTGCACCTATCTACCAAATTTATGAAGAGATAAAGGACTCGGGACTACTCCGCCACCCTGAGCCAATGAAGACTAACCTAAAGCGCCGAAGTTTTTGGAAGCACTGTCAGTTCCACGATGACCATGGCCACCATACTAGGGACTGCCAGTGTCTCAAGGACGAGATCGAAAGTCTCATCCGCCAAGGCTGTTAATGCCAGTACGTGGTCGACCGATACGAAGACTGTGGAGTCCCACCAGAAGAGATCGATAACCACCCTCGTGGAGTCTGCATCAACGTCATCTCAGGAGGATCCTCCTTAGGGGGAGAGAGCAGCCTAGAAAGGAAGCACCATGCCAAGTGAGCCTTCTGGGCTTTCGAGCCTCCTAAGGCTTCGCAAGTGACCAGCCAGAAGACCTTGGTCTTCTTGGACCAATATCTCGAAGGAGTGGTCACCCCCCATGATGATGCCCTTGTTATCTCAGCCACAATAAATCATTGTAACGTGGCCCGGATCCTAGTGGATAATGGCAGTGCCCCTAATGTTTTGTTGTACGAGTGTTTGCTAAAGATGGGTGAAAACCCATCAAAATTACGTCCGATCTGAACCCCCCTATGCCTTATGTGCGATTGTATCGCGCTCTGATCATGCTTGCTTGCGAGAGGCTTACCATGTCTGTTGTTCACGTCTCCCTGAGCAAGTCTTTCGTTGTAAATAAAGGCTCAGGGCGTGACAGCTAAGTTGGTATCAGAGTTAGAATCTAAGTCTCAGGACTTAAGAAAAGGAATCATGTCATAGGATAAGTCCAAGGTTTAAGGACCTCTACGTACGAAATTAAGAAAGAAATTTTCACACCCATGTGAGAATTGGGTAGAGCCTAGGATAAGATAGATAATTATTTTTAAGGTTAAATTCCCCTACTTTCACGAGAAATAACAAGTTGTTATGTTTCTCTCAGGTACCTTACTTTGATTTCAAATGACACATCGTGTAGATTGGGATGGCATGCAACAAACGGTGGCTGGCCTTACCTAGGCACTGCAAACAATGGCTCAGGCAGGTGCAGGAGCCAGAGCAGGTAGTCTACACCAAAATTTTCAGAGTCTCAACCCTCCGCGTTTCTATGGTTCTTCGAACCCGGACGAGGCAAAAAACTGGATCGACGAGATAAACATGATTTTTGATGTTATACAATGCACCGATCAGGAGAAGGTGCGTTTAGCAACCTTCCAATTAAATAAGGACGCTCGGACGTAGTGGAAGTCAGTTCTGACACCACCAGTTGATACACCACACACATGGGAAGGTTTCCTCACGTTATTTCGTTCCAAGTATTTTTTAGAGCATGTCAAGGAAAGGAAGGCTATGGAGTTTGCGTCCCTTCGCCAAGGGATGTTGTCAGTAGCAGAATATGAGTTACAGTTTTCCAGACTAGCACCATATGCGTCACATTTGATCAGTACTGATTTATTAAAAGCAAATAGGTTCATGGACGGGTTACGGCCCAGTTACATTCAACAATTGGGTACCCAGAATATTCGCACCTATGAAGAGATGGTCCAGCGGGCCTATCTGTGTGAAAGGACCTTAGAAAAGGTCGAGAAGATGAAGGGGAAAGGAGAAGAATCAAGCCGACGATCCGATCGGCGATTCAAGAAAGAGAAATTTAGTATCACAGAATCCTACAAGAGCCGTGATAACAAGAAAAGGTCTAGGAGCGGGAACGGAGGAAGTTCCCAGAAATACAAGAAAGTGAAGAAAGAGGAGAAGCAGGTCATGGCGGCCTGTACGTTTTGTGAAAAGTTTGGCCACTCAGCAGAAGAATACTGGAAGCGCCTCGGCGCTTGCTTACGTTGTGGAAGTAGGGAGCATCGCATGCCCGATTGCCCCCTTATGAAAGATCAGACAACAGGAGGAGGAAGCAGGAGGCAAGCTCGCCTCAATGCAGTATTAGAAGATGAAGAAGTGCCCAGGGACGGTGGGCTCATGGAAAGTACAATTCAAATTTGCTCTCGTCTTGCATTTGTGCTATTTGACACTGGTGCTTCTCATTCCTTTATCTCTACTTCTTTTGTTAAAACTTTACCTGTTGAATCAGTTCCTTTACCTTCGGACCTTTCTATAACTACACCTTTAGGCACTGGAACCAAACATACCGAATACTATCCCAATAGTGAAATAATCATTGAAGTCCACAATCTTCCCGCAAACTTAGTATGCCTTGACATGAAAGGATACGATGTTATCTTGGGGGTAGATTGGCTAGTAGATCATGATGCCAATATTAATTGCTAGAATATGGTTATATCTTTCCGTAAGCCAGGTATTTCAAGATTTTCCTTATTTGGCATCAAGTATAGGAAGCATCCTACAATAATTTCTTCTCTTCACGCTTGCAAACTTATCTCGCAAGGATGTGAAACTTTTCTTGCTTCGGTCATAGTTACGGATTCCAAGGAGATCATCCTAACAGACATCCCCATTGTAAATGAATTTTCCAATGTATTCTCATCCGAGTTACCAAGTTTACCACCCGAGAGGGAAGTAAACTTCACCATTGAACTCATTCCAGGAGCGGCACCTGTGTCTATAGTCCCTTACAGGATGTCCCCCACAGAGCTTAAAGAATTAAAAAGACAGTTGTAGGAATTGTTAGACAAGGACTTCATCAGACCAAGCACATCCCCTTGGGGTGCGTCAGTTTTATTTGTCAAGAAGAAGGATGGCTCTCTCAGGCTATGCATTGATTACCGGCGGCTAAATCAACTTACAATTTTATTAAGCCAGTAATGAAGTCCACTTTGAGGCATTATATTATGACATGAAATTTACTCAACATAGCATCAATTTTGGTGTGTCTACAGCATCATGGTTAGTTAGTTGCATGTCATAATCATAATCAACTGGGAAAGTGTAATTATTTACTTACCCTCTTGGTGAGTGCAGCCTCGGCCTCCTCGGCCCGCGCCACCATCCTCGCAAACTCCGCATCTCGCTCAGCACGATCCACGGGAGGCTAGGAGGAGCAAGTTGGTGCGTCAGCTCCCTGATGTTGGGTCCCCTCGGCTCGCTGCATTTAGAAGTCCAGGTTAGTCAACCTCATAAGCATCTGCACAATTGAGTTTAGAGTTCAGTGAAACTCACCAAGAGGTCCAGCGCCTGCTGGAGCTCGTCCCTCTGTTGGACCGAGGAGTGGAGAAGACCCTAAAGCTCTGTGATCCACCCCTGGGGCTCGAGCTGCATGTAGAAGTCAAATGTCAGTTCATCATGGTCATAAAGCACAATAGAAAGTATAAGGTTAGAGTCGTACTGATCGTCGAGCGCTATGGAAGACCGGGTCTCTGTAGCGTCGCGCGTAGGCCATCAGATAGGCCTCCTCGCTCTCTACTCGGGTAGATACCACTTGCCTGAGTGCTGTCCAGTCCTAGACCTGCTCCACTGTTGGGACAGTCTAGTCCGTCTCTGTCACTAGTCCCCGCGCGTGTCGTCCGACCCGCTCCTCCAGCTTCTCAGGCACCGGGAAGTCGATCGCTGCCTGGTGGACCCCAATGGTCCTCATCACGAGTCGGTAGTAGAGGGGCTCCACCACATTCATGTAGTGGAGCCAGATGTCCCTCCCCACATAGGCCAGAGCCGCTACCACCCACGGCTGGCCCTCGTGCCCCTCACCCTGGTAGGGTGTCCACCAGACCTGTCAAATAGGCAAAGTGCATCAACATAAAGAGCATATGGTTGCATTAACACAAAGTTTAAGTTTAGGACCTTATCGAGGCGTAGGGCAGGGTGTCGAGGTCATCCTGGATCACCCAAACCTGGCGTCACAGGGATCCAACCTCCTGTGGTGCCATCCACCGTCACGCGATAGGCAGTCACTCTGGGTACGTCTCCACTCCTCTCCCCAGCCCAGGTAGGTGTACATAGGCCCACACCTGCATTGCATTACAATAAGTGTCAGCATTTATAAAATGCATATCGTAATTGCATAATCATTTTAGGGATTTGAGTTGTACCTAGAGCAGGGGCGAGAAGTCGCCGAGCATCGTCCGTCGGTTGGTAGAGCTTAAAGTATCGAAGAGGAAGGTGAGGAAGGCCGCTCCCCACGTGTAGTCTCCAACGCGGTCGACGCCCTCCAGAAGTGGCAATAGGTGGTAGCTGACCACGTCTGCTCGGGTGGCGAAGAGGAGACTCCCAAAGAACAGCGTCAGGAACCTCCTTAACACCACGTCCACCTCTGGCCCCGGTGCGGTTGCTACCCATGGTCGTGCCTGGTCCACGAGCCATCTGAGGTGCTGCTCCGGTAGCTCTCCCATCGCGATCCCGGCTCCTCGGAGGCCGAGACTCTCCTACAGTCTTGCTTGCTATAGGGTCGTCGATTATCACTCTGGCCGTAGCAGCTCCAGGCCCAGCAACCTCTGGGCTAGCTCCCGGTAGTAGGGGAAGGTCCTCCTGCTGACCGGTGCCTCGTGCATGTGTAGGCCAGTGATGCGCGCGACGTCCTCCAGTGTTGGGACCATATGACCCCACGGGAAGAGGAATGTCTGGCTCACCAGATCCCACCGGTCGTGCAGGGCGTAGAGAAGGGCAGTGTCGAGTCTGGTCACCTCCACTCCTAGAAACTCGTCGAACCCCATCGCCACCAGGCGCTCCCTCTGGAAGTCCGACAGTGTGAGGTACACTGCCTGGACCTGGAGACAGGAGATCTGGGTCCTGCGCTTTCCCTGCATGCATTTATACCATATGCATTAGTCATACACGTCATAATAAATCATGTGTCAAAATAAAATGAAAGAAAAAAATGCATTCTGTCAGGTTAACGGTCCCCTCTGGGCTGTTTATATCACCATAACGGCCTGTTTCCAACTGTTTTCTAACTCTAAAGCCATTTCTCTGATCTAAAGTTGAACAGTCAACCATTGACCGCTTTGATTAGAGGGGGTCCAACTTGTAATAAACTTATAATTGAAATAAAAATTCTATTTTTATTCAATTATATCTTGTCTTATGTTATGCTCTAATTGACTAGGCTATTTAACTAAAATGTTCCGAGCAAATGAACATGTTCCGCTGCTATCAGCTCGGGGCGTGACATCTATATTGTTGACTCATCAAAGGAAACTCCTGATTCAGTGGAATCACGTGGTCGCATCCGAAGTTCCTCACGAACTGATGCGGGTAGTACGACTCCGAGGCACTCGTCACGGATCAGTGCAGCGCCAGCACCGTCGGTCCGGTGCTCATCACCCAATCTGTGTACAATGCCACGTCCGGCTCCTGCTGGTAGGGGAGGGCACTAGTCGCCCCTCCACTCGACGGCATAAGGAGTAGGCGAGAATCCCTCGTGGCGCAGTCAAAGGGTAACCCCTCCTTGCCCTTGCCGGGTAGGTTACACAGGGCTCTCCTAGCCCCCTCCAGCTGTGCTGCAGCGTCTCCGTCTGGCTGGTTGGTGAAGCTAAACAGTAAAGGTGACACCGGATTCACCACGGTCCCCCGAGTCACCAGTCCCAGAAATAGCAGACCGGCCCACACACTAAGGTAGTGGGTCGGCAAGAGTAGACTCCTCTCGCGTGGTGCCGGATGCGCTGCCAGTACTCCTAGCCCCTGATATATATTGGCCAACGCTACGGGAGTCAGAGCCAGTCTCCATCCTTCCGCTAACAAACACGCGGGCCATAGCAGCTCAACATTGAGTAGGCCGTCCTCCCCGTGTGGGACCACGAACGTTGCCAACCAGTACATCAAATAGGCTGCTAAGTGCATCACGTCTGACAGCCCATGGGGGTTCCACCCCTCCCGTGACACGTAGCTGTACCGTGAGTATGTCAGGAACCGCAGCTCCACCTCTGTATACTCCTCCCACGGAGTCTGGTCTCTCGCAGACTCCTGATAGAAACAAAAGGGCCCATTGTAGAAATGGCGAACCCACACGTTCAGTGGCACCCTAGGAGTTTGTGCAGCCTTTTCTCTCCCGGCCAGGGCTAAGTCCCTCCAAGTCTTCAGTAGATAACAACAGCTGTAAGGAACTCGGTACTATCCCTGCCCATATGTATGGCTGCAATGGAGGTCGTCCAGCACTACCTCCTCGTATCCCTCGCCACTGATCGACAGCCCTAAGATCCAGAACAGAGACCACAAGTCTAGTGAATTCTCCCCCTTAGCCATTGCCACTATGTTCCATCGACGGTTGAAGAGCTCCAGTAACGCCTGTAATAGCCCTGTGTAGTAGGGGTACTCGTACAAGGCCACAGTCACGGCGTACCTGATGTCGGCCCTGTCCAGCAGCACCCAGTAGTGGCGCACTATCCCCATCAACCACTCAGTGGCTCCCTGATGGTACCGGTGTGAAGGAATCACTACCCAGCGGCCGTACCAACTGACAACTGTCTGTCGTAGATTCCCATCCAGAAGGCTGTGGTCGTCATAGCCCTCTCCAGCATCCTGCACCCCAGACGGCTCCAGCACCAGTCCACTCGTACCCTTTATCTCAGTCCAGTGATGGTCGTGCAAATCCCAAGAGGCGGGACCAATCGCTCCTACTCAGACCACAAACTGATCTGCTCTGCTAAAAAAGCCCAGGCACTCAGCACTGGGGAACTGGCACTGGCTCCAGTAGTCTCTAGAAAAACTCGAGAAGCTACAGAGAATGACCTAGTGCAGGCTGTCCCTGCCTACCAGAATCGCCCGCTCGAGTCGACGGCGCGCTCCAGCAACCTGTGAGTCTCCCTCCTCCATGTCAGGTGGGATGTAGCTCCGGATGAACTCAAAAAGGTGGCGGTCCAGAGGGAACTCTATCGGGTAGCCTCC
Organism: Amorphophallus titanum; assembly: GCA_024336825.1. Classification (NCBI taxonomy): domain Eukaryota; kingdom Viridiplantae; phylum Streptophyta; class Magnoliopsida; order Alismatales; family Araceae; genus Amorphophallus; species Amorphophallus titanum. The sequence continues at coordinate 5,339,526 of JANBPO010001371.1, read as the reverse complement.
ACTGCAATCGTAGGTGTACAGCCCACCTGCCTCTGAAATCTGGGCCAACTCTACGGTCCTAACTCCACTCGCTCCCTCTCCGACAGGGCCCTCCACTACCACTGTATGCTCAGAGTCAAGCTGCTCCACACTAGCTATAGTGATGACTGACGGGCCTAGAGGAGGCATGGGCCACTCAGTCCTCCTCACCTAGTAATCCTCCTCCCGGGCCACACGCCTCAGGACCCGCTCGTCTCTGCCAAATCATGCCATAGCTGCAAGACAAAGCACAAAAATGGTCAGCGCACTGGGAGCCTTCGAATGCGAACGGCGGACGCGGGAGCGTGAAGGCATTAACGGGGATTTGACTTGGGCGTCCTTGGTGGTAGGAGGTAGGCAATGTGTCTTCATCCCCAGTCGACACCCCAGCTAACCCGTTGCGTGCCAAGAATCCATAGGGGGTGGGTACGAGATCTTGTCTGCCAGACGTGCCGGATGGCATGGTCCAGGGCGTGCCGTCGAAGGCCATTCGCAGGCGTGCCGCTGGAGCGATTACAAGCGTGCCGCTGAAGATGCTCAGGGTGCGCGTGCTGGGAAAGGCCACCAGGGGTGTGCCGGCGAAGGGCAGCCAGGGTGTGCCGCTGAAGGCGCCTGGGGGCGTACCGCTGAAGGAGCTCAGGGTGCGCCGTTGAAGGGCCTGGGGGCGTGCCATTGAAGGCGCTGGAGGGGCGTGCTGTTGAAGGCGCTGGAGGGGCGTGCCGTTGAAGGCACTCAGGGTGCGCCGTTGAAGGGCCTGGGGGCGTGCCGCTGAAGGGCCTTAGGGTGTGCCGCTGAAGGCGTTCAGAGGGCGTACCGGTGAACGGCCCAGGGGGCGTGTCGCTGAAGCGAGGTGTGCCGCTGAGCAGGGCATGCCGTTGAAGGCTGCAAGAGTGTGCCATTGAGGTAGACTTGGGCCCGTTTCGAGCCCGACCAACGGTCCACTTAGTTTTCTTCTGGGCCCACAAGTTGCGGGCTTCCTAGGGGTTGGTTTTCTCTTCGCTGACGTGACTCCGAGGGTGGCTTCACGATAGTGTATTGTTTGTTCGGAGAGTGCGGATGGCCCACCCTTTCCGCGATTTCTTCGGCTGAAGTTGTTTGTCGATGCTGGACTGGTCGGGACATGCGGACGTGCAACTTTACACATCCACACTTGGGGGAAGCGAGCGGGGCGTGGAACCCTGAAAGATACATCTTCTTGGCGGTGGAAGTAGTCCCACCATGCCCGAGCTTCATCGGTGGTCGTCTAGCCCGCCCGATGCCTATTTGGCAACCTAAACTGTGCTGCGGATGGAGGAATGTGCTGGTCATAGCCAAAATTTTGACTGAATCAGAAGGGATAATATGGATCCAACCACAATAGACTGCTCTTTCTGAAGACAAGGACACTGGGTCTAATAGCCAACGCCCAATCAATCAATTCCGATTCCAAGACGGGCCTCGTGCACATGGCGCCAACAATCGGATGAATGTACTCTTCAGTCTCAAACAAGCGGCACTGCCGCATCTTGTTTACAAGTGGACTTGAACCAGCTGCCAGGCTCCAGAAATATAAAACTCCGGGGGAGTCCATTGGGACCGTGGTTAGCTTACCCCGAATAGCAAAAAGCTGGTCCACTATTGAAGATGGCTCGACACTAGCAAATTCTATCATCCTCGGCACGGGACGGTCTGACTGCAGTGACCGAGGAGCAGCTTCCGGGAACAGGGTGCAAACCCAGGCATTGAAGAAGTGCAACGAACCGACCGTCCGTGAATTTCTGGGGATACGTGACTTGTACAGATCACCCAGCATTTTGTATATCAGGCATAGGGCCACTGGACAAAGGGACAGCTTCGTGCCCCAAGCCATTAAGCATGCAGGGTAGATGGCTTTTGCCCTGATTATAGTTTCGTCACCCTGAGGGAGGGCGAATGAACAGAGCCAATACGTCAATTATGCAGCACAGTGAGTGATTGCATCAACTCCCGTGGGGTTTGGGCCTCTCTGTCGCCCTCCCCTCGAAGTGGACGGAAAGGCCGCCTGCCGACGGACCCTCTTCTTCCGCCCTGCTGCCGTTGGAGCCACGGTGGGGAAGTCTTCATATTTCTGCTCCCCATGTTGAAGCCATGTGCCCATCCGTACACGCCTCTTTTCCCCAGGCTTGCGCGCCTCCCTCGTGCCATGCGTCAAGTGCCACAGTGTACGATACGTCTTCATGAGATAGCGGTAGGCGAAGCCTGTAAAATATTTGCCCTCGCCGTCGATCTGGTCCTTCAGCTAGTTGGGGAAGCAAATTTCTTCATACGGCTCTCCATCAATTGGCAGGCTGCTCAACTGTGAAAGGCTCCAGAGGTCCAAGGAAGTTTCCCCCTCTGCAGTGTAAAAAGTGTTGTACTCTGGGTAGAACACTTCAATCATTCCACAGCATAGACCTCTGGAGATTGGATCGGGACCATTCATTTCTGGGCACTGGCTGCGCACTCCAGCCCCCTGGTGAACAGTAAGAGAGAGTGCAAGGACGACCTGGTGGAAAAGTACGTCCACCCGATTAGCCAGGCGAATGTGGTTCGCCCGTTGCTGGAACCTGAATTGAGGGACTGGGTGCTGTCCATCCATCCTAGCGTGCTGGCATTCAGGAATGCGAAGACGTTACTACTGGAGCCATAATACCCTTTCCATTTTGGCTGAAACTTTAGCTACGACCAGCATATTCCTGTATACAGCGCCCAGTTCGGCTTGGCGACGCGGGCTCTTCGGGGAAGCTTGGTTGCAGAGAACGCCAGAGTCTGGTGGGACTTCTTCCACTGGGCGGATGCCGCTACCTTTAGAGTACCAGCTCCTGGCCGCGTCCCTCAGGTGACACCTGAGTACGTGAAGTGGTGGAACGCCCGCACGGCCTTTTATCAGTCTCACAAGACCGACTATTGGGACAGGGTGGAGAGGGGATTCTTGAGATCACAGCCCGTGCCCATTCTTGATGTCGGCCCAGAGCACCTCCTACACATGTGGTGTGGCAAAAGCAAGGATGTGGCCGACTACATGATCGCTCGTAAGGCGGCTCGAGAGGGTAAACTGGCGCCACAGGCCAAGCTATCTTCGGTGGTGAAGGATGATTTAAAGAAGACCCTGTGGGACCTCTACCGTGTCGGGTCGGACCGCCTGGAGCTGATCAACTATCCACTGTCGGTAGAAGAGGAAGGCATACCCGCAACCAGCTGGCAGGCTGAGAAGGACTTGATTTGCCCCTACCGCACATTTGTGAGGAGGGACAAGCAGAGGCCGCAGAACTATGCAGACACTACCTGGTTCTACGTCCTCCTGTGGGTGCATGGGCTAACTATTGTGGCCCGACCGGTGGCCATCCTGCGGCAGCACCTACATGTGGCCTATCATTATGCCAAAGGATGGGGGATGGATCATTTCAACCTGTATTGCCATCTGCCTGCCAAGAGACATGCAGACATGGCCACCCTTGCCGACCACTGTCAGACGATCGGGGATGTGTGTTGGCCAGTCCGAGAGACCGCCCACCGCGACAAAGAGCCATCCCTCAACTACTAGCCAATGTCACTGTGGCTCTATACCAGTCCACACGATAGTTGAAATTTCCCTTCCTTTGCATTCATGGTTGCCCCCCCTTTTTTTAGGGTGCTGAATGTTGATCAATTCTTCACTTTGCTTGTCCTTCCTTTTCACAGATCATCTGAATAGTACACAGATGGCAACTTACTGCAACCTCCTTCGACAGGCGAAAAAGCCAGCGCATTTTGAAATGGCGCCGCCAGCACCGACTACAACCCCTCTGCCTCCACCCGCAAAGAGGCCCCAGCTAAAATTGCCCATGAGGAAATCTCTGGACGAGGTGAAGGCTGCGGGGCAGTGGGAGGCTAAACGCCAGAAGACGGAGGCCGCCAAGGCTACCAAAATCGTTCCCCCGCCACCTCCGATTCCATCTTTTGAGGAATTCGAGGCCGGTCAAGTCGAGCCGAGCCAACCTGCCGGCGAGATTCTCCTGTCAAAAGCATCTTTCAGGTGAAGTTTATTTCTATGTCAGAATGGGTCGCTTACACCTGGGTGCTTCTGCTTTTATCCATCAGCTAGGGAGGAACCAATGCCTTCGTCGATCCCCGAGGTAGGAGAGGCTTGGGTCGGGTCGGAGCCACCGTCCACCCCAACTCCCTCACCCAAGGCCACCGGAGAACCTCGAAAGGAGTCACCAGTAGAGAAGGCGTTAGCGGCCACCAAAATAGCCAGGAGGAAGGAGATAGAGCAGAGGAGGGTGGATGCTATTCGGACCGTCTCGGCCTCCCCTCTGCCTTCAGTCCCGTCTTTTGACCAATTTACCGTGGCTCGGACCGAACCAAGCCATTCTACCGGTAAGGTTCCTGGGGTACTGATATTCTTTAGGACTTAGTCACCTCCTAGGATGGAATCTTCGTGCATGTATAACACATGCGTTTCTTCCTTTCAACTGGTGCAGAGGAGACGTGTTCGGGATCATGCGTGAAGTCTGTGATAGTCTCCACCGAGGCAGTCAGTCGACAGGAGTTAGAGCAGAGGAAGGCAGAGGCTGAGAAGTTTGTGGCCGCGTTCACGGTTGTACTGGACCCTTTCAAATAAAAAAGATAAAAATCTTTAAAGGTTGTTATTCTTTAAATTTAATAATGTAAACGGTTCGAACTGGGAAATCGAAGGCTATTTGGGAAAGGATTGTTTTGGGAAGGAATAATACGTAGGAAGTCGAATATCAGTAGGAATCTTAGATGGGAATCCTACTCCTAAGCAAACTCTAATAGAATTCCAACCTTATAAATACACCCTTCAGAACACACAAGGGTTAATGCCTCTTAGTATTCTATGACGACTTGCTGCTAGTTTCTTCCCGTTATTGATCCGTGAGGAACTTCTGTTTCCGACGCTATTGTGGGGAGCGGCGTGTTCCTCTACACGAACGAGAAGAAACTGCATCTTCTTCTCCACTGCTACTGCTGCTGCATCCGGTGACCCTATTCATCCCAGTTACTTGTCTTATGCGTCCAGTGCAACAAGAAGTCTTTGCTTGTTCTTCCTCTCCTTCTGCTACTAAGAGAGGGAAACATCTTCTTAAGTCCATTGAAGCTGTAGCTACTATAGAGCATCTGCATCGTGAAGCTACAGTTGTTGTGTGTCCAGAACAGAGTACCGTATCCATAGCGACTGATCCTCCTAGTTCTTCACGTCTGTCAACCAAAATCACTCAGTTAGGTAGGTGTTCTCAAGTTTTAAGCCAAACCCTACAATTAATAATTCTTCTGCATGCATACAAGTCATTGGATATCAGTAGAAATATCAGTAGAAGACTTGCAGCATCAGATTTTGTGGTTTCTGTGTATACAGTGAAATAGTGACCCTCTTAAAGGCGCAATTTAATTAAGACCATGCAAACCGTCGTTACTTTGATAGTTAATTAATAAATACACATGTTCTAAAAATTAATAACTGTGAACCATGAAACCTAATCTAATGCATGAGCATACTGCTCGACTCTTGATATTTTTCTCCTCCTATACATGTACTTGTTCTGGCAAAATTATTTTATTTGGAAAAATGACACTGTTCATGCAATATCTACACTAGAATGAAACCACGACTGAACCTCTGTCACTATTTGAATATGGCGCCCCTGATTAGGGCGCTATATACTGAAAGGTGGCTGAACCTAGGGCGCCATTTACCCTGGGCATAAATTCTTTAGAGTTGTAACGTGTTCACATATAAAGTAAATCCTGAATCTAAATGGTCATGTAATTGAAATAAAAATCTAGAACCTATATGCTTCAAAATACCAAACTGGATTTAAAGAAATGGTGACACTGATAGAGGCGCCATTTTTCTGTGTACTTATTTCCCATCTGTTTTCAGTAAACATATCATAATGGGTTTATGTATAAATGGCACTATATTCCAGTCTGTGAGTATAGTCCCACGTTTCACGTTGTTTTATCGATTACCCTTAATTCTCATTGACTTATAAGCTCTCCATTGGATATTCCGTTCCTTTGGACTAGCGAGTTTGTCATAGAGACCTCCGTAAGTCAACGCTAGCCATAGATTCCCTCAAGAAAGTCGAGTAGGTTGTACCCTCAAAACCTATGATATATTGATATTGCCATGTCACTCTAAAGGAAACATGACACCCGGCCCTCATAGAGTGCTGTTATGGCAAATCTGTGAGAGGTCTGTCTCCATCTGACTTATAGGGTGCTAATTTGATTAACGACTACATTGGTTATTGCCGTTCTCTGTCATGAGCATGTTAAATGGGTGACCTTATTAGCGGGTGCTCAGTGTAAAAGCAACCATAGTGAGGAGGCACCACTTCTTCATTGCCTCGTTCAGAGAATGAGTGACCACCACTATAGGCGTGACTTCTTAGATATACGACGCTCTAATGAGACGTCATTTTCCAGATTTCTCGAATTATCTCGACTTTGTGTGTCATCTATCTGGAATCTCTGTTCAATGAAATCTACCCTACTATTCGTTCATGCTTGATCCTTGAAATTCTTGGCCATTAAAGTGGAATTAGTCTGGTCAAATGTCAGGGGGTATGGGTCTCAATTAAATGACATTTAAATGCTAGTGGTATAGGGTCCTGATCTGATCCCATGGGTGAGGCAAAGTCTAAACATATACTGGTATTATGATGATTGAGTGCTGACATTCACCAACTCGGTTAATGGCATTTAGGGGTAATCATAAAGTCGTGAGAACTCCTAAGTCCTCAGTCTATAGCAACACTCAACTCAGGCTTACAGGGAAATCCTCCCATGCGAGTCACAGACCAAGGATCACCATCCAACACCAACGTCCCTCCAGGGACATCCATACACAGACACCGCACATCATCCTGTCTCATCAAATCTTCATCACAACTCTTCCAAAGGACGCCTGCCAATCCTCAGCGCCGCTCGCACCACCGAGCCATAGGACACAATCTCTCGCAATCCTCGGCATACATCTGCCGCCTGCTACCACAACAACCTGGTCGACGACGCCGCGACCAATGCACACGGGCCCCCAAACAACACAGACCTTGCCATGGTCGACTACGTGGCTGGCCTTACCAGCCGCTCGCAACTACCAATTGGGACCCATAACCTTTCAGAGATCACTTCTCTAGGACCACGATCTCATTCGAGGATACAGCTTCCAACACAAGTCGAGCCCACGGCTTACCAACTCCAACCATCACGTCCTCGTCCTCCGCCAGGCGACTCCCTTAGCAACCTCATCCGGGTCTAACTCCAACGCCTGACACGGCTTCCAGCAAATGAACAGGGTACTCATGCGGCACACTTGCCGACACATTTCTCCCAACTTCCATCCTGCCAGTGCCACGAACTACAATACCTCAAGCAATAGCACGGCAAACAACACGGCTCACACAGCCAGGGACGATCTCACACCGAGGGACCAATCCTCCGATGCTCTACTCACCCTTTGGAAATCCGCCCGTAGCAACCCACGCTACGATCCTGGACCCGTGAGTTATGGGCCCACCAGGCTTTTGCTGTGCACTCTGATCCACGCGCACAGCCACCACAATGACTCGGGATCCGCCATCCTGACACTCCTCAACTCGACCGTTGACTCCAAAAACAGTGTAAACTCCATTACCTCGAACCCAAAGCGCAGATTCTCTCTCTTAATCTGGCAATCCTCTGTAACTCTGCAGGCTTCGATCCACAACACATCGAGAATCACAACACCAGTCACGAGTCTTCACAAGCACCGCCCAACTGGCCTCATCCTTCCAGAACAGTGCCAACACACCCTCACGCCCCAAGGGGATGGGCAATGCTTCTCACAGCCATACTGCCAAAAATACAGAACGCGTCTCGCACGGACCTCATGGCACACGATAAAGCCAACCAATCCGAACACATAATGCAAGACGACAAGCTTAAGGAAAGCGCGATTCTCTTCGACCAAGGAGGAATCAACATACCTCCAACAAATCGGGAGATCTTCATGCTGGACCTGACCTCGAGCCTCACGCATGCTGGGAACCACATCTTCCATCACCAGGAAAATCATCACTTCCGCCAAGTCAACTCCTCCGACAACACTCGCCAAGTGTCTCATCGGACCCCACTCACAGCATCTCCCAATGCACCATCGTCGCAATTCCTCAAACTGCCACTCATCACGCCTCGAGCACTAGTCCAACTGATCGCCAACCATATAGCCACAACGGTTAAGCTAGCCGCTACCGCATGCTCCTTACTTATGCTTGCCTCTGATCTTGAAACCATTAACACACCAAAACACTTACCAAGGAGCGAAGAGAATCCACAAAAGACGCCAAGCTCAAAGGCTAGGACACCTCTAGCCACCGGACATCGTTCCAGCGAATATGCCCGTGCTAACACCAAATCATTCTCGATACTCGAGTCCTCAAAATATCCATCTCCTGAGCTGCTGCCACGCGGACCACCACGCCAAGAGCGGCAACACAAACCATGCTCAACACCCGCCAAAGCTCATCCTCGAGTCCCGAACTCGCCACAGAACCTTTACATCTCACCTACTACCTCGCACGGCACATCCAAAAGCGATGCAATGGCCCCAAATTCCACAATCTGGGCCACGAACCAAACCACCGCCACACAACCTCGAAGGAAATCCAAAGCTGACACAGCCTATTCACGCGCAGAAGTGCAAGACTTAAAGCTCACTGAGACAACTCTGTCCCAATCCTACCTCGAAATCCGCAAAAATAATCGAGACCGACACGTCATTTCTAACGTCACAGAGCATGACGAGAAAATCAGGCTCGACAATCAGCAACTCACCAAGAAAATCCTCTGCTCACCCGAGCACGTCTCTCGATCACAGCACCCGCTCTGCCACCTCTGACCACGAAGCCTCAGGGGCTGGCTAAACCTCAAGCTGGGGTGACCAAACACAACATTAACTCCCTCAGAGCTCACTCATGGCCACTTAACCACTAACAATCCTCACCAGCCGCCTGACCTCGCTGCAAACTCCTCGAACGCAGCACCACAGTTCCACACCTGCCGGCAACACTCTGCCTAATGCAGTACAATCGAGGCCAACACCAATGGGGAAGATGGCTCTCTATCTCATTCCTCAGGCCCCACGCCAGCACACCAACGAAAATAACAACCGCCTTCACAGCGCCAACGTCGCGCACTCAAGCTCTTGCGCGAGAAGCCAAGCGGAAACCATACACAAAACCCTATGCCAGTTGCCAATTGTACTAGACTTATGGACTCTGATCACTACAATGTCTCGAATTCCCATGTACACTCCACAACCATCGCTCTGATACCACCTGTAACGACCCAAGATCCGGATACCGGAAATAACCCGATACCATTTGAATCCTGGCCTGCCGCCCATGAGCCGGAGGGCTCGGAAGGGCTAAAAGGTGTGTGTGGAGGACATAAAAATAAGAAATAAAGCAGACAATGACTATAATTAACAATTTATATGACAGAAATAAAATTATATTTTCAATTAAACTACAGAGTCCAATCCAAATAAAGTACAGTCTACAGGGAAAGGCACGTACCCAACGCCGAGTGAGCACTCGGCCCGACGAGCTCGCAACTAAGACCTACGCACTGCACCCTCGAATCTCGAGGAAGAACCGTCACACCTGAAAAGCAGAGGGTGAGCCTCCTATCACTGGCTCAGTAGGGGTCCCGCGGAATCCCAACCGTAAACAACGACAGTAACAAGCAGCGCTAAAGAACAACAGCAACGTTAGGAAGAACAACAACAGCGAGAGTAGCACCACAACAACAACAGCGGTGGAAGGAACAGCCGTGATAGGAAACCCGGAAGCCGATAAAACCTCGACTCTACAGCTACTCCTACTGTACCGAAAAACACTCCCCGATCTCACGATTGGGGGACCACTGGACTGACGAAAAATCTGGCTACGCTGCCAGAAGAAACACCACGACACCTCTGTCGTGGAGACCTGTCCTGGCAGACGAAGCCCCAACCCAAGACCATGCGGTCTGGGAGCACGGTCACAACCCTACCATCGTAAAACCTACACATCCGGGGAAAACCCACGGTAACCTTCACCGAAAATCCTAAACCTCAATGTCGAAAAGACACACAGAAACCACCCAAAGAAACCACAGGGAAACTCGTCTCGAGTCACGAGAGTCTCGTCACGTGACAGGAGTACTGCCCACTAAAAGCAAAGCCGGATGCATCCCCTGACGACTTAGTCCGCGTCTCAAGTGTATCCCTACTCGCCCTAAGCGGACATTGAGACACCGAACCAGTAACCGAAACATAGAACAAAGACTAGTTGGGGTCACACTCGTCAACGCAGGTCCGAAGCCCCCAGCCACGTGTGCACACACAGACCATGTGTCCTAAGTTGGATCCTCTAGCTGGTTTTTCCCCCAGCATAGACTCGGCTGCAAGACGAGGGACCCTACGATAACCAGCCTAAAATCGTCTCTCTCGGGTGTAGCTCTCCACCTACTCCCAGGTGGGTCGGCACACGCGTGCCCAGACAGCTACAGTGGCTCTCCACCTACTCTGCTCCCAGGTGGGTCGGCATGTGAGTGCCTAGGCAAGCCACAACTAGTGGGGGCCACTAAACGTGAGACTCTCAACGAAAACCACCATGAACACGAACAGGCTACACACAAGTCCGTCATAATTAGCTCAAAAAACGGGTGGCACGATGCCACCAAACTCTAGACAGTCCACTACACCTATTACACCCAACGACCTTTGAGTCACAAGACTCGGGGTCAAGACCGTTACACAGGACAACTCCATGCCGTCAATCTGGCCTATCCCTAAATCAGAAACCATGATAATATAATTATCGGGGCGGCTCACGACCGCCAACCCTAATCCCTACCAAAGGGAAGCTATAAAACCCTCCAGCCCCAAGCTGGGTAATTGGACTCGCAGTCCATAAGCCATACGCATGGCCCACAGAGAAACCATTTTTCGGGAAAAGCCACAACATGCGAGAATAGCCCTCCGCACTCATGCCGACCCGCGGCTACTCGATTAAGCGTAACACAAAAGCCCAGAACACAAGAGGGTCACCCGAACCCTTAAAACCCACGGGCACGCTAATCGAGATGACACAATACCTCTGGCCGCGCAAAAACACGGTCACGATCCCCATGGGGTGTCCGGGATATCCACGGGGCCAAAGGTCGACCATTAGGTCTCAACCGGGTTGACCGGAGGCCAAAACGGGCCAAACAAGGTAGATTGGTCGACCAATGCCCTAAGGTCGGTCGACCAATGGGGCTGGGTCGACGCAGCCACAACGACGTAGTCCACGATCAGCAAGTGGTCTGCCCCGGTCGGTCGACCTAACTGGGCAGTTCGATCGACCGGTCGACCGAACTGGTGCGACCTGCCCTGTTCGTAGCGAACGCCGTTTGGTCGACCGAACGCGCCCGTCGGTTGACCGAAAACGGCGGGAAATTCTCTGGACTCAACCCCAGAGTCCATTTCCACGCCCCAATTACCCCCAGGTGATGGGGAAAACATGGGGGATCCATTCCCCCAGCCTCCGGACCTCCAAGAGCTCTCCTCTATAACTTTCATGAAGATCTCAACATCCAGATCGGGTTCTACATCATGTTCAACGGCTGTTCTCAGTCAGATCTCAGTCTGCTAGACTAGATCTGAGATCGCAAATAGCCCTGTTCAAAATTATGCCATCAATATTTCGGCCCTATTAAAATTCCTGGAGTCAAAAAGGTTCGAAGGATTTCAAGAGAGCTTTCCAACGGCGCTGGTTTCGGACCGATCTGATGTCGGTGCTGGTCGCAGCAGCTTCTGTCGCCGGAGTGCACAGGTCTGAAACTGAGCTTCAGATCCGTAGGCAGCAACTCCGATATTGGGAGATCGGAGCCAATCGGCCTCTGATCGATATCCAGCCCAGCCGCCATCCATGGGAGTGAGCCACCAGGTGTCACCATCATAGCGGGACCCACCCCATCAGTTCCGGAGGACTGAGCAGTACTAGGCCCCTACGACCCACAGATCTCACCGTCAGGACAGCACCAAAATGCGGGTTCTGGCACCGTCGGAGTGACATCAAGATGCTGCCCGTCAACCCACTTCTCGTTACTCCTGGGCCCCACATGTGACCTGTTACCTCCTTGCATGGAGTGGGTCAGAACTTTGTACCATTGTAATATTTGTTAACTGGGAGTACGGATTTGACCGGGGTTGTCTTCCCCACGCCGGGAGCGTAGAGGTATCGTATCCACTCCTCTCTCGGCATTTTGCTTTACTCGTATATTTTCGTATGCCGCTGCATGTTATAGGTTAATCTAGCTCGTATATTTTTATCACCGCTGCGAGAGTGAGTGAGTGACCCATCCCGTGACTCAATCCAAGTACATGCGGAAAAGCTGATACCCGAGACTCACTGCCAGTTTCTCAACCGCGCACGGTCCAGCGTTTCCCTCGCGTAGGGACGATCGCGAGCTAGAGTCCCAGGTCGCGTGTCCGTCCCGCATCAAATTGGTATCAGAGCGCCAGTTGAGTCTAGGGTAGTCCTTGCATTAGTCTTGTCTTAAGTCTAAGGGTCTTGAGTCTAGAATGTCTAGGTGTTTGCATTAGTTTTTCATAAAAGAAAAAAAGTGTCGTTGCATGACCATTCCTAGGGGATCCAGCCCCATCTTTGCAACCATGGCCAAACCCCGAGTCCATAGTCTTGATATATAAGAAGTGGCGGCAATGTTCCAAGCCCTTATGGGACAAATGAAGGTTGATTACAGCAGTAGATAGGATGGAAGGGTCGATTGCGCAAATGGACGACCTAGGCCTACCCGAGCTTCACATCCCGGTGCCACCCCAAGGACCCCTTCTCCGCAAGAAGGACAATCCTTCCCCACTCGTGAATGCTCCATTGCTACCTTCTACTTCCGACCTCCATTCGAAGCTGTTAAACTTGGAGCCACCTAAGCCCGAGCCACCCATGTTTCTCACAGGTACGCTTTTCATAGTCGAGCAACTTCTTAACTAGCTCAAGGATGGCTTGGTCCCACCCCTTACCCATCCATGGACCCCATGTTACCCCTAGTTCCCGTCAACTCCTACCATACTACATTCTGATCTAGTCACCATGTTGACACATTGGGTGACCTTATTCTAGGTTTAGGTTGGCAATGGAAGTTGATGCATTTATTAGCCCGAGGCTTCGACCTACCCACTAGTCGTCGCCTCACCTATCCGGCCTTAGGGTCCATTACCTCCATGTGCACCGTGGGTTGTGCCACCATGGAGGTTCTCTTATTTCTCCCCATGTTGGCCGAACTTGACTTCATACCCTATCGCCTGAGGGAGGAATCATACTTCTTACCCGCGGTCACCATCCCACCCGCCATAATGCAGAAGGTGACCATCCGCACTGATGAGGGCATCACTCATGATTACCTATGGCTTGGCACTTCTCTCCCTCCTGGAGGTAGCTAGGAGGCGGTCCTTCTTCTGGATTGGACCTTGGTGCTTACCACTAGATCATATTGTGGTTTTTCCCTTTTTATTTGAGTCATAATCATGTAATTTACTTTTTATTTGAGTCTTGTTCTTAGGTTATTAAGTTGTTTCCCTAAGTTGAGTCTTATTAGGCTATGGTGCTTGTTAATGGGCCTATCTCATGATGGCTTGGCCCATGGGTGCCCCCCTTTCCTTGGTTATTTGCTAGTTTGTTAAAAGTCAGGGTCTTATGAATACATCTTTATGTCCCAGTAGAGTTACTTTCTCTTTCCTCGTGATGGAGCCACTAGTCGTAGCCCAGCGACCTTAATGTCGGCCCACCTAGGAGAGGTGGAGGGGTGTTCCTGTCTAACGGTTTTTAGGCTAGTTACCATGGGCCCCCACAGTTACCGTAGCGTCCTACGGGGGGAAAAATAGCTAGAGACCTGACACTAGGCAAGCATATTTGTTTCGATTGGCAGAACTGAGGCAGCTCCTCCCTTCTAGAGAGAGAAGCTCCGCCAAGAACTCGCTCCGCCTCATCTGGTTTCGCCTTGTGTCGCCTTCCGGCCGGCCATGGCCGGCGTGGAAGGGCTTCCTCCTTCTGGTTCCTTGCTCCGTGGGGACGAGTCTTCTTCTTCTCTTGCTGGAAATCGCCGGACCTTTGCGCAGGCCCTAATGGAATCTAAGCGCAAGCCTCGGATAGCTTTCCAAGTGAAGGATCCAGCTTTCACGGACAGAGGAGAACCAGCGGTGTTCTTCTCCAAGGATGAGGTTCAGGCTTCTATCCGGTATCTTTCCTTCCCAGTTGTGGCCAAATGTTCTTATGGTCGTCCCACTTTTGCGGAGATTAAGAGTTGCTTGCAGCAGCGTTTGGTTCTTTCCTCCGACTTTGTGATCAGCAAGCTTAGTCCAAGACATCTGCTCCTTAGATTCGACTGTGAATCTGACTTCATGAAGCTGTTAATACAGAAAAACCTGTATATAAAAGGTTTCTTGTTCCGCTTTTTCCGTTGGACGACTGATTTCAATTTCGATGCTGATCCACCAACCGTGCCGGTTTGGATTGGTTTTCCGTCTCTGCCGGCTAATCTGTATCATGAAGATTGCCTGCGGTCGATAGCTGGAAACTTTGGACTGGTTCTGCGGATTCACGAGCGATCGCTGGCCATGTCTGAAACCTCTGAGGCGCTCGCCTGTGTAGAGATGGATTTATCTTTGCCTCGAAGGGAGCGGCTCTGGATAGATCTGGATGGAGTGGGGTTCTGGCAACCTGTTAACTATGACCGAGTCCCTGGTCTCTGTTCGTACTGCCATAAGCTTGGACACTCTGTTGAAAGATGCAAGAAAAAACAAGGTAGATCCTCCCGCATCAATGCAAGGGAGGTTGCTCCGGAGAAGCCCCGGCAAGTCTATTTGCCCCGCCGTTTGAACCCGCCAGCTGTTCGGCAGAATATTGCAATGGATAATCCCTTCGTGATCCTGCAACATGGGGAAGAGTCCTCAGCTCCACTTTGCTCAACCTCTGTTCTTGATAGTGAGAAGTCAGGTCAGGGGACAGAATTGGTAGAGGGTGAGCTCGCCCTAGACTCTCCTGTGCGGTCCTCGCCAGTTGTACCCCCTGACTCTATTCTTCCGCCAAGTCTTGTTGACTTGCAGGCTCAGTGTCTAATTCCTTTACCAGACTGTACTGAAAGTGAATTTTTGTTAAACGAGGGGGACTTATCTCTCTCTTCCTCGCAGGGCTTGCTTGATGGTACTGAGGCTGCTGCCCCCCGGACTAATTCTGTCCTGGAGGAGGAGTCTAGGCCGGGAGCTTGTGAGGTGGAGTTACAGAGAAAAGTAGAGGAAACTGATATGTTAACAGCGTGCAAGTTTGTGGCAGATAATGTGATTCTGGATAACATTGCTCATCATTTTATTCTGGTAGATAAAGGGGATACTTTTCCTTGTACGGCTCCAGCTAGAGGGGTTGTTACCAGATCTAAAGCTAGATCGATGGAAGACATCGGGGGTTTTCTCACATGATTCAGCCTATTCTTATTTGGAATATACGGGGGGTGGGCAATACCAGGTCCCGCAGGAGTTTAAAGCAGATAGTGCAGTCAAATAAGGCCGGTTTGGTGGCCATTATTGAACCTATGCTTCAGCTTAATAAGGCTTTCCAGCTGGGGAGATACCTTAAGCTTGGGGGCTATGCTGGTAATAACTGTGAGGAATCCAAAGTTTGGGTTTTCTGGCAGGATAGTTTTGCCTTAGAGGTAGTTGCCTCTTCTACTCAATATATTACTTTGGGGCTTAAATCCGACAATTCTTTCTGTTCATATTACACTTTTGTATATGCTTCCTGTGACTGTCGGATTAGACGGTCCTTATTCAGTGACCTTGGAATTTTTGCTGCTTCGGTCACACTATTTACACATGCACTTCCGTTCTTGGTTCATCGAAAAGATTGTTTTGCAGGCACTTCATGGGGGACAGAGGTAGATCTACTAGGAAGGTACGGTATTACGAATGAACCAAATTAATTTTGGCGACAGGGTTTCCCTTGGCAACTCATGGAAAAAGCTGAGCACGATATGACTGCATTATCATCTCCAACACCAGTAATTGATGCCCTTTCGTGATCATGAAAGCAATAACAAGAAAGCTGTCTCCGTCCTTGTGGAAATCCAACACGATGTCACTCTCCAGATGCCATTCCTATAATACTAAATATCCAAAGCACCTGTGGATCGGATTTGAGAGAATATCGGAATGAAAAATGGATATCCGTCAGCCTTGAGCTCACATGAAGGTCTATTCAGGGGCAGACACATCATATGATTTTGGATCACTCTGGCTCCAGCAAGATCATGCAGGCTTGGTCGCTCCTAGAAAGCAGACAGCTGGTTACACACGGTCTCTTGTGCACAGGCCGATGTGCTGGATTCCTGCATTTGTGTTTTGGGTGGCATCCTCGTGCCGCAGGCCCCCATCCTCCAACTGAGGTGGCATTTGGTTTGCAGGAGTCCGACCTGCAGGGATTCCTGCTCCTAGGTTGTGGTCTTCCTGCAAGTAGTTCTCCAATTGTTACTCGGCGAAGTACAAGGTGATTGCAGCTGGTTTTGGGGCATTCCAAAACAGTTTGTAACTGGTTTTAGATCGTTCATGCTGATCAGTTTAGTTGATTTAGGTTCTCGTTTTTGCAATAAGAGCAAGGGTTCTTTCTACACTTGGAGAATACCACGGTGGCTAGCCACCCGGCTTGTCTTAGCGTGCTAGTGCTGGCCGCACGTCAAGTCCGTCGTAGGTCTTAGCCCGAGTCGGTCACCATCCCGCATCAGATGTGCCTCCGGATGACTTACACTGTATCTCAGGCAACTCGAGAGTTCTGAACGTGACAAGCGAGAGGCGTAACCAAACCGTACCAACCGAGAACTAGTCAGAGTAACACTCGTCAGTGTCAGCTCTCGCCTCTGACCACGTGTGCACACACCGACCCCTGCCTAGGGCCAGGCCTCCAGCTAGATTTCCCTCCCCGTAGAGCGCTACGGTCGAGCCGAGGGCCCACGGTACTAGCTTAAACCGTTTGATGGGTCTGCCCCTTCACCTCTCCCAGGTGGGTCAATATCCGTGAAGTATAGGGCTACGTCTAGTGGTTCCATCACATGGAAAGTCCAAGCACTCCATTGGGATTCTAGAGGCGAGCCAATAATCATAAAATAACACGATTATAACATAGACATAGCATAGAATGCAATAAACGGGAATTAAACATGCTTTCCCTAAATTACAGAAACAGTAGAGTGTAACGGACCAGGATCGAGGCGTTATGCGACAATAACGTGCCTCCCCCAGGCCGTTATGCTCACCCGCGCAATCAATAAACTCAGCCATGCAGACCATAACGCGCCACCTCTGGGGCGTTATGCAATGTATGACATGCCTCAACCCGTGCGTTATACTCACCAGAAAACCATCCAAAACCATGCAGATCATGGCGCGCCACGACTGGTGCGCCATGAGACTATAACGCACCAGGACTAGTTTGTTAAAGTCACTCGAACATATGAAACTCAGAAAAATTCACAGTTTACCACATCATATAATGCACTAGGAGCAGGGCGTTATATTGGCCATGGCAGACTGTCCCTAGTCTATCATGCCCCACACCCTACAGACCTACCAAAAACCACGGTTCCATAACGGTCCAAGAGTGGTCTGCCATGCATTGCATAGCGCACCCCCAAGGGTCCGTTATGCATATAACGGCCTCTGGCAGGCACGTTATATCCGCTGGGAAATGAGAGGGATGAGTTCGGAACCGAACTCCCCTCCGATCAAGTCGGATCGGCGCGAAACAAAAGAAAAGGGTAGGAGAAGCTAAATAACAAGTTTTCTACAACTACAACATGCATCAAAATGCAAATACAATGGCCTTAATCAACTTTACAAGCATTTTAACCTAAAAATCTCAAAAGTGGACCTTGCATGGAAATGATGAAAATGCCTACGCATGGACATGCATGTGGTACCAAAATGATCCTAGCGAAGTAAGGAGTCCATCCCCCTACCTCGATCGCGAGTGGGCCGACACGGACGTCGTCGGGCTACGACTAGTGGTTCCATCACAAGGAAAGAGAAAGCTACTCTTTTGGGATGCAGATAGATTTCTGGGCATCCTAGGGGATCTGGATGGAGTAGGATGATATGCTTAGGGCGCCACCCTGCTGGCGCACTTGATAGCTGACCTATCCACAGGGACAGGTCATGAGACGACTGTCAGTGGCTTCTCACCTTTTCTTCAGGTATGCATTTTTCTTTTTTTTGTTTTGTCTATTATTACTATTTCATTTCTGGTATTTATGTGCTATTTGGATGCTAATGATGATTGTGGATGCAGGTGTGGAGTCACCTCTACATGCCTATGGACCGAGCTAGCCCCTGACCTGGAGATGCGGATGCCTTCCCACTGGCGCGATGGTGGCTACCATGTTTGATAGGGGTGCCTCATGCCTATGAGCTGAGGGTACTTAGGCAGGAGTTTGGCAACTACCCTGCTTCACTAGTACATGAGTAAACATGATGCAATTTGTTCTATTTTCCTATTTTATGAAGATATGATGAGATATGATAATAATGATGTGCATGCAGGTGGTGTGGAGACCATACCATGGGATGACTGATGAGGGTTAGCGTTGGGTCGTAGAGGGCCGACCTCATTTTGGGTGTGAGATCTTGGTTCACTGCCTGAACAAGATCGAGCCGTTGCAGCTAAGGCTGGTGACAAGGACACTTGGCCTGTGCTAGGAATGGGTCGAGGTTGCAGAGCCACGGGGGATCAGGAGGAAAACCCGAGGGCGTACCATTGTGACCGACTGGAGACTTGGTTCCCAGAGCAGTTTGCGGACTGGCAGAGAGGTGGGACCCCAGTCGTCTCCCATACGCCGAATAGATCGGCGTATTTGTAGCGCTATTGGGAGACATACGCTAGCCGACCTCAGATGAGGGTAGTGGGGGTATGTATGAATGTATGTTAAAAACTATATGCTTATTGAGATATGCAACTAATTTATGACACATGCAGGATGCATGGGATGCAGTGGTGGCGGACATGCAGGTCCATCTCCACAATGTGGAGGCCTAGCTCCCAACTACACGAGCAGACTTGGCAGCCCTGGTGAGTATATGCTATCTATATGCCATTAATTATTCCTTAAATTATTGATGTTCGACGACTGACAATCTCAATAAATGTAGCATGCCCAGCAGGGAGGAGCAGCTGGAGGGACTGGAGGTGCCTCCAGCTTGAGCGTAGTGGAACAGAGTGCCTAGATCACCTCCTTAGAGCAGCGGTTGGTGGGAGCGGTGAAACGTGTTGAGGCAGCTGAGCGCGACATGATAGCACTGGTAAGAAAAATTCCTTAAGCAATGCGATTATTATCTTTCTTTCTTCAAAACTTATGACATGTGGTATGATAATGTAGGCACGGGATCTGTAGGTGATGATGACCCGGTCTACCCTAGTAGGCACTGAGCTCGCTATTCGTGACCAACGAGTCACAGAACTTGAGGAGGAGAGGCGCCGAGCTGTTGAGGAGCTAGAGGAGGAGAGACAGCGAGTTGCGGAGCTAGAGGAGCGGGTATCTGAGAGAGAGGAGCCACCTAGCGAGACAGAGGAGCTACCCTAAGAGATGGTAGAGTTACAGTTACTCCTCATGATGGAAAGGCGATAGTGCAACCGTGAGAGGGCAGAGCTAGCCAAGGTGAGGCTTCGCCTGGGTGTAGCAGAGGAGCGAGCGAGGGCAGCAGAGGACCGATACCGTAGGGGGCTATTTAATTCGTATAGTACGTGCTGATGACGAGACGAGTCATCACAAGGGGGAGGGCAGTTATAATGAGACGATGCGGGCAGTGTGGATAAATGAAGGGTATGTAATGTATTATTTGTGCTTCAATCTATTCGTCATTGTGGTATTAATATTTTCAATTTCAGGAATAAAATAGAGCCAACCCAAGCATCACAATTTATTACAAAGTCAATTGAAGCACATTTTCCAGGCCCCATCCGTCGCTTTTCTGATTTTCCGATGGATGTTCAGGATTTATTGTTCACTATGTTCTTGGTATTTATCTTATTTTATCATATTAAGTCATTTTCCTGCTATATTTTAACACACTTATTGTTATGTAACATATAATTTATTTTTTGTTAATATGTAGAGGAATCATCGATTCACAGCACCTCACCATGGGGGCGTAAGAAGACAAAGCCATGCCCCGGCCTGGGGGCATCTGAAGAAGAGACACACCCCAGTTTGGGGACATCAGAGGCAGGAAGAGACGTCCCATATCGAGGGATATACGAAGAGAAAGACACCCCAATCTGGGGCGTAAGAGGCAGAAGGACCCACCCCGCCATCGGGGCACAAGAAAGTGAAACAACTCCCCCCTGGGGACATGTGTAATAGAGAATCCACCCCGGTTTAGAGATGCTTGAAGGAAAAATACACCCTGCCACGGGGAATAAAAGAGGAAATATGCCCCGCCATGGGACATAAGAGACAAGAAAAGATACACCCCGATCCAGGGGCACATGAAAGAAGGGATACACACCCCGCCATGGGGGGGGGCCTTAAAGCTATAAAAATATACCCCAGCTTGGGGGCATTTGAAGAAGAGAAGCCACACCCCGCGCTGGGGGCATACGAAGAGAAGCTTGCCCCGGCTCAGGGGTATTTGAAGAAGAAACGTACCCCGCCAGGGGGAAAGGAAGAAAAGTCCATGAGGCGGTAAGAAGAAATATACCCCGGCTTGGGGGCATTCGAAGAGGAGTATCTACCCCGGCCTGGGGGCATTTGAAGAGAAGACACACACCCCGCCATGGGGACATAGAAGCTGTGAAGGGTACATCCCGGCTTAGGCAAGTCTGCAGAAGCTACATCCCGCCGCGGGAACATGATAAAAGAAGGATACTCACCCCCACTTTGGGAGCACAGGAGTGAAGAGGCATATACCACAGCCTAAGGGCACCAAAAAAAAAAATAATAATACATCCCGTCACGAGGGGCGCAAGAAGCAAAGACTCCCCCCCCATGGGGCACGCGAAACAAAAGAATACAACCAGACTTCCGGGGGATATGAAGAGAAGTATACTCCACTCTGGGGCAAAAGAAGTAGAGGAAGCATGCCTCATCTGGGGGCATGGAAGCTATAAAGAACACACCCCGGTTTAGGGGCACTTGAGGAAGTTATGCTCTAAGCCAGGGGCATACGAAGAGAAGTTCGCCTCGACTTAGGGGCATCCGAAGAAGAGAAACACACCACTGCCCAGGCGGCATTTGAAGAGAAAGTCGTCCCAACCCAGGGGCATATGAAGAGAGAAGAATATCCCCAGATTAGGGGTACTTGAAGAAGAAGCATACCCCGCCACGGGGAGTAAAAAGGAGAAATACGCCCTGCCATGGGGCATAGAAGACAAGGAAAAGATACGCCCCGATCCGGGGCACATGAGCGAAGAGAATCCACCCCGCCATGGGGACGTGAGAAGATAAAGCCACACCCCGCTCTGGGGACATATGAAGACGAATACTCCCCGGCCAGAGGGCGTATGAAGAGAAGCAACATTCCCCGGCTTGGGGACATATGAAGAGAAATCCTCCCCGGCCAGGGGGCGTATGAAGAGAAGCAACATTCCCCGGCTTAGGGGCATATGAAGAAAATGCGCCCCCGCTTAAGGGTATTGGGGGAAGAGACATATCCCACATGGGAGTACAAAACCTATGAAGAATGTACCCCTCTCTGGGGGCATGAGAAGTAGGAGAAGTCACCCCGGCCTGGGAGTAAAAAAAATCCACCCTGGAAGCATCAAAATTGTACCCCGCTCGGGGACGTAGAAGCTATGAAGGGAAATATACCCCGCTGCTGGGGGATATAAATAGAAGAACGCACCCCGACTCAGGGGCATTTGAGGAGAAACCGTACCCCACTACGGGGGCGTAAGCAAACGGCAACCCTACCTCATACCTAGGGTGCACGAGAAGCAGAGGCCACGCCTCGACCTGGAGAAATCCGAAGAGAAATGCCTTCCCGCCCCGAGGGTACAAAAACGAAGGTCTTCCCACTTGCCTCTTCACGAGAGACGAAGAAAAGAAGAGAAGGGAGAGCCGCAAGACAGACGTGGTCCCTGCGCCCGCCTCTCCACCCAAGAGAAGAAAAGGAAAAGAGGAAGGAATTCCTCGAAAGAAGATGTGAGCTGCCGCCTTTGGCCCTTTGCCATTCGGCGAATAGACCTCTCATGTGGTCGTTATCACGACCTCTCATTAAACCGAATTGATCCTTCCGCCGACGGGGCGTTAAACCGAATAGACCCTTCCGCCGACGGGGCGTTAAACCGAATTTGCAGCTTGCTTCTCAGATTTTGGCCTTTGTCGCCCGCTCCCCCAATTGCGCTTTTATAGCCCGCTTCTCAGATTGTGGCCCTCACGGCCCGCTTCACAGTCTTGGCCTTATAGCCTACCTCTCAGACGCGGCCTTTATACCCGTCTCTCCCAAGGAAAAAAAAGAGAAGAGAAAGAAGAGACGTGGGACAAACTTGGTCCCCGCACCCGTCTCCACACAAAAAAAGGAGGGAGAAAAGAAGAGAAGAAAACGAACAAGAGACGTAAAGCAAACGCGGTCTTTGCACCTGCCTCTCCTAAAAGGGAAAACGAAGAGAAGAAGAGACACAAGAGAAAACATTCACTGGCAGGGCGTCACACTGCAGAAGAGAAAATATTCGCTGGCAGGGCGTCACACTGTAGAAGAGAAAACATTCACTGGCGGGGCGTTACACCGCAGAATAGAAAACATTCACTGACGGGGTGTTACACCACAGAAAAAAAATCAGTCGCTGGCAGAGCGTCACACTGTAGAAGAAAAAACACTCGCTGGCGGGGCGTTACACCGCAGAAGAGAAAACATTCGCTGACGGGGCGTTACACTGCAGAAGAGGAAACATTCACTGGCGGGGCGTTACACCGCAGAATAGAAGACATTTGCTGGTAGTGCGTCACACTGCAGAAGAAAAAACACTCGCTGGCGGGGCGTTACACCGTAGAAGAGAAAATATTCACTGGCGAGGTGTTACACCGCAGAAGAGGAAACATTCGCTGGTGGCGCGTTGCACCGCAGAATAGAAGACATTCGCTGACAGAGCGTCACACTGCAGAAGAAAAAACACTCACTGGCGGGGCGTTACACTGTAGAAGAGAAAACATTCACTGGCGAGGCGTTACACCGTAGAAGAGGAAACATTCACTGGTGGGGCGTTACACCGCAGAATAGAAGACATTCACTGGCAGGGCGTCACACTGCAGAAGAGAAGAGATTCACTGGCAGGGCGTTACACCGTAGAATAGAAGACATTCGCTGGCAGGGTGTCACACTGCAGAAGAGAAGAGATTCACTAGCAGGGCGTTACACCGCAGAATAGAAGACATTCGCTGGCAGGGCGTCACACTGCAAAAGAGAAGAGATTCACTGGCGGGGTGTTACACCGCACAATAGAAGACATTCACTGGCAGGGCGTCACACTGCAGAAGATAAAATACTCGCTGGCAGGGCGTCACACTGCAGAAGAGAAGAGATTCGCTGGCGGGGCATTATACCGCAGAATAGAAGACATTCATTGGCAGGGTGTCACACTGCAGAAGAGAAAATACTCACTGGCAGGGCGTCACACTGCACAATAGAAGACATTCGCCAGCGGGGCGTCACACCGCAGAAGAGATGTTCGCCAGCAGGGCATTACATCGCAGAAGAGATGTTTAGCCATCGGGACTGCAAGCCGACAGAGGTTCAGCCATCAGGACTTGTGCCGATAGAGTAGTCAAAAAAAGAGAAGAAGAGAAGAAAAAAAAAGGGAGAGAAAACAAAAAAAGGGAAGAAAAAGAAGAAGGAAAAGAAAAAGAAGAAGGAAAAGAAGAAGAAGAAGAAGAAGAAGAAGAAAGAAAAGAAAAGTGAGAGAAAGAGAAGAACTACTGTTTCAGTCAAAAGACCCTTCTCAGGGCGAATTTTCAAGCACCTTCACGAGGGACACCCCCATATGTCCCACCAAAAGCCAACTACTGACAGAAAAAGCCCGACTGGGACAGGACTTCCGCCTGCTCTAGTGATGAATACAACCTTTCCTTGCGTTGGCACTGGCCCGGTGCCGACGACCACTGAAAGAGACCAAACAAACCCTGTCGGCCTTGCCACCCCGGTGACGCCGACGAATAGACACCCCACGCGGACCTTACGTCCGGGCGGGGGAATAAACCCTTTCTTGCGTTGGCACTGGCCCAGTGTCGACGACTACCCCCAAAGAGACAAATAAACCCTGTCGACCTTGCCACCTTGGCGACGTCGACGAAAAGACACCTCACCCAGACCTTACGTTCGGGATGAGGGAATAAACCCTTCTTTGCGTTAGCACTGACCCAGTGCCGACGACCACCCAAAGAGACAAATAAACCCTGTCGACCTTGCCACCTTGGCGACGTCGACGAATAGACACCTCACCTGGACCCTACGTGCATTGATCACGTGGTGTGCCAGACCGAAACGTGAACGGCACCGGACGTGCCAATGGCGAAGCTGAGCAGCAAGCGCGGATACGAGATCACCCGGAAGGGCCGCACCGGCTTTGGGGCCGGGATGTCGCTGACGTTCGACAAGACGCTGCGCCTGGTGGCAGATGCGCGCGACTGTCTCGAGTTCGTCGGCACCGCCCTACGCGACTGGTACCACGAGGCGCACCGCACCGGCCAGCGGTTCGACTCCGGCCAGCTCCCGCGCGACTCCACCGGATGGGTCGGCTACGACACGGGCCTGCTGGCGACGCGCTGGCGGCTCACCGTCGAGGGCAACGTCCGCACCGCTCGCATGTCCGTCTGGGTGCAGGCCCCCGATCGCGGCAGAGCTCTCCGACTGGCCACCCTCACCAAGCAGGGGATCTATCTCTCCGGCCTGTCCGGCAAGGCCCTGGACGTCTACACGAGAGCATTCGCGACGTACATGGCCGATGCGCTCGTGGTCGAGTGAGCGTGTATAGATTGGCCAAATGGGCAACGTTAGAACGACCGTACTGAGCTTCGCTGGCATTGCCCGTCGCGCCCCTCGTGTCTACATCCCACGCCAGCGCGTTGTCGCGGGCTCCGTCACATTCGCATTCCCCGGCTCCGACCCGTGCGCCCAGGACTGCTGGCACCTCCGCCGCGCCCTCGTCGGCGGCACTGCCTCGCGCTCCTACGCCTCCTGGCTCCGCGGCGAGCAGCGATACGTCGTCAGCTTCCGCCACGAGGGCTCCGGCGCCGACCCGACCGCATTCGAATCTGCCCTCAGCGAAGCCACCCACGACTACTGCGACCTGCCCGACGGCCCCGTAACGCCCGAGGAGATGGCAACCGCCTTCTCCCTCACTGCCTCTGCGCTCGACGGTGAAACGTGGACCGCCGACGGCAGCGAGGTCTCGAGCGCCGGCGCCACCTCGCCTCTCGTATCCGCGGACATGGACCCTGACGGCCAGGCGACCCGCGGCAAGTGGGGCATGCAGCGCGACCTCGGCTGGCTCGACGGCAGCACGACGAACGGCGCCATGGGTGCCACTGGTGGCGTCCACCTCGGAAGTCCCGGCACCGGACGAGCGCTCGGTCTCTACATCCGCGCAGACGGTGGCGGCGACGTGCGGCTCGGACTCGGTCGCGGGCCCGCGTACGCCACCGACCCCACGGCGATCACCGTGCTCTCCGAGGGCGTCGCGACTGCGGTCGACAACAACGCACTCGGTGTCGTGATCTTCGCGGAGCCGATCGCGATCGATGCCGACGACGAGCTCTGGTTTCTCTTCCGCGGCGAGGAGGCACAGCAGCTCCGGTTCCGCGACACTGCCACAGGGATCGGCGACCTCACCTCTGGACAGCAGCTGATCTGGTCCAGCCTCACTGGCGATCCCGATACGCCACTCGGCGCGAGCGTGGACATCGGCGGAGGCGGCGGACCGTTCGCCCTGTATCCGCACGTCGGGTTGATCTACGAGCTGCCGACCGACGGTGCCTATCGCAACAACGCGATCCGCACGTGGGTGGGCTACCAGGGCGAAGCGCTCGCCGGCACGTACGACGTCACCGACCCGACCGACATGGCGGACGAGACGGTCACGTTCCGCGCACCGATCCCGTCGTCGATGCAGGCCGCGAGCGTCACGCGGATCCGTCAGGCGATCGACGACCACACGGCCGGCGACGACCTCGGCATCGGCCTCTACTCATGGGACCCGGCCGACATCGGCAACTTCCCGAGCGAGAGCCCGGCAACCCTGCTGCAGAGCGTGGGCGCGTTCGGCATGTCCACTGCGGCTCAGTACAACGAGCACGTCCTGGCGTCACCACAGGCGCTCACGGGCGTCGACGCGCTGGGACTCGCATTCAACTGCGGGCGAGCTGGCGGGGCGGCTGCGACGTCTATGCAGTTCGTCTACGACGAGGACAACGCCGGCGAGCCGTCGACGGATCACTGGCTGGCCGACGGCCGCGCCTGGTCCGACTGGGTCGACGAGGGCAGCTACGGCGACCCCAGCGGCGCGCAGAACACCGAGTACCAGACGCGCACGAGCAACGGATCCACGATGCCGTCCAGCGATCCCGCTGCGGTGTGGCCCGACCCGTTCGAAGTCGATACGGTGTCGACGGCCGATCGCACAGGTTCATTATCCGATCGTCCGCCAATTGAAAGATCAGTTCGGCGGACTTCTTCATCGGAATGATGGCCCGCATAAGCGCAATCCTAAATGCCGCATCGCCTATCAATGGCGACTCGCATCACGGAACGCCGGACAGTTCCTTCGCGATGTTGAGCCGTGGCTTTATGTGAAGAAGCCACAGGCCCTTCTCGCTATCGAGTTTCAGGAACATGTCACGCGCCATGCGTCCGACTTCAAATACAAGAAGCATCTGCGCGAGGGGCACTATGCCTATCGCGATAGTGTGCTTATCGAAATGAAGCGTCTAAAATCCTACTCCTTTGACATTCCAGACGGTTGCGACCCTATCTCCGAAGCTGCTTAGTGAAGCGTCGGAAAAGTTAAGGTGCTATTTTCGGCATACTCAAGCGGCTCAGCAATTTCATAGCCGCCGTCGAGTGCCTTATTGACCCGACCCTTTTTGGTCAGGCGATTGTAGAGCGCGTTGTGGTCGCTCACATTGTCTGCGATCGCACTGGGGTGCTCCCGCAGCGTGGTCGTCACCATTTCGGTGAACGTGCTGTTAGGAGAAGGCATTTCGTGGCCTCATCGTAGAGGGTTGATGACTAGCCGCTCGAAACGCGGTCGTAGACGCTCTCAAGATACGATTCAGAATCCCACTTTCCTGACGGGACCGATGCAGTCCGGCGTGCGGAGCTGCCGACATTGACCGTTTGGGCGCGCTTGGCCTCGGCCGCCTTTTTGCGCTGCTCTTCAGCGCGCTTGGCTTCCTCGGTCTTGCGTTCGCCTTCGCGGATTTTCTGCCGGATGGACGGTATGGCGTTGCAGGCCATGTCGTAGGCTTCGTCGAGGGTTTCAGCGGTACCGTTTCCGATGGCCGCAGCCATCATCTGCTTTACCGCCGGCTCGTCGAAGTAATCCTTGCCGACTGCCCACTTGCCGACCTCTTCATCGGTCTGGCGTTGCAGTTCGTGGGTCTGACGCTCTCGCTCCTGTAGCTCGCTACGTTCGCGCTCGGTCAGCCGTTGCGTGAGCTGGTTAAGCCGCTGTTCCAGGGATTGGATGTAGGGGTCGGGTTGAACCGGGTTGCCCTGCTCGTCCTGATACTGCTGCTGTTGGCCAGCAAATGCCGCCAAATCGACCCCGTATTGTTCAGCGATGGCTGCGATGGTGCCGTAAGGGTCTTTATCCAGACTGGATTGGACTTCCAGCAAGCGGGCGACGCCAGCCTGAGGGTCCACGCCATGTCGGGAGAAAGTGTCCCGGTGCGTGCTCAGCAGTTCGTTGAATGGTCTGAATTTGGAAAGCTCTTGCCCCATCCGCGTGATGGCTTTGTGCGCCTCCGCTTCCCGCCTTGCGACAAACTCTTGCGCAGCGGGTGGAATGGAAGCCCACAGTTCCTTCTGTGCGGCGGACCACGCCTGAGGCGGCTCGGTGACAGCGGCAGGAGGTTCCTGTTGCTGGCCTTCCGTCTCTTGCGGGGGCTGGTCCGTTAATTCTTGTCCCTCGGGCGGCTCGACTGATGCAGCATGATCGCTAGTGCGACCAGCAAACTTACCGTCAGGAGCACGCGGAGGATTAAGTCGATCGTAAATCGCTTCCAGCTTTGAATCCATCGACTCGGATGCTGGAGCGGCTGATTCATTGGTGGCTTCCGGAGCCGAAGCGGACTCAACAGGAGGCTGTACGCTGTCAATGGCAGCGTCGATGGCGTCGGTCATGTTTGATCCTGGGTTTGGTGTCCGGCTACTAGGCCAGTGGCACCTGACTAGCGTTCATCGCGGACGGGAATGCCGTGCCGGCGCATGAACTTTTCGTTCTGGTAATGAGAACCGTCACGGTGCGGGCCGGCACTAGGCTCGACCTCGACGCAGTGATTGCGCTTTAGTTCTTCGCGCCTGTGCGAACGCGAGGTTATCTCGCCCGTCCCGAGCGGGCTCATGTATGCGGGGATGTCGTTCCAGTAGTGAAAAACCCCGCGCAGTGGCGGGGCTTCGTCTTTCGGGACCATCCCGCGCTCATTGGCATTAGGATGATCGGGGCGGTAGACCCAAATCGTCACGGGATCGACCTTAATTCAGGCTTCTGACGCGCCGCGATAACCTTCGCAGCAGCCTCAGTCCCGCGTATGGCAATATTCGCCTCACGCTTAATGCATCTCCAGAGAAACCAAAGCGATGGTTCCCAAAAGTCATCCCTTCTCAGAGTTACCTCAAGGGCGCCGCTTCGCATCCCCAGAGGATCTTGTAGCCGTTCAAAAGGCGAGAAGATATACACAAGAGATTTTGTGAAGGAAATAAAATCTTTCTATTTTGGAATTGAAGTGTTACAAAGAGGGAAAATTGCCCTCAGGCAGAAACAGAGGAAAGCGAAATGTAAAAACAAGCAAGTGCGGGTGTCCCTCTAAGGATCCACCTCGGATACGTCATCAGGTGCCCCAGCCTCTCTGGGCTCACGTGCGTCAACAGCATTGATAGGAGGTGAGTCACCGTCCAGCCCCACCACTTGGGCCTCCGTCCCCGAGGTGCCCGTAGGTGCATGGTCCTCCGTGCCCGGCACCGACGTCGGCACCCCAGCTTCACCTTCAGCAGGCTCCTCCTCGCCCTCGTCGGCCTCCGAGCCATAGGGCAGCGAGGGGAGAGGAAGCACCGGAGCCTCACACCCCAAGCTTGCCGCGGTAGCCTTCAAGGTAGCACTCCAACCTTCTCAGAAGCCCCGATCGCGAGCTGGCCCGTAGAATCCCAAGGCCACCTACATCAGCTCCTCCCGGTAGGCCAAAGAAGAATGGAAGCTTTCCACTACTTCCTCACCCGTGGTCGTCAGCAAGGGGCGCAGCTTGGTCAACTCGGCCTCAATCTCCTGAGCACGAGTCTCCGTGACTTGGGCGTCTGCCCCCAGCATAGCCGCTTGCTCCTCGGCAGTGGCTGCTCGCCCCTCAGCCACATCTGCCCACTCGCGGAAGGCATCCCGATCATGCTCCATGCCAGTGAAGGTCAAACCTTGTTGGAGGAATTACTCGTGGAGCTCATACCGAGCCGACTCAGACTCCTTCAGGCCTCTCTCCAGCTCTGGCTGAGAAGCTTTGTTGGACTCCAGCTTCAAAGCGAGACCCCAAAAAATGGTGCCTCCACAGCCCGAAGGTACACGCAACCAGACAGATTCACCCAAGGGGCTTATGCCTGTCGGTGCACCTTCCCATAAGGTCGACAGTGACACAAATCTAAGCCAACTCGGATGACTGCTCCCGAGGTGGCGTTGGTAACTGCGTTGCAGAGACCCCTCCGTGTCGACGATAGGAGCCTTACCCTTGTCACTCCCCCGCGCCGAAGGGACCGATGGAGGGGGAGCGACCATTGATCCGCTAGCCATCGGTGGCGGTGGAGCCTCGAAAGTGGGCCACCCAGACACTGGCGGAGGTGGAGCACGGCCCTGAGTAGGGGGGGAAGTCCTCGCTTGCTTCCTCATCTAGCGGTGAGCATCCATGGCCACTGGCTCATCATCAGTCAAGGGCACACGACCACCGCCAGCCATGCCGGAGCCCTCGCCAACGGCACCAACGACTTCTTAAGCGAGGTCCCTCAGAGGAATGGGACCTCCACTCGTCACAGAACTGCCCCCGCCCGTAGCAGACACGGCCGGCGAACGCGCTAGGGGAATGCCGGTAGGGACTGAATCCTACAACCTTCCCGGAGTGAACACCACCTCGACTGGGGGGCCGACGATCGACACTTGGCTGGTTCCCAGAGCCACGTGGTCCACGGGGCGAGGAGCATTCTGTGGCAATCTGATGATCTCAGAGGTACAGCCCCGAAGGTCACGTGCCCCTAAAGACAAGCAAGGAATTTGGTTAAGCATCTTCCACAAATAGAGCGACCTATGGAAGGGACAAAGCCTATACCTGTGACAATGGGGGACATAGCTCCAGCTCCCGGAGTAATGTCGGAGTCAGAACCAAGTCTGCGTCAACCAGAGGATACCATTCGATGGTTTTTAGCTTCTATCGATCCTCAGCCGGGAGGGAAGGCTTAATATCTTGCCAGGTGGGGGGGAAACCTCCACGCATCCATCTGTTAGAGGCCTCCCAATCTTGCGACTTGATGAGGTACATATACTTCTCCGCCCAACCTTTACGATTGTACACGGCGGGGGAAACTCAGATGAGGTACTGGCGTGAATGAGACTTGAGATAGGCAAAGTACGTATCAGATGGACAACTCTAGAGAAGGGAGAAATGTCAGAACAGATCTACAGTCAGTTCCACCGATGCCCTACGGCATGAATAAACAAACCCACACAGGTTGGTGTATGAATTTGGGGTTATCCCCCCAGGATGCCATCCGTAATGTTGAAGGATAGTCGTGATGAAGGGATGAACAGGGATGCGAAAGCCCACTTGAAAAGAAGCTATTGGGATCATGATCCCGCTGGAAGGATAAGCCATGATGTCGTCACCTACGACGGGAAAGATAATGTTGAGCTCCGGGAGAATCTGTAAGGCCTCCCGCAAGACGTTGTACACCTGGTACGCTACCAATGGCAGAGACCTAGACCTGCTAGTGCCGGCACCAGAAGTGCTGGGCACACCCCCCCGACCTTGAGATGCTTCTTCGGATGAAGAAGAGCTAGCCTGAAGAGTTCTCCTGCGAGGAGGCATGGATACAGAAGGAGAATGCAAGAAAGAATCCTCACCAAGCAAAGGAGGAAGGCGCCTACGGAGAAGCTCGATGACTAGCCAGATGCGGATGAGACTACAAAGAAACCACGCAGTCACCCTTATAACCATCCGGGATCGGTCATGTCACTCCTCCCGGAGTAGGTGAAAAGATGCCTGCCACGCCTGCTAGGCGACCGTTCGAGACCTGCGCTCTCGAAACATGACAAGATGTGGATTATCATTACCAGCATGACCTTGGCCACCGTCAAAAGAGCCTTGCACACCAAAGCCAATCGCAATGCCTATAACACTCGTGACGCGAGGAGCCTGGCGATTGGAGAAGCCGAGGAGTACCCTCTACTAACCTACTCATAGCCTCTTGCTGAGTGCTCGGTGATTGAGAGTAGGGGGGAAGTGAGGAGGGTAAAATTGGCTCAGCCCAAGAGCGGCCCAATAATGCTAGGCCCACAAAGGAACGAGCGCCATAGACCCTCCTAAGAGAGCGGGTACGCGCACCTGGCCTAGTAAAAGAAGGCCCAGCCCAGGAAGAGCCTTGGATTCTACAGCACGGCCTACGCATAGTCTCCGCTAGGGTATTCTCCGACGATCGACCATTACTCCCCATGACTTCGGCCCTAACCCCGTAAAAGGGTGAGCATGCCCCATGTGTGCCGTAAGACTCACCCAAGGACCGGCCAGAGCCGAGAAAGCCGCCCTCCAACGGGTAATTCCTGCCATCGTAGTGGAGGAATGTTACTCTACTATAGAAACCCTTCCCTGCTAAGGGATGGGGTCTCCACTCCAGCACAACCCCATATAAGAAAGGAGATAGATGACGGAGAGGGACATGGTGGTTCATTCCGCTAAAGCACTACCTCAGAGGAGAGAGCTACTAGTCCAGCAACACAGAGAGAAGAAGGGAACCCTCACCCACTTTCTACAAGTCTCCTTCCGGTGACCTTACCACCTGGCGAGCACTCACCTAGTGTCCACCGGGAGCAGCGAGCACTCGTCCGGAAGCTACCTATGGGCCTACAGTCGACCCCGGTGATCTCTCTCTCTCTCTCTCCTTTTGCTCTCCTCTACACTTTACTTCCAGTCGCAAACTTAAGCATTAGAGGGCTGTCCCCTGGGATAACACTCGAGGCTCCTTCTGATGCATCTTTGAATTCTGGTATTTGAAGGCATCCACGGGTGCGAGACGATTTCCCCAACAAATAAATAGAGAAGGTGGTGTGTGTCCTAGGAACCATTTTCCTATCGCTACAGTATCCATGAAAAGACCTTTCCCAGAAATGATACCTATCTGATCTACCATCTCAAAAGATGTTCTGTAGCCTCATGATGGAGAGGGATAGTCCACTTGGTCGGGTCTGCTCCACAAGATCCTAGCTTAGTAGAAGTCACATCTGAGCTTTGGCTTTAAGAAGTCTGAGCTTAGTTGCCACAAGCTGAACTTCCAAGCATGAGCACCATAGGATCCCGATCATGAAAACATAGACTCCCGAGCATGGTTTTCATACGCTCCTCGGAATGCTCGCTATAGGTGCTCAGAGTGCTCATTATAGGTGCTCGGAGTGGTCGCTACAGGTGCTCGGAGTGCTCTCTATAGTTGCTCTTGTGCTCGCCATAGTTGCTCGAGTGCTTGGAGCTTTGACTATCTATTTGTCACCATTGTGCTTCATTTGTCTGCTTTGTTGACCAATTGTACCCGTTGTGAGCCTTTTGATACCGCTAAGAGCCATTTGTCACCCTTATCAGGCATTTGTCACTCTTGCGAGTCTATTTGTCACCTTTATAGCCAATTTCTCACTGATAATGGCTATTTCTCACCCTTAGCCACTAGAAGCTATTGCCTTAGCTACTTTCTGTTATTCTTGACCCATCGCCTTTACCTATTTGTCACCACTAAGAGCCTTTTGTCAGCGCTAGGAACCATTTGTCACCACTACGGATTCTTTTGTCACCTATAGTGGCCATTTGACTCCATTGCTAGCTATTTGTCACCAGTAGTGGGCATTTGTCACTGGTAAAAGACATTTGTCACATGCTAACCATTTGTCATCTTGACTGAGTCAACTTTGACTGGAGTTGACTCCTCTTCACTTGAACAAACTGGGCTTCTGTTCGAACCTTCTATCTCTGAGCGTGCTCGGAAGTGCTGAAGTGCTTGGAAGTGCTGAGGTGCTCAGAAGTGCTCCGAGGTGCTCAGAAGTGCTCGGCGTGCTCAGAGTACTTAGAGTGCTCGGAGTGCTCGAAACATCATAGCCCGTGTGTTTTGAAGTCAACTCTAAGCTCGATTCTTCTTCTAGTAACTTCATGTCACGCTCACCTTCCAGCCGTGGAAGATGCAGCGCAGGCCGTTGCCCTCGTTGCGGGCGAGCGCCATCGAGGCGCAGCGGTGCGGGCAGCCTTCCTGCATGAAGCCGACCCGCCCGTCGGTGACGCGGAAGGCGACGAAGTTCTCGCCGAACAGCCGCACCCGCTCGGGGGCGCCCTCGGGCTCCAGCCTGGCCGAGCGGCAGGCGGGCAGCCAGTATTCCTTGAGCAGCTGGCCCATGGGCGCGCCCTTCTCCACGCGGGTGAGCAGGGCGTTGATCTCCGGGGTCATCATGGCTCGCGTCCTCCCCGACCGTCGCGCGGCCGGCTCTGCGCGCCAGGCGTCGGACTTGGGCGTCGGGCGAAGGCGCGCTTCATGGTTGAGGTCACATTGAGCCTGGCGCCCGATTTCGTCCAGTTCAGGGCGTCAGCGGTTGAACAGCCGGCCGGCCACCAGCTGCCAGATCAGCAGCAGCACCAGGGCGCCGCCGAGGAAGGGGACGTGGGTCAGCCAGGACCAGACGTGGGCGATGGACAGCATGGGGAGGTGTCTTGGGTTGCGCTACCGGCCTTCGGCCTACTTGAGCGCGCTCTCATCCGAGTCGATGGCGCCTTTGTGGCGGCATCTTCGCGGCGCCATCGGCAGCGCCTGCATGAGCGCCGTGACCGTCTTGATGATTATTTGATGATCGCCTTGACCTTTGATGATTTTATGATGATATCTCCACAGCGTCAGGCGACAGGAGGGCGGCATGCCCAAGCTGGATGTGGGGGTCGGGGACGAATTCCCGGCCCGGGAGGTCCGCGAGGATCGCGACGAGGAAGAGCCGGTGGTGCACCACCACCACTACTACCGCCGCCGGTACTACCGGCAGCCAGGCCGCTGGCTGGTGTTCGTGCTGTGGATCATGGTGATCACCTTCGTGTTCCGTATCCTGGATTTCATCTTCGTCCCGCCCGGCGCCAGCTGGCGCTGGGACGGCGGCTGGTGGGGCTGGGGCGGCTGGAATCCCGGCTACGGCGGCTGGGGCGCCCTGAAAGGCGCGCTGTGGGGCATCCTGATCATCGCCGGCCTGATCTGGATGGGCCGCTGGGGCCGCCATGAGGACGAGCGCGACGCCGAAGAGCGCGACCGTCGGGACGGGCGCTGACATGGCCCGGCGGTTTTCCTACGACGAACCGGAGGTCGAGCGCGTCACCACCCGGGTGCAGCTCGAGCTTCCGCCCCAGGCCATGGTCCGGCTGCAGAAGCTGAAGGAGAAGACCGAGGCCGCCTCCTACGCCGAGGTGATCCGCAACGCCCTCAGGCTGTTCGAGGCCCTGGTCGAGGAACATGAGAAGGGCTCCGATTTCTTTCTGAAGCGGCCCGACGGCGAGGTCGTGCAGTACAAGATCTTCCTGTGAGCGCCCCAGCCGACAGCCCGGCCCGGACGCCGCCGCTGGAGACGATCCCGGGACCCGGCAGCTTCCTGTGGGCGGTGCTGTCGCCGGACGTCGCCCTGCGCCCGCCGCATCCGCCGGCGGAACGGGACCGGCCCGCCCCGCCGGAGCGCCGCGGGGCCTAGACCGGCCGGGAGAACACCCCGTGCAGCAGGTGGCCCGGCATGAACGACAGGCCGGCCACGATGACCAGGGCGATCAGCAGGCGGGCGACGGTGCGGCGGTGGCCGCAGATGTCGCCCCTGCGCGCCTTGATGATCGCCGTCGGGATCATCCACAGCACCAGCAGCGCGGCCGCGTGGGCGGGCGTGAAGCGGTGCGGGTCGACCAGGACGCCGGTGACGGCGACGCCCAGCATCAGCCCCGCCCATAGCCGGCCGGCGGCCTTGTGCAGCCGCGTGCCCTTGCGCATGCCGAGGACCGTCGCCCCGAGCCAGAGGGTGAACAGGGCCATCCCCAGATGGGCGAGCACCATCGGCGCGGCGCGGGCCAGGGGGGCGAGGTCAGGAAGCAGCCGGAGGCGCTCGGGACCCGCACCGGTGATGCCGCCGAGCAGCCAGGCGGCCCCCGGGATGACGACGCCCGCGCCGATGGCCATGGACATCAGGACGCGGCGGTCCTCGGCGTCGAAGCCGAGCACCAGATGGGGACGGGCGTGCACATCGGTGGTCATGACGGCCTCCTGCCGACGGGGACGCTGGCCAGGGCCAGCGGGCGGACATGGGGTACACCTCACCTGTGCCTTCACCGACACACCTAGCTGGGTGTTTTCGCCGGCACGCCCCTGCGTGTCCCTTCAGCGACACGCCCAGGGTGGCCTTCCAGTGGCACACCCTACCATCCCTCCAACGGCAAACCCTGTCATCCCTTCAGCAGCACACCCTGCCATCCCTTCAATGACATGCCTAGTGCCTCTCCCTCAGCGGCATGCCTGCAAGCCCTTTCAATGACACGCTTCCTCAACGGTGCATCCGGCAGAGAAAATCTCGCACCCACATCCTATAGATTCATGGCGCATAGCGGGGTCGCTGAGGTGTCAGAGGGAGGGTCCGGCATGCATGCTACCCCCCTACCATCGAGGATGACCGAAGTCAAATCCCCATTAATGGCATCCCATTCCCACCTTCGAACAAGCCACTACTGCATGGGGTATAAAAACCCCTCCTTCACCGGCGAACAAGGGGAGAGAGACACACAGGTAGAGAAACACACACCAGAGAGTAGAGGGCCACCCTCTGCAACGTTGTTGAGCAGACCGGAAGAGAAGAAGAAGAAGAAGAAGGGAAGAGGGAGGTTCCCCTCCGACGACCACCAGAAAGGGGACCTTTTATCCTCATTAACAATTAAACCTATCTTTGCTTCAGCATTTAGCCAATTCCAATGAATAAACTAGGATCGATCCTTGTCATCATCAGTAAGATCGGTGAATATACCGTTGGCTTGGACCTTTCATCCTCGTTAATGATTAAACCTATCCTTGCTTCGGCATTTAGCCAATGCCGATGAATAAACCAACATCTGTCCTCATCATCATTGGTGAAATCGGTGAATATACCATTGACCTGGGCCTTCTATCCTTGTTGACGAATAAACTTCTCTTTGCTTCGGCATTGGGCCAATGCCGATGAAGAAACCAACATCGATCATCGCCATCATCGATGAGATCATTAAACAAACCCTTGACTTGGACCTTTTGTCCTTGTCAATGAACAAACCTCTCCTGCTTCCGCATTTAATCAATGCCAATAAATAGACAAACAAGCCCCGTCAACTTTCAACACCCCGTCAGCATTAACAAACACACCCCTCGATCCAGACCTTCTATCCAGGATCATCAAACAAATCTCCTTGCTTTCACACTAACCCAGTGTCAACGATCAAACCAAATCACTGTCTGACACTTTATTAAGGACTGACAACTAATCCATATCATAAAAAATAGGGCTTGAAATAGAGGTGTCTCGCCATACTTGTTCAAATATTCTAAACAAGGGTAAAAAAAATGGCCATAACCTAGTTGTGGCGAAAACCTGAGAGGACACTGTAGGCAAAATAGGGTATCTTGCCACGTGAAAACCCATGAGGGCATATGGGAAAAAGGAAGAAGGGGCCGGCTCTGACGAAAACCTGAAAGGGCACTTGGGTAAGTAATATGGTGATAAAAAATCTCTCTCTATACATTCTTGCAAAAACTTCGAATAGGACATTCAGCATACATCCCACCGGAGATCCAAAATGCTTAAACCCCTCAACATAGGCCTTACGCTTACATTGCTAAAACCATCCTTGCTTCGGCATCTAACCCATGCTGATGAATACACTACATTCGATTCTCATCGTCATCGGTGAAATCGATGAACAAACCATTGACCTAGACCTTTCATCCCTGTCGATAAGCAAACCCTCCTTTGCTTTGGCATATACCCAATGCCGATGACTAAACCAACATTGACCCTTTGACATCATCGTCAAGGTTGATGCTTAAACCCACCAGTACGGGCCTTAAGTCTATACTGCTAAAACAAATCCTTCTCTTGCTTCGGCATATACCCAATCCCAATGAATAAGCTACCATCAAACCTTTGATGTCATTGTCAAAGTCGATGCTCAAATCATTCGATACATGCCTTACCCCCATACCATTGTACCTATATTTCCCTTGTGTCTGCATCCTCAGTCATTTAAATAAATCCCTTCTATCACACTCACATCCTGGGTTTGCGAGGCACTCGTAGTGCGGTGGAGTGATTCCATCATCCCTTCTCTGAAGAGGTGAGTGCTCTCTTGCATGTACATATGGTGTCTCTCGAGAAACAGTAAAGTCTTTGTCTCTCCCATTACCAGGATAGTTGCTCTCAAATGCATGTATGAAAGAACATAGCAGGTGGCCAGGATGAAAACAGAGAAACTGTAGAATAAGAGTCGACTCAAAATGCTATTGGAGCTGACTCCAATTACAATGAATCTCACGAGGCTAAAAGAAGTAGTGGCAATGGTTAAATTCAAATAACGGTGACAAATAGATGAACAAGGGAGGCAAATAGATGAACAAGGGTGACAAATAGCTATTAATGGTGAAAAATGACTCACAAGTTTGGAAGTGTGAACTTTTAAGAAGCCGAGTCGACTCCACCAGATGTTGGAGTCGACTCCAAGTGTGTAGAAACTGCCTAATCTTTGGCAACGTTCTAAGGACTTACGGAGAATTAAAAATAGAATCATAAACCTCCAAATTCATATTTTTTGAGGCCTAAAAAGGTACCTAGGATAGTCAACTCTACTTGTCATCATGAGATTTCCAGATCAGTCCCTTTCAGACACAAGTTTTGTCAACCTACATTTGTGGGAAAGGTCATCTTTCTTGGCAACGACCTTTGTTCATCTACCCAATTAGATTGCTGCTTCAAGATCTCCTAGGGTAGTGCACCATACCTCCTTGTCCTAAACCAATCAGCAAGCAACCTGGAAGCTCACAGGAGTCCAGGTGTATCATTTCCTCTCTATTATTCAAAGGAAGTCTTTTGGAGGAAATTTCCATGCCCTTTGCACCTATAAATAGGACTAGGCTAGTTTGCATGGAGTTGCTATTGGAGCTGTTGAGAAGTCTAGAGAAGGTTTGAACATGAGAGACTAAGAGAGAAAAGAAAAGAGTGCAGTCTTGAGAGAAGAAGAAAAAGAAGAGAGTGTCCAGCCCGCCAGCCATGATGATTCTGGAGGAGTGATTCTCACTGATGTTCATGCTGAGCTTTTCATCTTGGAATAGTGTATTATTCCTCCATGTACTTGTGTTTTCACCTTGAATTTCTCTTTTTACCTCTACCCTTTTGTGTGTGGGGTGTCATCCCTATCGAGATGCTTTGAATTAGCGGAGTAAGCTGTGAGGCTTAGCAGAGCAAGCTGTGAAGCTCAACAGAGCAAGCTATGAGGCTCAGTAGTAGCAAGCTGTGAGGGCAAGCTATTGTAAGGGATTTGTTCCTTGGAGGTTATGGATCAGTAGTTAAGCTATGTGTCAGCAGGAAGACTTACTGGGATGGTGAGGGGTGGACGTAGGCATGCTAGTGGCCGAACCACCTTAAAATCTCTGGTGTTATGGTTTGAGTGCACTCCATCTCTTCTGTCTCCTTCACAGGTGATTTTGTTTTGATTGGGCTTCTTCATTGCATTGTGTTTCTTGTGACTTTCTACTCTAGAATACAACTGTGCTAGAATCTTGATTACACTATCTTACGATTTCTTGATGGTTTTCTCTTTCATCGAAAAAATGGGTATCAGATCTATTCACCCCCCTCTAGTTGCATATCAGTTGTAAATTGTGTTTCTCTTGGGCTTAGTAAAGTTTTTAATTGGCAAAGTTTGTACCGGATCTATTCAACCCCCCCTTCTCGATCCGTTGGCACGCTAGGGACCCAACAATTGGTATCAGAGCGGGCTCTGACATTATCAGATTTAACAATCTACAGAGAAAAGATCCAGGTGCACTTGTCATTATTTAATTCCCTAAACCATGTTTGGATTGCTTGTCAATGTTTGATGGCTCCAACTTCTCCACTTGGTTAGGTAAGATGTGTAAGTTTTTGATTACTGCTGATCCAAACCTATGGACCTTAATTTCTCATGGGCCACATATATTGCCTAAGGAGAAATCCAGATTGACTGAGGATCATAAATTGAAAAATAGAGATAATATCAAGGCTTTACAAATGATGAAAGCTGCTGGGAATATTACTATCCTTCCTTCCTTATCTTCATGCAACTCTGCCAAAGAAATCTTGGATGATCTAACTGCCTTCTATCAAGAGGAGAATCACAAATGCATGATGGCCAAAGGAGGTGATCAAACAAGCGATGGAGAACGTGAAGAGGTAAGCTCTATCTTTGAGAACTTCTCCTTGGAAGATTGGCAAATTGCATACGATGAATTGCTTGCCATGTATGAAAAATCTAGAAAATAGAATAAATCTTTGAACAAGAAGTTAAATAATTCAGCTCACATCGATTCTGACAATGAAAGCTTGAAAGCCTTGAAGTCTGAAAATGATGTGGGTTGTGTACTCCTATGGAGAGACTATAGAAGGTGGGCTATGTGGGCTATGTGGGCTAAATGGGCTCTTTGATCCATTTCCTAATTAACACCCGCACATTTTGCCTTGTCTTGCTGATGCCGTGACGTTCTTGCATGTGATTCTTGATCTTTATTTTATTTATTATTTTTGACCATTTGATTAAGAATATTTCCAAATGTCTTTGGATTCTCTCCCACAAAATGGGAGCGCCTGTTTCTGTGCGTGACCTGTTTAGACTCCCGTTGGGAGTCTATTTAGGTGGGCAGTTTTCCTAGGGTTTAACACATGCAAACTTGGCTTTGTTTCATCTCTTTTATTTTTTTCTCTCCGTCATCTTCCTTTGCAAGAGTTTGAAGCAGTCTTTTGTGATATTCGCCTCGACATTACAACTTGGAGTATACTTTTGCACCACTATCGGCTTGGGTCGTCGTATCTTACGGGAGGTTTTGTCATAGAGCCAATTGCACCGTGTAGGGGTGAAATGACTCTAAACAAAGTGACATCGCGCTTGGACTAGAGT
Organism: Amorphophallus titanum; assembly: GCA_024336825.1. Lineage (NCBI taxonomy): Eukaryota > Viridiplantae > Streptophyta > Magnoliopsida > Alismatales > Araceae > Amorphophallus > Amorphophallus titanum. Next base: position 5,298,834 of record JANBPO010001371.1, on the reverse strand, counting down.
TTGATCCTATTGATCTTTCATCCTTTTACAATTTCTTGATCTGACTGATAAAGATCTCCCTCTGTTGTGCATTCATGAAGACCTTGTTGACCAACATCTAGAATCATTTTCCTCTAACAAACGAGTTTCATGATGGCCATTGAAATTGTTACCCATCTCAAAAAAAATATTGGTCATTTTTAAAGCGTTGGCAACAAAAGATGTGTTATTGGCTTACTTATTTGGCCTTATTTTCTGTAATCGAATCCGATTCTCTCGCGGAGGATGAGAATGAACCTATTAGGTGTGTGGATTTTACAAAGTTTAAGGAGAAAGATTATTTGTGCATTGGTAATATACTTCCAGACCTTTATGATAAACTCTATGACATCTAGCGTACTGTCAAATCTGCTAGAGACCTCTGGAACTCCTTAGGAAAGAAATATAATTTTGAGGACACTGATCTTGACAAAATCATCGTAACCAATTACTTTGACTATAAGATAGTAGAGGGAACCTCAACAGTTGACCAAGCAAATAAGATTCATTCCCTGATCTTAGACATCCAACGTTGTGGAATGATCATTGATGAGAAGTTCTAGATGTGTGTATTGATTACCAAACTTTCTCTATCTTGAAATGATTTTTCTCTCTTTTCAACACAAACGAGATGAGATGAATGTTGTTGAACAATTGATCTCTGCCATTTAAGTTGAAGAGAGGAGTAATGATAGGAACAAAATAAGGATCTCTCCTCTTTCTCCCTCTGACCCAGAATTCAAGTCCAAAGCTAACCTTGTTGAAAAACGTAAATCTTATTGTTCCAACAAGTCCTACTAAAAATTCTACAAATTTAAAGGAAGAAAATAATTCAAAAGGACTCGAAAAATGTTACCTATAGAGTTAGAGAGAGGGGGCTGCCGCATCCATCACTAGTGGTGCTCTCTCAAGTTTCGCCTCTATCCACACACACATGCACTCGAAGCTACTTCCTCTCTCTTCAACCCATCTCACACACACATGGCCAAAGCCCATGACAACCCCATCCGAACATCTAATAGAATAAAACTCGCCCTTACCAAGCCCCTTACGGCTATTCATAGAGGGGCATGAAGGGAGGTTATTTTGTGGCCAAGGAAGAGCGGCAGAGGTGACATGTGGAGAGGAAGAGAGAGAGAGAGAGAGTTGGGAGTTAGAGAATAAAAATGAGGAGAAGGGATGATGACCCTTTTATGCAAACGTGGGAGAAAGAGGAGCGACGTGGCCCCCTTCGCGAGTGTAGGAGAGATGGAGGGCACCTTCGCGGCACTTCTGGGTGTGCTAGGTGCCAAGAGGTGACCTGACCCTGCTTGCGATGCGTAGATCCAAGGTGGAGAGGTGGCGCTGTCTGCGGCGCTCATGGTGCCCTGGTTCCTGAGAAGGGATTACCCTAATGGGCACCCCCGATCGGGTAATGGGCCCAGCCAATTCCCAGTAACATCCAACTTCCCCATCAACTATAAATGGTAAATTCTTCTTCCAAATAGATCCATCAAAAGTGAGTCAGTACCTGAGATCCAAAATCTCTAGGGTGCCATTGTGTTCGTCATGTTTTTATGAGTCTAGTCATGTAATTTTTATTTTATTTGAGTCATGTGGGCCAGTACTAATTCAATGGGACGGCCTGGATGGGAGGAGACCCCGAGGGCTAGCCTACGAGGGATTCCGTGGCCCATGGCCACCACAATTCCCTGGGGGAATGTGGGTTTAATTTAATGTTGGATCAAAGGATCCGTTTGTGTTCACCCTGGCCGCCCATAAGGCTCCACGTCATGAGAGGGTGAGGCCTTATGGGTGTTTGGCAATTCAGCAAAAGACCAATCGACAGAAGCATTCAGTAGGGAATGTTCTCCCTCCCCAGCTAGTGAATCGATATCATTGAAGAAACATGGTGCTCATGGTGGCACCCTCATATCACCCATATAACAGGGAGGGGTGAAATGGGCCATATGGACGGACCCTCACCCAATCCCTCTTGGGGTGGGAGAATACAGTGATCGACCATTAAGCAATCGATGATAAATTGGGGCACGGGGAAGTTAATTGGTCAGTATTTGAGGGTTAATCATAAACACATGGGCTGCGGAGCTCACAAAGAGGGATGGCATACAGATATGGTTATATAAGTCAAATGCTCAAACAGTTAGCAGGTGGCATACATGAGGATGACTATGATATTAGGCACATAGTGTTCAGGTTGTGGGGATAGCCGTATTCCCTCCAACTCATGGTCGTGAGTGGAAAGATAGCAAGGAGGCCGGTCCCAGTAGTCAGCAGAGGGGCACACATGTCTCCAGTGAATAGAGGAAATCCACATTAAACATGCGAGATGCTCGGTATGATCAACCCACTGAGAAGACACCGGGGGAGGGATGATGTTAATGTAGCCCTTAGGTAGCCCAGGGTGAATTCTAGATCGATGGAGAAAACCAAAAGAACGCATAGGTGGTGTAAAGAGAGGTGTGCCAGAGAAGAAGGAAAGCCTTAAGATGCACAAAGATACTCACACCCCAAAATGCCATTACATTATAGAAGAAGAGTAAAGACAATATATATATAAGCATGGTCTGGCGTTGTCACTCGGAGACCGGTGGTGATACATCATGACCCCGGAGCCTACACCTAGGGGTAGGGGAAGCAAAAACCATAAAGATAGATGATCAAATAGGATGATAGAGTCCCCGGGCACATATCATCGCCCGTATGCGTTACAGACCATGATAGGTTAAGGGAAAGGGGGGATGGGAAATGGCCAAAGCCTACGACGAAACCCACCTCTGTTTATTGGGATGAAAACAAAGTATTGGAAACGGCCGCCTATCTCTTCGCTCCGGGTCTCTCTCTTCTACAGAAGGATGGAAGATGAATGCTCTCAGGGTTGTTTTTCAAAGGCTCCTTTCTTGTTCCCCAATCCTCTTCTATTTCCAGTGAATGAAGCCCTTCTTATAGGGTCTAGGTGGATTGGCTTAATCCAGCGCAGGGGGTGAGCACGCCGATTCAAGGCCGCTCAAGCATTATTTGCTCACTGGAATCGGTGGTGCCGGTGGAGGGGAGCACGCTGGTTTTGACGGCACCGGGTTAACTTCCCTACGTGTGTTTGTTTGGGCCGAGTCGATCTGTGCATCTCAGATTGGATACGGTAGTCAATTCGAACATTCATCTCATTCTGGCCCTGCAGAACCATCATGAGAAGTATCGGGAAAGCCTTCAGGCCACTGACCAGCCAATTCTCGCACCGTCTGTGCCCTTGATTCAGTCACTCGGGTTTCCCGTTGACATGGCCTTCGACACTGTGCTCTTATGCTATTAGGCCAGCTTCATTCATATTCGCAGCATCTCCAGCAAGTGGGTCGCTACCCAGAGTACTTTCGCCCTGGCTGGGTAGCCATTCGGTCACTAATGGACCTATCTGGTGAGGAGATGTACCCACTCTAGGTCACTCGAGTTTTTCACTGTCATGTCCCTTGGCACCTTGTTCTAAGGAGCCAGGGACGTTCCTTCACCATAGGAGGATTTCTTATCTGGTGGCGGACAACCAGCTATATTCTCATCCTGATCGGACGAAGGATGGGGTTTGTTCAACACGACCGAGTCGACGCCAGTTTGTTGGGCAGGCCATACGGCGTTGTCGGTTTGTTGTAGACTTCTTCTGACCATCCCGGGGTGATGAATCGTGGAGTCCCTAATGCTTTTGTCAGGTGACCTGAGGCTTCGGAAGAGACGCCAATCATCGCAGGTCTTCTTATCCGCTGTCCACGTTGGCCGTTCAAAGCACACCTCAATGAAGTCCCCAGTTACACCCCAAGGTAGAAGGAAAGTCTGATGACAATAATTTCACTCCTCCCATAAGTTTTGCACATTCCCTTGGTGATTGTGGCCCATTGACATTGGATAACATCCGCTGGACAGAAGAGTTAGTTGCCCTCAGCTTCACTGTGAGATAATGTTCTCCCAAAGGTAACAAGTCTCCTGTTCACTTCTGCATGTCCCACAATTTCAAAATACCATTGGACATTCCTATGCACCGTCAGAATGCCAAATAAAAATTTAACCAGCCCAGAAGATGAGTGACCACAACTATATCACGTTTCAAAAAAGAAAAAAAAGAGTGACCATAACTATATCAACTGATACCCATTTTGTTTCCTGCAAACAAATGACATCAACATGTTTCCATCTGACTAGATCCTGAACCACCATGTGCTTAAACAGGATTTCAGATGCCCCTAACATTCCAGGACATCAAGAAAATTTCTGTTGGTCAAAGCCCTTCGTACACTGTGGAGCCCCACAAGAAGAATCTGGCACCTGTAAATCTGACAATAGCAGCAAAACTCTTGAGCTCCCTGTGACCTTTGGCCTTTCTTGGGTGACTCTGTTACATTTCCCTGTCAGTAGCACACCATTTCCAAAACTTACCAACCCTGTTTTGAACCTCCAATCTCAATGCCAACGCTATCACCTCAACTTTAGCATTCTCCCGGTCTGCTAAAAATTGCTTCAACCCTTCTACATGCTCCTTCCCAAGATTTAGACCCTCTCCTGAGGTCCCAGAAGGCAATTCTTTCGAATTTGAAGTAAAAGGCGGCTTCACGACACCTCACTCAGCAGGTGGACGTGAGGGGTGGAGAGATTACACATACCGAAACCCATCAAAAAGAGCTGCAACAACAGCTGTTCTTTTCCTTGAGAGAACCCCTGCAAAGCAACCGAAGACCCCTTGCCATGATCCTTCTGTCCTTCAAGAAGGGGTTGTGCCAGATCACCTTCCCCAGAAGCCAATGAGACCTCCTTTCCAACAGAAGACTTCTTTCTTTCTCCAGACGTGCAGAGATCTGGCACCAATGTAGCCTGGCCAGTCTGCCCTAAAAGCCTCCTTCCTCTGCAATATACCTGGATATATGAGCCCCCATTTCTCCCTTCTAATCTGTTTACGAAGCAGCCCCTTTACCACTTGAGAAGCAATAGTAATATCTTGTCTCCAGAGTACCTCCACAGAGTTGACTATATCCACCATGTTTTTAATAGGTTGCTGAGCTGTTTCAGGGACAAAGTTGGCTGATGGCTCCTGAGGTAGTATTTAACCCCCAGCTGTATTAAGATTACATGCTATACCATCAGCCATGGCATCAGATTTAATTGATCCTTGGTGAATTGGACCCATCCTACCACTCAGCAGAGTCTGCCCTAGAGTATTCGTCGTCTCCTTCCTCTGGACAGCCTTCCCACCATCCCGTTGCAGCCTGTAGACTTTGCTTGAGCGACTTCTAGATAACACCATGGAACCTCCATAGCATATCAATGTTTAAAAATATCCAGAAAAATAGATCACCCCACCACAGTTTCCTCCGAGGGTGACACAGCCTCAGTCGTCGACACCATCTTCGAGTTCTGCGTCCTATCAAAGCACGACCCCGACTTTCGGCCCCTCCTTGCCGACGCTGGGGCCATCCCCCTCCTCACCCATCACCTCCTCTTCTCTACGTTCCCCCATCACCATCACAGCAACGCCTTCCAGGGGGACGCTGCCGCTGTGCTGCTCAACCTCTCCATCTCCAGTCGTGAGGTGCCCATGGCCACATCGGGCCTCCTTGCTTTCTCTCTCCCTCCTAATTGGAGACAAAATGGTAATCTTATGTGAGTGAGTTATCACTGTTAACGCGGGACTTAACCCTAGGGGGATGGTAATGCAAGTTAATAGATTTGAGACGTTTAAAGATAAATGTCATAAAGGTAGGGATATAAAGATAATTTGAAAAGATTTCAAGAACATACAGATAATTCTCACCCCCACCCCCCACCTTTTCATTGTATTCTTACACTTACATTCTCTATTTTTCTTGAGAGTTCCTCTCCTCTCTCTTAGAAGCTTTGAGATACAATAAATTTTTTCTTTAAACTTTCCCTCTTCTCCAAAACAACACCCCACACAAACCCCCCCCCCCACCACCGACCCCCCCCCCCCCCCCCCCCCCCGGGGCGGGGGGGGGGGGCAATCACACCAGTTTAACCCCTCACCCAAAACCCATTTCCAGTCCTTGCACCCAAAACCAGTGCGCCCCCCTTATTTTACCCAAAATTGGCCAACCCCCGTCTCATGTTGCCTTTAAAGCTGCGCTCCCCCTCCTTGTGGCGAAACTGGCGCACCCTATGCTTCCTCTAAACTAGCGTGCCTTCCAAATAAGAAAATTAACCGAATAAAAGAAAAGAAATGGAACTAATAAACAGAAAAAAAAGTTGAAGCACCCCTGCGTGAACAAATAATGAGATTTAGCAATCAGAACGATGATAATAAGAAATGCTATAACCACGCATACCTCGGGACCCTCACTCCTCTAGACTGAGTGTGAAGAGAAAAGCAATGATGCCCCAATAAATTGGACATGGACCTCAGGAGCCCCTCCCGACATGGCCATGATCCGAAGTCATCCTAGGCCAATAGTTCATTAACGTGACACACCTACATCAGGATCCAATCCTGCACCCGCATTGAACCCGCCGTGTCTGCGGCAGACATTTGTACGGTTTCATCACGTCTTCAATGCTACAAATGCGAACTTCCGTCCGAACAAGAAATGATCTGCTAGTGACTGACATATACGTATCTATGATTATTTACGCCCCAATGCAGGGTCTATTTAAACGCAATTCGAGATTTCACTCTCGCTTCGTTATCATGAATTTTAGGCCGTAGGGCCCCTTTTCTTAGTGATTAATCAAGGGTTTTCCCCTCTCTAAGGGGATGTAATTAACGTCGTAGCCTTTATGGTATGGCGGGTTCTCTGTCCCAACATGATACACACAATCATTTGATTAGTCAGATCGAGCGCACCACAGGCTTCCTCGAAGCCCGAATAAATCATCGCCTTGGTGACTAGCACACCCTCGCACAAATAAACTGAATAAACGAATAAACAAAAGAAGTATCCCGAAAGTGCATCCACAAGTCTGGCACACCTGGTGGGACTTGAATTCCCTTCATCTCTTCGCTAGGATTCGGGGCCCTATGGCCTCTTCTTGAAATTCTAAACTATTTCACTTGCAACTACAGGTTATACTTTGATGACTACAATGGCTGTTTCATTCGGACCACTAGTCGTCGCAAGCCATGTCAAGGAAGGCTACCTGGCGGTTCCAGTGCAGTTTGGGAGCTTCCCTCTCGTGGTGGGCTTCCCTAACTTCTTGGGAGTAGCCTTCATCAACCTACTAAAGACCGAGGGGCCCAAGCCTGTCGAAGTCCACGTCCCCATCACGGGAACCTCTGCTATAGAGCCTGCCACTGATGGATCGTCAGTGACTACTGCTGACTGCGTGGCGGTGAAGACCATGGGCTGCTTCATCCACCATGTCCATCTCAGCACGGACCTCACAAACAAGCAAGCGGCGTCCCGCCGAAGAAGGAACCAGAGGAATGCTGCTGCTGCTACCTCAAGGGACCGGATATCCAACACCAGTAAATTAGTGCTGATAGGTGGCATCAAAATCCACCTTAATGGCCGAAGAGTCGAAGTGATCCCTGACCAGATCGTACCAAATATCCATGTGCGTAACTCATTCCAAGCACTAGGGAGAATAGAAAAGAAGAAAACTGAAACAGTCCATCGATCGAAGAATGAGCCGGCCCCAAGGCCATGCAGGACCAAGCAAGTTTGGGTGCCCAAGTCAACACTGGCCCCAATGGCAACTCAACGGAGGTCTTCCAGGACCGCAAGCCTAGGGAGGTAGATAAAGAAAGAGAAAATAATATTGAAATCCCACTTGGGCCTCCTCGTGAGCCACTCATCCAAGCCCGTAGATGGAAGGCGAACACTCCGCTACATATGGAGAATAGTGGCAGGTTTGCCAAGATGGGTCAGCCTGCCTGTGGGCCCCCAGCACAAGCCAGGATGCTGCAATCTATGATCTGTCCCAATCGTGAGCTAGAAGACATCACCCGGGCTCCATACGAATACCTCCGGGGTGCCGGGAATACTTCCCTGGGAAGGTAGCAGCTGTTACAGGAACCACTCCTGAAGAAAATCAAGAATATTTAGTCAACCTAGTTGAAATAGAAGATGCAGAGTTGGGATGTCATTGCAACTGGAGAAGTCATTCCTGAAACAAGGATGCTGCGGAAAGGTTATTGCAACTTTAAATTCTGGGGGCGATTGGATCAACTTCTCTGTCTCTTGATACATTTAACTATCTGATCTTATTTTGTTTTTTGCTTGCTGTTTAAGACTCAAAGTAGCTACGTAACTTCAGATGAGGCTTTCTCAACCTATTCATTTATCTGTAACTTCAGGCATAATGGATATCCTATCTGGAGACATGCCAAAGGGTACCAAGGTTCAAACTAAGCATCTTGAAGCACTGATTGAACTGCATAATACGACCAGTGCCTTTGCGAGGAATGTTCAACATCTATTTTCAGAATCTGATCTTCAACTGTTATTGAGTACATTAAAGGCTGTTTATTCTCCCTATGAATCATTTAAGCAGAGGTGAACCCTTTGATGAAATGAGTCCATTTTCCAATTTCTGCCATCTATCAGTTAAAAAACAGTGCATGAGTTTTTCACCTTTTGTTTTGCAGATATGGACAATCGGAACGTGCTATCCTCTCTTCTGAGATTGCTGGAATAGATCTTCGTGGTGCTGTTGCACGTGGTGTTGGTGCCCAAGGAATTGAACTTAGTGAAACAGTGAGGAGAATGGAGGAATCAGTCCCACAAGTTATCATGCTTCTTGAAGCAGCTGTTGAAAGATGCATCAGTTTCACTGGTGGTTCTGAAGCAGATGAACTTGTTGTGGCCCTTGATGAGATCATGTTGCAGTACATTTCTACATTGCAGGAGACACTTAAATCCTTGAGGTCTGTTTGTGGAGTAGATACTGAATTACATAGTGATGTTGGGCCAAGGAAAGATGGGTTAGGTAAAAGAGATGGAGCACGGTTAGTGGATATGGTGTCTGAAGAGGAGGAGTGGTCCATTGTGCAAGCAGCATTGCAGATTCTCACTGTTTCTGATTGCTTAACTAGCAGATCCTCAGTCTTTGAAGCTTCTTTACGAGCCACTCTTGCAAGACTTAGCACAACTTTGTCTCTGTCTGCAATTGGCTCAAGTTTGGACCGATCTCATGCAGCTGGTAATGATGGTAATATGGATGTATCTCTGGCAGGTAGAGCAGCCCTGGATGCATCAGTTTTGCAGCTCATAGATATGCCTGAGAAAGCTAAGAAGCTTTTTAATCTCTTAGAACAGGTATTTTCTTCTCTGTTGAATTTCTTTATGACAGTTCTTTTGGTGTGTGACACCATTAGACAATTAAGTAGCAAAGGTTAACCTGAAATATCTGTCCTCCCTATCTAAAGGTCGTAGGAAAGATCTGGAATCTGGATACCACTCTCAGCCTGTTTATTTTGGATAAGGAAACATTTATTTCTGAATCCAATAACTTGATTATCTGTCTTTCTAATTTAAGAATATTTACACACACACATATATATATGCACACAATTGTACATATACATACATGTAATGTTATGTAATAAGTAGTTTGATGTGAACCATTTAACACAATCATTGATTCTTGATTAGGGAAACCATAAACCCCAGAAGCCCAAGTCTTAAGGTTCTGTTCTCCTGAATCTCTTCTAGGTTCCCTCCAACAAAGAGAACCCCTTGCCGATGGACTTCCACCACACTCAGCTGGCAGCTTATCGAGCCTGCATCTCTCCCATCCGTTCATCTGGCCTGTTCATGCATGGTATTTATGCAGTGTTCACACATGCTATACTAAATTGTACATTCATGTGTATGATATGAAGTTTATATTCTGTTAGTTTTGATCTTTTTGAGATGCAGTAGCCCCTATAAAATGTGGCGAGAATTGTGTGACTCTAGTTGTATCCAATAATGACATTTAACAGTTTCCAACAATTTCTGGGGGTACTATAAGAATAAGGACTGGTTTTTTCCCTCTTTTCTGAGATAAACTATGAATAAGGATAAGGATAGAGCTACCATTCGAACTGGGAGGCAACTTTTTGCATGCCTAGCTATGATGTTTAGTTATGCCTTCGGTGGCAAAATGCTTCCAACCAGCACACTTAACAGATGCATTTCCTCGTATGGATATGCAATTCTGAAGGCCAAAACATCTTTTGATTGCAAAAATGTGTTCAATAATTATAGGCACGAATGGGAGTCTGTATGGAGGTTGATGGGTAAGATTTTTCACTTAAACTAAACTGCCCTCAACCATACTGCACGTCCACTGCACGCTACAACTGACTATTTCTGTTAGATTTCTTGTCAGTCTGATATCCCACATTGTCATCATGCAGTCAAAGGATCCACGGTTCCATGCACTTCCCTTGGCGTCACAGAGGGTAGCAGCATTTGCAGACACAGTCAACGACCTTGTCTATGATGTTCTTATATCAAAAGTAAGGCAGCGTTTAAGTGATGTTGCCCGGTTACCAATCTGGTCTTCCGTGGAGGAGCAGAGTGCACACCCTATGCCAACTTTCAGTGCCTACCCACAGGCCTATGTAACCAGTGTTGGTGAATATCTTCTCACTTTACCCCAGCAATTGGAGCCGCTGGCAGAGGGCATCTCCAGCAGTGAGTCCGGCGCCGAGGAAGCTCAGCTCTTTGCGACCGAATGGATGTTTAAGGTAATAATTAATCTTATTTGTTTAATTTTATGGCTCAGCTAACAATGGTGGTAACAAACTTTATGTGGCATTTCTTTTTGGTTTTGACAAGAAGGGGGGGGGTTGGGCAAGCATAGTTAAACCATATGAATGTGCCCAGCGATCAGGTTTTATAATCCTTCCGGTTTTTATTTCTCCTATCACAGGTAGCAGAAGGTGCGACTGCCCTGTACATGGAGCAGCTTCGTGGAATTCAGTATCTAACCGATCGAGGTGCACAACAGCTTTCAGCTGATATTGAATACTTGAGCAATGTCCTTTCTGCCCTTTCGATGCCCATCCCACCGTTCCTTGCCACCTTCCATACCTGCGTTTCCACGCCAAGGGACCAGCTTGCTGAGCACATCAAGTCAGATGGAGGCAGCCAACTCGATCTCCCCACAGCCCACCTGGTGTGCAGGATCAGGCGTATCGCTGTAGATCAGTAATTTACCCTTTTCCTTTGTGTTTTTTGCTTCATTTTTTTTCTAGAAAATGTGATTCTTCGTTGAGGTATAGGAGGCTTTTCAAGGGAAATGACACATTCTTCGCCGGGTCTTCACATCGTATAATTTGTTGCATGTTGCAACTCCCGATGACGCTACGCAATGTTTCCCTGCCGACGTTTCATGGTGGAAGAGTTCATTAGTTGGACGATCCGCAGGTGACGGAGGTGGGATCGTTTTGAATCAGAGTCACCAGCCCGAGCAATTTCATGTTAAGCGAACAATTTCCTGCCTTGTCGTGCTACATTGCAACCGGAATAGAGTGGTTCGACGTGCTTTAATTAACCAATTCTGAGGTCTCGTTGATGAGATAGGACTACAGATTGGGCAGCGGAGGGTTCAACGTTGGCTGAAACTCTTCGGGCGGCTTTGATAGTGGGATTGTCGGGCAGATGACACAGTCGAGGAGAGAGAAATCCCTAGTGGGTCTCATCTTCCCCTCACACACGTTACGTTAACCGGGGTCGGTTAGCGCATTAGTCTCTCTAGGGTCGAATGAGTTAATAAACCCCACACGATTAACAAAGTCCAATGCATGGATTGCAGGCGTGGACGAATCACGGAAAGAGCCCACTTTATGACATGGTCATGATTTAATGAACCTCGTCATCTCTTGCGCTATTCTTTACGCGTTATTGGGCTCGATCTTCACATTGTATAACTGAAAGCTAAGTTTATTTGTTTCGTGAAGAGATAGAAAAAGAAGACAACGAGCTTATGTTTGCAGATGGATGGAATGGTAGGCAACATCAATGGTCATCTCGATAAACATTTGTTTTCGAGGAGGATAAATCTGATTTGACTTAAGACCGGTCTAACGACGGTAGGTTCAAAGGAGTCCCGCTTCTACAGCTCGCCCCAGAGGCACCTGGCGGTTACGGCCCATCCAGATGCGGCTCAATCTGACTTGGCCTCGAATTCTACAGCACGTTAAAATCACGGTCCAAGCGCAGTGATCGTCGGAAGACCCTTCGATGACCGATTGTTACCCCCAACGACGTCGGTCTCGATCCCATAACGGGCGAGCGTGCCCCACGAGGGCCGTAAAACTCGTCCCGGAACCAGCCGACGTCGAGATAAACGCCCTCCAACGGGAAACTCCCGCCACTATAGTAAAAAAGTGTTATTCCCCCACCTAAGTCTTTCTCTATCAAGGGATAAGGCTCCTCGCTCCAGGACAACTCCTATAAAAGGGACACCAACGAAGAAGAAGGACACGGTGGTTCATTCTGCTAGAGCTGCTACACAAGAGAATAGAGCTACTAGCCCCGCTATACTGAGGAAGGAAAGCGGCCATGGTCCACACTCGAATGGGGCCTCTTCTGGTGATCTTACCACCCAGCGAGCACTCACCAAGTGGGCACTAGGAGCGGTGAGCACTCGTCTGGGGGATCTACGCGGCTCTTCAACCTTCTACAATGACCTCTCTCTCTCACTTGCTCTCTTCTATTCTTCGTTTAATACGTCCCTGACTTAAGCATCGAAGGGTTGTCCCCTAGGGTAACACTCGGGGCTTCTTCTGACGCCCCATGTTTCTTGGTGCTTACAGGTCTCCACAGGCACGAGATGACTTTCCCGTTCAATAAATAGAGAAGGTGGTTCGTGACATAGGAACCATTTTTCTACCTCTACACTTCTTGACGCCATCTGTGGGAATCCGAGCATAAAGCTATGGCGCCCCGTGGAAGCCTCTGTAACGCCAGTCACCGTGGGCTCGACCGGGCCCTAAGAGAGCTCATTACCCTCCTCTACCAGAAACCCTTCCAGACATCTTCTCAGCCCTTATGTACACTGGTGATCTCCAGCTTCCCCCGGAACACCCGAACTGGAATCTGACCGCTGACCAGTCCAGATATTGCATATTCCATCGGCAGCCCGGGCACACGATTGAGAGGTGCTACCAGTTCTGTGATTTTGTGTATGATTTGCACGAGGGACAGCGGATCGACTGGGCAGAAATGCACAAGTTGATTATAGAAATTAAAGAAAGGAGAAGACAGACGCCGAGGCCGCAGCAATCGGCGCTGCAGTAGCAGTAGCCACAGCAACCCCAACCCCAGCAGCAGCAGTAGCCCGCACAAGAACTTGGGATTCATCAGAATCTGATGCCGAACCACCCGCCTGCTCTGCAACCTCAGTCGCCGGCACCGGCTCAAGTAAATATGGTCCACCGCCCAGCCCCCAACACTGGGTGGTCCTATGATGACGAGACTCTTGCTTACCTTTTGGCCCTCCACCATACCTACAACCCCCCTTCACCTTCTACCCTCACCATCGTTCGGCCTACCATTATCACCTCCACCACACCAGCCATTCCTTCCAGACCCCTCATTGTACCTACGACATCGCCTACCGCTTCACTAATCCTAACACCGGCACCCGTCACCCCCCACATCATCACCCCCTCACCTAACTCGTCACTTATCATCCTCCTGCCAGGGCCCGCTAGGCTTGCCTCCACCATCACCACCACCACCTTTGCACCATTCATTCACCCCCTGGGGCCCATCAAGTCACCCATTGTGAGTTCATCTAATGTCGGGCCAGCACAGAACCTTGCCCTCTGAAGTGGGCGTCTGTTCCAGAGAAGTTATCCCACTACTGGTGCACCTGCACCCAACCCTCAAGTTCCATCAACAACAGTCAAACAAGAAGAAGTAGGCCCTTTACCTGGCACAAGGTATGATTTATTGCAGCACTTGGACCAGATGCTGGCCAAGATTTCAGTTTTGGAGTTGATTAAGTGATCCCCACTGCACCAAGATGCTTTAAAGATTTTTCTCCAAAAGGTCATGGTCAGCGAGGACATGGCAGTAGACAGTTTATCGTCGGCTTTGGCCACAATCACAAAGGGGCCAGCCATCTCCTTTTCAGAGTCAGAATTGGCACTGCCCGAGGCACGCTAGATGCCACTCTGCATTTTAATCACCTTAAATAAAGTGGCTGTCGACGCAGCTCTGGTCGACACAGGAGCTTCAACAAATGTTTGTCCCTTGAGCACTCTCCGCGCTTGTAATATTTCTGAAGATATGCTAAGGCCCACCCCAACCACTATCACAGCTTACGACAACTCAAGAAGGGCCTATCATGGGGTGGTAACTATTCAAGCCGAGCTCGGGCCTCTGGCGATGCCTATTGAATTTTATGTCTTGGACATTGACACGATGTTTAAAGCTATTCTGGGTCGTTCGTGGATTGATAGCCTTCATGTCGTACCTTTGACCACCCACCAATGCCTCAAATTTCCATTCCAGGCGCAGGTGGTCAAAGTCAAGAGCATATCCACAATCCAATCTGTTGAAGCTATTTTCGTCAAAGCGCTGCCAACACTCTGGCCGAGTAATAAGCCAGTCTTGTCTATAATGGACTTGGATTTTCCATGGACATATGTGCCACGCAAGCCCGCCACTACACCAATTAATGTCAAAGTTAAGTCCAAGATAAGAGACTCCAAAGGCTGGAACATGATATTGAAGCTAGGTTACCAGCCAGGCATGGGTCTCGGCGCTCAATTGCAGGGGTGAACTAAGCCCATCCCAAGCGGTAGAAAAATGAGTAGAAGAGGCCTCGGCTACCGTGAGTCATCACTATCAATTTTGGGAGACTCAGGCCCGTTGACGTGGAACTATCGTCAACATTTTGTAAAGGGGCCGTTACAGCTCGGCACTCTGAAGACACCGCCTTGCTAAGAAGATAAAGAAAATGCTGCTTGCACAGTGTTCGGACCGCCTTTGCAGTCGAAGGGGCCGGTTGAAGATGTTATTGACTGTTCCGAAGCCTTTGCCGAGATGTTCCATGAAGAAGAAGAGTTGAGAAGACCGAGGTGCAGGTCAAGGGCAGTTGGAGTCTTTGTACCCTCTGGCTCTCCCTATTTTAGTAGAGGTTTAGAGGTCCTTTAGCAACACTGTTAAAGTAAGACAAACGTGAAAGAAAACTTGGACCAAATAATATAAGAGAGGAAGGGTGAATCATATTATTAATTCAAATTGTAACATAATGTTCCACAAAGTCAATGTAAAGATTCATCACGTATCACACACATCACATATAATCTCAAGAAGAATAGGGGTGAGAGATAATGAGCCAAACACAACAGGAACACGACAAGTTTATAGTGGTTTGGACAACCATGCTTACCTTTCACTAAGAATCGCTAGACATAAGGGTGCTATCTCATCACTACAAATCATTTAGCATCAAGGTGCAAGTACATCACTCAATCCCCTAAACATAAGAGTACTAACTCACCTTAACACGCTAGGCACGATGGCGTTAACTAGTCACAAACCACACTAGACATGAAGGCGTTAACTTGTCTCAAAATCACTAGACATGAAGGCGCTAGTTTGCCTCAAAGCACAAGGATGAATGAATAAGATTATCCCTGTTACAAAAAGCATGATTCAAAGATTCAACTAGAATCTCAAAAGAAATATCACAAGAAATCTATCAAAATTCAAAATTCTAGAGAGCAAATTTGATGGTGGATGCTTGGAAGTCGCTCCTTTTAGATTGCCCCGAACAAATCTTGAGAAACCTTGCCGTTCTTGAGGAGATCGCTCCATTCTTTTGGCTCTTGAGTAGCCGTCCTTGTTAATTCTCTAATTTTTCTTGTTTTAGACTTGTGCAACCCTAAAAGGACTCCAAAGATGACCCCATAACCTTCCCTTGGCCACCTTCCCTATTAGACTCCAACACCAAATCAAGAAATTCTAACTTAAGAAACGTAATCCCGTTCGAGGGTCTTAGACTCAGTGTATGGCATGGTTTTCAACCATCTCTAAGCAGTATTGCATGCAGTTTACAGAGATTTTTGAATTTCTTCAAAACAGTAATTAGGATCTGCAACCATCCACTTTTAAACACGCTTAAAAATCAAGTTAGGCAATCAAAAAGGTTAGTTTTGTAATCATCAAAAACGAAAATGGAATAAACTCAACAAAAAGGATGGAAAAGTTGTAGTTGACCATTTAAGTTACGAATAGACTCTGCGGGATTGCTTAAAAACAACCAAAACCGTGATGGAATTGGTATTAAAGCTTTGCATAGAGGTCAATACTAGCACAATGTCATGAGGCTCTTCTTGTTATATGGTCCAGGCAAGGTTCGTAGGATCGATCTGGCACGGCCTATACCGGCATGTGGCACGGATCCAGTCCGATCAATTATTTTGTACATGTCCATTTTTATATTTGTGTTCATATATGGCAAATTTCATTCCAAAGTAGTCGTTGTTGAAAATTTTCTTACAGGTTCCATTGAAGCTTCAACCGCATGAGGTGCCTTTAAATAAAGGAAGCATATATATTTCTAAACGAAGTCCTCCTTCTGTGGTGGGTGCATACGCAATGCAATTCCAGAAGGACTTCTCAGATTTTCTCAAGTGCCGATCAGAAGAAATGGCTATTGGAGGCCGCATGGTGTTGATTCTAGTTGGTCGGAAGACTCTGGATCCCACAAGCGAGGAAGCTGCTTTCCAATGGAATCTATTAGCACAAGTGTTCATGAACATGGTCGAAGAGGTTCGTATTTCTTATTCTATGAAATTTTATTCCTTTACTGGCACATTATATATATATAGTGCACGAAGCCAAGAGGCCGGTAAGTTATTGGATGTTCTTCTACATATTGAAATATTCTTGGAGATATTCAATAGAATAAAACAGATTTTGAGGGTATATATATGATAGTTCCTAATTAAGGGCGCCTTTGACATCCTCTTGCGGTTAGAGTACTTGACCCCGGAGGGTCGAGCACGCTAATCGCCCCCGGTTAGGGGGGTTGTGTGTGAGAAAAAAGCGGGGTTATCGCTCTCTCTCTCTCTCATCTGCTCGCCTACTCTACTCGGATGTCAAAGCGGCCCTAATTATTTACCGTCTATGTTGCAGCTCCATCCTTCTATTGCTTGAACAGATATAACATTAACTAGTTAACCTGAATCATCATTATCAGAAGATTTATACACAAACTCACACATGCACGTGTGCATGAAGCACATATTTACTAGGGTTTTTTCCCCATAAACCATTGCCCAAATCCGTCCCAAATTAGGGATGAATTTGTGACTGAATTATTATCTGTTGGAAATAATAGGAATATTTACATCTTTTAAATATGATTCTTTTTATTTCTGACAAATCATAGTTCCGTCACAAATTTATCCCTAATTTCGAATGGATTTGGGACTAAAGTAGTTTCGATCGGGAATGTTCTTATTTTTTCAGACAAACAATACTTCCATCCCAAATGTGTCCCAAATTAGGGATGGATTTGGGACAGAATTACCACCGTCAGAAATCCGTCCCTAATTTGGGGCGTAATTGGGATGGAAGTATTTTTCGTTAGAAAGCTTGTAATTAGGGATGGATTTCAGATGGAAATTTTTTTGTCAAAAATTTCCATCCTTATTACCACTTTTTCTTGTAGTGTTCCCCCAATTGTAATCAACTAAAATAGAATGAAAAAAAATAAAATCAGCCATGGCTATGTCTATGTGTGTTCTTCCACTCTGAGATCCAGGTGAGAAACCCTAGCACGAGCTGAGAAGGCTTAATCATCCACAGAGATGGAGCGTGAAGCTACAATTGCATCATCCCTACGATGGGGATAGGTAAGAAGCCCCATTCGAAGCCCCCATTTCTCCTCCACCACCAATAACCGTCGCTACCCCTCTCCACCGTCACCACCACCATTTTGAACCCCTAAGCCCACCAGCACCACTGTTCTCTATCCTGGAGGAGGAGCGGAGAAGCCCGGTTGCATTGTCCTTGAGATGGGGACGGGTGTGAAGCCCTAGTCGAGCCCCTCCCTTCTCCTCTAGCCACCCCACCACCTCTGTCCACCACTACCACCACTGTTCTCCTATCCCTCAAATCACCACCATTCTCCCCCTTAAATCTACATATTAGATAAATATCTAGCCTATAGTCCACCATCTCCCCCTTCTTCACCCTCTTCCTTGCTCCCAACAACCCCAACATGCCATAGATCATTTTCCATGGCCGCCGCCAAGCCCCTAGGTCAAACAAAGCATCATTCGGGATGACCTTGGCCAATTGCAAAAGATGACAAAAGTGCATATGATCGAGACATTGCCTTCATGGAAGATCATGGTCCCTAGCAGGACTGCATTCTGAAGGTGGCCCCAGAGGTGACTGTGATCAACAAGCCCCCCTCCCGACAGCTTCCCCAAGCTCTGGCTGAAGAAAGTTGAAGACCCCTCCCTCCGTTCCGCAACAAAATGGTATCAAAGTCTAGGGAACTGCATTGTTCCATCAAATCAGGGTCCTGAGGTTCAAAGTTAAAGGGCAAACCTCCTCCAAGTAGTGGGGATTGATGTGATCGTCGAGTGGCACTAGCAGCCAGCAACAAGGGGAATGTAGTCCCCATTGGGACCACGATCTCAAAAGGCGATCTCAGTGAAGACCGCGATCTAAAAAGTGAATGTGGTCTCCTCTGGGACCTTGATCTGAAGAAGGCAGTCTTGGTGGAGACCGCGATCTCAGCGCATAGCCTCCCATGGGTGACCTTCAAATATCTGATAATTAGGCTTGCGAGGGCTTCAATGTGGGGCTATTTTCCAGAGGATATTCAATGTATTTCTTCGTTTTACCTTCCCTATCCCCCTATATATTCCCCCTATTGTATTCAAGTGAAATAGAATGAAAAAAAATAAAATCAGCCATGGCTATGTCTATGTATATTCTTCCACTTTTGGATTCAGATGAGAAAACCTAGCCCGAGCTGAGAAGGCTCAATCGTCCCTAGAGATGGAGCGTAAAGCTACGATGGCGTTGTCCCTATGATGGGGATAGGTGAGAAGCCCCAGTCGAAGCCCCCATTTCTCCTCCACTGCCAACCACCATCGCCGCCCCTCTCTGCCATCACCACCGCCATTTTCAACCCGAACCCCACCACCACCACCATTCTCTAACCTAGAGGCAGAGCGGAGAAGCCCAGTTGCATCGTCCTTGAGATGGGGATAGGTGTGAAGCCCTTGTCGAGCCCCTCCCTTCTCCTATAGCCACCCCACCACCTCTGTGCACCTCCACCACCGCCGTTCTCCTCTCGCTCAAACCACCACCATTCTCCCCCTTATATCTACTTATTAGATAAATATCTAGCCTATAGTCCACCATCTCCCCCTTCTTCACCCTCTTCCTCGCTCCCAGCACCCCCCACAGGCCTCGACCCGGTGTCGAAGGAATAATAATGCTGCCCCCAGCAAGCCGGGTTCGAGCTTCGGGAATTAGCCCAAAATGGCCACAACCCGGTCTTATCTCAGGCCGACATTCTGATTAAACCAGACCCATTTGTCGAACTGGACTCTCCTCGGGTCGCCATTGAAATTATCGTGTACCCGGTAGATATTTGAACGGATTCATCCCGGTTTTCACCGCATTTCTGCAACGGACCCCTGTTTGGATATGAAAGGATCTATGAGTGACTAACACGTCCGATTGCCCATGTCTCGGCATAGGCTTTCGTGTGACTTGTTCCCGCCTTTTTTTTACAGTCAACATTATTTCTCTCGGTCGCAGGGCCCCTAATTTCAGCAATTAATCAAGGGTGTTTCCCCGTATAGGGGATGTAAATGACATCGTGACCTTTATGGCATGACAAGATTTGGTCTCGACCCGAACTACACAATTACCTGACGAAGTCAGATCGAGCGCACCATGGGTTTTCCCACAAAATCTGAATAAATTGTCACCTCAGTGACTAGCATGCCCTCGCACTAAAACAGATCGAATAAACACCCCAACCAACAAACGAAACAAATGATATCCGTAGAAAATCTTTTAGTGCGTCCACAAGTCTGGCACGCTCGGTGGGACTAATCCACCCTTCATATCTTTGTCGAAATTAGGGGCCCTGCGGCCCCCTTCTTGTAGTGCTGATTGTTTCATCTTTACAAATGCAGGAAAATCACATTTCAACTGCGAGAATGGCGATCTCCTTTGGCCCCCAAGTCGTGAAGAGCCACATCCAGGAAGGCTATCTCGCCGTCCCACTCTGCTTCGGAAGCTTCCCCCCGGTCGTGGGCTTCCCTAACTTCCTGGGAGTGGCCTTCGTTAACATCCTGGACGTGGAGGCGTCTAATGAGCCTGAGCCCAACACTCCCACCTAGGGAGTCACTGAAGCTGTCGCCAGCCAAGCCTGGCCGAGAACAATAACAACGTCCCACCGAGGATGCTGGGCTGCCAAGTGCACCATGTGCACCAGACTACCAGCCCATCGCACCAAGGGTCAGCATCCTATCAGAGGAGGCTCTGAAGGAACACTGCTGGCGCAGCTACGGGGCACCGAATCTCTAGCTCTGGCAAGTCCATGACTGCCGGAACCATCCAAGTCCATCTGAATTGACAGAGGTCCGAAGTGATCCCCGACCCTATCGTGCCAGCCATTCCAGTCTGCAACTCCTTCCAAGGACTAGAGAAGATGAAAGGAAAGATGGTGCCCGCCGTCCCGGTCATCACGCTGAGAGACACGCTGGCTCACAAGCTGGCAAAGCTTAAATGAGTTTGGGTTCCCAAGGAAGTGCAACCCACGGCACCTGCCCAAGCAGGGCCTAGCTGCACCCGCCACGGAAGGGGGCGAAGAGATGAAAGGGTCGACGTGACAGTCATGACCCACCAACCAGTAACTGCTACACCAGCACTGCCCGAACATGCTCACCGCCAATGTTGCAGGCGTCATCACCATGCTGACCACCCGATGTTTACAAATTACACTCATCATGATGTCACCACCGACACACAACCACTGGCCACTCTCCCCGACCAGGAGTGGGAAGGGATCGAGCAGACCATGAGAAACTACCTCAGAGGCCAGGGTAGCACCCCTATGGGTCGTCAGTGACTGCTGGGGGTAGTGGCCTCCGCCTTTCGAAAGGAAGAAGAAACCCAACCTGTGCCCAGCGTGGAATCAAGGAACCGGTTGGAGGAACGACGCCAATCCCCTGTGCGGGAGGAAGCGCCGCCTCGACGGTCGGTCTTTGACAGGCTAGTGTTCCCGAGCAAGCCATCAAGGAGGATGGCGAGAAGAAACAGAGACTGGAGAGTTTTCACTTACAATATGGTAGGACTCTCTAGTCGGTACGGGGCTTTACCTAACGACCTCGAAGAAGTGGCCAGGCTCACTGCCAGGCCCTGCCCCCTCACCAGGAGAAGAAGAGTGGTGAGTGAGGCAACGCAGGTGGGCGTCGAGATGACCTCCTCCGAAGAACCTCCCACGGCCTTGGCAGCCAATGTTATCACTACCGGGGGCATGAGTGGTGGACCATCCACATCATCTGAGGATGCCCCATCCGAAGAGATAGGGGGCATGCCTACTCCCTCTACACCGATTAGCTCGCGCCGGCAAGCAACAGCAAAAGCAGGAGTTAGAAGCTAAGCAAAGCTTAAGCTCAGCTCAAGCAAAACCAAGCGATCTGACTAGATCTGATCTGAATAGACATGACCTGACTAGATCTGATCTGAAAGAACACGATCTCTGGCGTGCGCGTTTCGATGCCTTCTGGGCGGCCTATCCGAAGAAGGTCGGGAAGGACGACGCGTTGAAGGCGTGGCGAAAGCGCAAGCCGTCTGACGCGCTTCTGACGGAAATGCTCTCCGCGCTGGAATGGCAAGTGCCGCGTTGGAGCCAGTCCGAGTTGCGCTTCACACCAAACCCGGCAACGTGGCTGAATCGTGGCCAGTGGCAGGACGAGCCTCCATCCCAAGTATCGCTGCTCTCCGACACGGCCCGCTACAACCTCGCGTCGGCGGAAGAGGCCACGCGACTCATTGAGGAGGCCGAACGTGGACGCGAAACAGAGCACTGAGTTCAATCGCCGTCTCGTCGCGCTGGCGGAAGTGTTCGACGTGAAGCTCTCGCCACAGCGGCAGGCGCTCTACTTCGAGGCCCTGCGGGATCTCGAGCTCGGGCTGGTTGTGCAAGCGCTGAATCAGGCGGTCAGGGCCTGTAAGTTCTTCCCGAGGCCGGTGGAATTGCGATCGTTTGTGCTCGGGGATTCCGAGGACCGGACGGAGCGTGCCTGGATGGCGTTTCAGCGGGCGATGCATTACGTCGGGGCGTATGCGTCGGTTATCGTGCAGGATGCGGCGCTCGGGGAGGCGATCACGTCGATGTTCGGCTCGTGGGCGGGAGCCTGCGTGCAGGAGTATTCGCCGGAAATGTGGGCGGCGAAGCGCAAGGAGTTCGGGCGGGTCTATCGCGTGCTGGTGGATCGCAATCTAGAGGGCGGGCGGTATCTGCCTGGGCGTTGTGAACAGGTGAACGCCGCGAACGATCGCTCGATGGCCTACGTGCCGGTGCATGAGATTTCCGCCAGCGGGATTGTCTCTCAGCAACTACTCGGTGCGGCGGCTGAACAGGCACGGCAGACACTGTCGACACGGTCACAGGACTTCTCGCGGCTGTGTGATCGGGCGATCGAGCGGCTTCGCCTGATCCCGAAGTCGATGGAGGAGCCCGCATGAGGACCAAACAGAAGCTCGCGTTGCGTCGGTCGATCCATGCCCGACTGGCGGAGCAAGATTCCCGGAATCGGTGCGTCGTCTGTAAGCGAAATCTGAGTGAAGTGGGCGAGATTATCGAGGCCTTCGCCGTCAAGGGGAAGTGCTGCTCGGACGGATGCCTCAAGGAATTGTTGGAGCGGAATCGATGAGCGGCATTATCCCGCCGACGATCTGCGCCTACTGCCATGAGCCGTTCACGGCGGTGAAGCGTGGGCGAAAGTATTGCTCCCGCACGTGTCGCGGGAAATCGCTAACGACCGAGCAGCGGTGCGCGGCGGTGCAGAAAGCTGCGGCGGCACGTCGAGCGCAGAGCGCCATGCGGATGGCCGCGAGACTGCGCGGGCAGTTCGGGGAGTTGTCGGAGCGCGAATATCGGCTCGTGTCCGTGATCGCGAAGGAAGCCTACGAGCGGGGTTACAACGCGGCTTATCACCAGCAGCGTCCCCGGCGGAAGGCGGCCTAGTGACCTTTCGTCGCGGTGGAGCCCGGAAGCGTCGGGAATTCGGAATCTTAGGAGATGCGATGAGCACAGAGACGAAGTTGGTTCGGAATGAGACCAGAAACCTACCGTGTAAGTTGACCGACGAGGAACTTCGCGATCGCGGGGATCGCCTCGCCGCGGTGATTCAGGACATGAGTTCAGAGGAAAAGCGGCAGATCGACATCAAGGCCGCGATGAAGGCTCGGCTGGCTGAACTCGACGCCAGAAAGACACAACTCGCCATCGCCATTGCCCGGCACGAAGAAGACCGCGATGTCTGGGTGAACGTGTTTCACAACTATGACCGGTTCACCGTGGACACCGTGCGTGAGGACACTGGCGAAGTGGTGCACACGCGGTCGATGACGGCCGAAGAGCGCCAGCAGTCCTTGCCGATCAGCGCATGAGCCAACTTGAAGAGGCCGTGGTATTCGCGGTGCGAGCGCTGCGGCTTCCCGTTCCTGTGCGCGAGTTCGTCTTCGCCCCGCCACGGCGCTGGCGCTTCGATTTGGCATGGCCAGAACGTCGGCTCGCTGTTGAGATCGAAGGCGGGAGTTGGATTGCGGGACGTCACTCTCGCGGCGCTGGAATGCGGAAGGACGCCGAGAAATACAACGAGGCGGTGCTGGCGGGCTGGAAGGTCTTGCGGGTGACGAGCGACATGGTGCGCGATGGCGCAGCGGTCTACTTGATCGAACGAGCGTTGAGGTGAACTCATGAAGCACGGTCGCATGGCAGATGTGTTGGAATCGCGCTCCACGAAGTTGACCCCGAAGGGTGCGGCGTAGGGTGCTGATTCTGGCCGATGCGCGGCACATCCCACTGCGCGACGCGTGTGTGGACTGCGTGGTGACGAGCCCGCCGTACTTCGGTCTGCGGGACTACAGCTCGTGTACCCAAATCGGGCTGGAATCAACAGTTACGGGCTACCTCGATTCGATTCGCTCAGTGTTTTGCGAGATTCGACGTGTATTAAAGCCGACAGGCACGGTCTGGCTGAACCTCGGCGATTCGTACAACAACGCTGACAAGTGGGGCGGTGGAGGCGCGAACACGGGCAAGCACACCAGAGCAGTCGATGGTGAAGTGCCGTCGTGGTCAGGTGTTCGCAGGCGCTGGCGCGGAATGGATGGCACGAAGCCGAAGGATCTACTCGGCGTCCCATGGCGAGTCGCCTTCGCATTGCAGGCTGACGGCTGGTACCTCCGATCCGACATCATCTGGTCGAAGCCGAATCCGATGCCTGAAAGCGTTCAGGACCGGCCGACGAAGGCGCACGAGTACCTGTTCTTGCTGACGAAGAGCGAGCGGTATCACTACGACGCACGAGCTATTGCGGAGCCTGTCTCAGACGCGATGTTGATGCAGATCGAGCAGGGCTACGATGGGCTCGGCTTGAAGGACTACGAGGCTGCTGGCGTTCAAAATCCGTCCAGTGTGAAGGCCCGGATCATCGCTAAGGCGCGTCACAAGGCGGCAAATATTCCCGGCCAGTCGGCTCACGGTTACACCAAGCAAGAGGACGGCACGAACTGCGGCGGGAACGGACTTACGCGCAATCGGCGAAGCGTCTGGGCGATCAGCACGCAATCGTACATCGGCGCCCACTTCGCCACGATGCCAGAAAAGCTCGTAGAGCCCTGCATCCTCGCCGGCTGTCCGATGGGTGGTCTCGTGTTTGACCCCTTCCTCGGATCGGGCACCGTGGGAGCCGTCGCGGAACGCCTCGGCCGTCGCTGGGTGGGCACGGATTCGAATCCGGCCTATCACGCACTGGCGAAACAGCGTACCGCCCAACGTGGATTGATGTTTGGCGAGGCAACAGCCTGATGCAGTTCACCTTTGTCTTTGATGCGATGCCGGTCTCCGCGTTGGTGCGCTATCGCCCGCCCTGCGCGTTCCAGGAGCTCGGGATCGGCTGGCTCGGTGGGCATCATTGCCCGCGTTGCTACGAGGAGACGGAGCGAGGCTGTGCGGCATTCGCGGCTGCGGTCGCACGCGGGGAGTACGACGAGCAAGGGTATACGCCGGCTGAGCGTCGAGCGCAGCAGAAGCGGCTCCGGCGGATCCCCCAGGGACGAGAGGAGGACTGAGGATGGCAGAACAGGAAGAATCTTTTACGCGCGTGGACCGCTGACGGCAGGCGCCGACGGACAGGATCTACCGCGTCCAGCAGGGGGAGATAAGTCACTGATGATCAGAATCAACAAGAGCGAGACGGCGGACACCAGAACCTGCGATTTCTCGAAAGTAACGAAGGAAACATTGCTGGCGAGTTCCGCGCAACATATTGGCGACGTGGGGCAGGCGCTGGCCTACTTCGGGGCGCTCATCACGCGTCAAGCTGTGATGCACGACACCGACAAATTGACTGACATCGATGGGTTTCACCGCGACTTCCTGACTGGCTTCACGCGCACCGAATGGTGGGACCGCCACCGGACGCTGAATCGGCATCATCTACAGCAGGCCGACGGCGTGCCGGAGGATGTCAACCTGATCGATGTGCTCGACTTCATCGCCGATTGCGTGATGGCTGGCATGGCGCGGAGTGGGAGTGTCTATCCGTTGCAGCTCTCCCCTGAGTTGCTGGAGACCGCATTCCAGAACACGGTCGAACTACTCAAAGGTGAGGTTTTCGTCGCGTCAACGGACGAGAAACTGAGCGCGGCTGAATACTGGCGACGACGCGCCGAGGACGCTGAAGCGCGTATTGCCAATGCCCTCGCCTGAGCCTCAACTCCCGCCCCCGCAGACACAGGAGGAACGATAGATGAAAGATGCGTTGAACGAGGTTCTTGAGCAGAAGCTCCGTGGCTGGCTGGACGCGGGCGCGGCGGTCGTGTTGATAGCCACCGGTGACTCCGTGGCCCGTGCGCCGAGCACCTTAGATGTGATCCTGGAGTGCGCGGACCCGGTTGTGGTCGTGGTGGATCGATCGCAAACCCGCGAAGAGCAAGCCGAAGGGAAGTCCCATGTCTGATCCCACGCCCCCGCTCCCACAGGCCGCCCGCCCACCGCCCTCGTCCACCCCCGGCACCTCCGGCCGCCCCCGCGGCCGCCGACGCTGCCTGGCGAGCGCGCTCGATCTCCTCGCCGCAGATCTGCAGCAGCTGCAGCTTCTGCACAAGCAGCGGCGCGTTCAAGTCCGGCGCGGCCAGGGCGCCGCGAGGAAATTTTATATATTAAGTAGGAGGAAGAGAAAAGGGTTGGGGATACAGGGGACCACGAAGGTCAGGGGGAGGGGGGCATCCACATAAGGAGGCCCAATTACAACATGGGGCGTCCTACTAAGGAAGGGAGGAGCCCAATTATAGCAAGTGGGCAAAGCCCAATAATCCCAAAGAAGAAAACTACAACGAAGCCCGAACGATATGGGGCAGGTAACTCTGACGGAGAACGCCGTGGATGCCAGAGACCGCAGAGCTTGACCGGCGGTCGGGAGCGCGAGTGGGATGACCCTGGATGTGAGCGCAGCAGCTAGCGAACCTTCGAATGGGGTCGGAGATGAGGGTGGCAGAGGGGACCACAGTGGAGCAGTGACGAAGCACCCTGGGTAGTAGCGGCAGACAAGCGATGGAGGGGTTGACCGCAGCCAAGACAGGCGAGGGGCATGGTCGAAGAACTAGAGCCGATGACAAAGGACGCAGGATCATCGGTGACGGAGACCGCACCGGTGGAGGGAGACGGCGGGAGGTCAGGAGGACCATGAGGGGGAAGCTGGAGCGACGGCCTAGGGCTGGAGGCCGAAGGTGGCAAGAGATGGCTGGAGGCCGAAGGTGGCAAGAGAGGAAGGTGGGGAGCAGGAGGGCAACACCGAGGGCCCTAGCGGGCTAGTGGGGCACAGCAAGGAGGGGGAGCAGGGGAGGCGGAAGGGAAGTGGGAGAGGAAGGAGGGGGCCGAAAAGGTAGGAGGGGAAAGGAAGGGCAACACCGACTCCCTGACATGTTGGAGGGGCACAGCACGAAGGGCCAGAAGATGGCCTCCAACGCAGACCCTGGGGAGCGGGGGCTAGGCGAAGTAAGGGCAGCCCAGAGATCTCTGGCACCCAGAGACACCGGTGGTGATGAAAGAGGAGGGGGGAAGGTCATCACCTGCTGGGACATAGCCACAAGAAGGAGGCGAAAGGAGGTTAAGGCAAGAAACAGAGGCACTAGCAGGCAGGGAGGGAGCGGCACGGATGCCTCCAGTGACGCTGGCGAAGGCAAGGAACAAGTTGGCTGAAGGTAGGGAAGGGGAAGGCACAGCATGGGAGGTGGCACAGGCGCCAACCGTTGCTGGAGCAAAAGCGAAAGTGGTGAAGCAAGAGGCAAGGGACGAAAATAGGGGATCAGTGGCCGCGACTATCTCATCAAGGGTAGGGGAGCGATAGCCCAAGGCGCAGGGAAGGGTTGACCAACGAGGGGCCTCGAGGGGAAACCGAGGAGGGAGCGCCCGCCAACGTCGATGAAGACTGCGGGCGCGGGAGGACAAACGCCACTGAGAGAGGAAGGGGCAGTAGCGGGGGGGGAGTTACGCCCACGGCCAGAGGAAGGACCGCCAAGGGGTCAGCAATGGAGAACGCAAGAGTCGACAATGGTGGAAGGCCACCAGGAGGCCCGGCGAGAGGGGAAGACCCAAGGGAAGAGGCCTGGTCAGAGGGGAAGACCCAGGGTAAGCTGCAGAAGGTGTCGACAGGGAGGGTGATGGCGTGAGATAGTGGGTAAAAAGCGTGGCACCCTGCGAAAGGAGGAGCACAGTCTTGAGGCGATGGCGTGTGAGGGAGTCCAACAATGTGTCGACCGTGGGAACAGACGGCACCCTGGAGGAAGCAAGGTGTCGCCGGAGGGACAAAGGGAGGAGAACGAATGGGCAGGAAGAGACCCAAAGCCAGAGGGCAGACCCTAGGGACCATGCGCAGTCGCCTGCGAAGACGGCGAGGTCACAACCGTACAACCATGGTGGTGCCCCGAAGATGCACCAGCGAGTGCGAAGGATCCACTAGCAGGAGGAAGCGGCGAGAAGGAGCAGCCAGAGGGGGAGGAGGAAAACATGCCGACAGACACAGCTCCAGTGCCAGTCGAAACAACAGGAGGGCAGGCGGGTGCGACCGAAAAATTAGACCTAGCAGCAGAGAGGGGGACCGCAACAGCAGAGACGGGGTCACCATCGGCCGGAAAGGGGGGAGGCACATGTTACCACGGACAGGGAGGAGAGGGCTAGACCCCCCCCCCCCATTGACTGGCGAGGGGAGGAGGACGCGAGTGAGGGCGGGAGACGTGAGCAAGAACGAGTGATGAGAGAGACATAGAATTGAGAAATTTTTTACTTTAATGAAGTTAATTATGTAATAATTAAGTATCACGCATCGTTCGTAATGATCATCGACTGACATGATTTGATCCATGCGATAGGGAACATGTTATATCGATTTCTCAAAATCTTGTGATCAGGACGACAGCAAGCAAGGACATGCGTGATGGATGGATGACACGTACAAAATGATCGAGGGGCATTTTTGTCAAGAGAGTATCCCATCGTACGTAGTTGCAAAAATCTGCTTCCTCTTTCGGGGCCTTACGGCCCTGCCCCTCCCCAACGAGAGAAATCTCTGTCAAAAAGTGTGCGAGAAAATGTACACCGGCCAGCCCGAGGAGTCCAGATAATTATAAAGTGCACGGGAGCTGGGGATCCATCGACGTCAAATCGGTTGCTGTGGAAGCCCACACCACACGCCTCATCTCCTTCAATCTTCCGTGTGTGTAATTAAGGTGTGTTTCCCCGAGTAATTAATTAAGTAGCCAATTAAGGATATACGAAGGTACATCCTCCGTCGGTGGCAAGCATGCACCATTGGCAAAAGTGAGTTGTTGGAGGCCGTCTATCAGCAAAGCATCATTAAGTGGCTGACAGGTTTGCAAGTTGCATACCATTCTTGAGCAAATAATTAAGATCATCGATGGGACATCCCGTGCCTGTGATTCAAGTTAGTGGGTAGATGCCCCAGTTTCAGTGGCATGTCCATATATTGATATATATATAGATATATTGCATCTATGTTATGGGAGAGATTAAGCCTTCCAATTCCTCATCACTTGT
Organism: Amorphophallus titanum; assembly: GCA_024336825.1. Classification (NCBI taxonomy): domain Eukaryota; kingdom Viridiplantae; phylum Streptophyta; class Magnoliopsida; order Alismatales; family Araceae; genus Amorphophallus; species Amorphophallus titanum. The sequence goes on along the minus strand of JANBPO010001371.1, from coordinate 5,269,548 downwards.
TCTTATCGGTATGCATACAATGACATTGACAAGAGTCTTGGACTATATATTGGGTTATGTATTTTTTTACTTTTCTTACTCAAGATTTTTACCTATCCTCTTTTTAATGAGGAGCTTATAATTCTGGTACTTTTTCTTAAGTAAGATTTTTTAACATAATTATGATTATCTTGCTTTTTTTTCTTACTCATCGTGACAAGAGATAAAGAAAGGTCCGTACGTATGTACTTGGAGGTAGAGCAGACAGCCTATCTCTACTCTTCCACAAAAAGGGGATGAGACCATCAGGAAGAAAATAGCGTGCACATGATGAGCTCTGCTTAAAAAGCTAGCTGTAGCCATAGAAAGAGAGGAAGACAATCGCAGTGTGACACATTAAAGCCACTTTGATTAGAAGAATTAATCCAGTCCTCGATCGTTTAGCTCCACATGCCACCTCCCCTTTTTGACCCCCACGTCCCAAGGAAACAAAACAGATCAGGGGGATGCTTAGGCGTGTCTTACTTAAAGAGAGGAGAAATTAAAGAGGGTTCTGCACATACTATATATCTGTAGTCTCTTCCCTTCAAAGCAAGAGCCACCCTCTTTTTGCCTTCTGGGTCGAGCCTAATTAAACATGTCTCCTTAATTATATATCCACCTCCCCACCTTAATCTGATCCAGCTGAAGACCACCACATGCTTATTAGGCTGATGTAATCATCATCAAACGTTCCATAAAGCTAGAAGGAGGCCAGGCAAGCAGCTGGGCCATGCTACATAAGCAGTCTCCCTGTTCCTTTATGTTACCATCCAACATCTCCTGGCTGCACACAGAGAAGAGTTCAGGTGGTACTGTGGCTTTGTCTTGTTAGGGAGCTATAGTAGCGTTGGGCAGAGGCTAGCTCATGAATGCGGGCGGGGAGTTGCCAACACCGTGGCCGCACACCAGCAATTAAAGCGTACGAAGCTTGTGGTGCATGGTCCATCAAGCCCTGCACAGTTTAGAGAGGGAGAGGGAGAGAGAGAGAGAGAGAGAGGGAGAGGTTGGGGAGTAGTGGATGAGAAACTGGTACTGGCTCTAACGAGGAAGAAGACGACGACGATTTGATGCAGCAGCGCGGCAGGCAAAGCGACAGAGAAGTGGACAGAACACACCGACGACACAGATATCATGTAGCTAGTGTGCGTTGAAGAGGGAGGAGCTGGGGTTAATGTTCGTGGGGATGGGAAGGGGATCGATCGAGAGGGTTTGAGTGGAGAAGAAAACACACATGAAGGTACGAAGGGGTACACTGCTTACCTGCAGAGCTGCTGCAAGGTCACACATTGGTACGCAATCCTTCTTGGACGAGGGATGGCCCCTCGATCCCTCCCCACAAGGCCAGCCGCGGGGCGGGGGGGGGGGGGGTGGTCACCTGGCTCGCAATGGGAATGGATGACAAAAAATGTGACCTGTAACATTTTTTTTCCATCGATTCGGAAAAATCAACCGGGAATTAATTTCATTGATTAGACAGAATCAACGTCAATGATCTTGTCATTTAGCCGACTATATATGTATATATATATATATTATTCTCTGAGCCAAGACATGCATGCACATGTGTATGTGCATGTACTGCACATACGTACGTACATCACAAGGAATATTTCAAATGGCAACCTGATCCCCTCACGTCCAAGATCCCATTATCCTTACCCGGACTTGGTGCCATTTGTTGTCAAGCCAAAGTTAAGTGAGAAGAGTGGGATGTAACCCTTGTCCCCCGCGTTCATGGGGAGCTGACCCACATTCTTGACCCAGGTTTGGGTAAGCTTTCCAGTGAACCCATAGTCACCGAACAGGACGTCGGCCACGCCGTTCCCTTCCGTCCCTGCGGCGACGACGAGGCCATCGATCGACGGCAGGTAGGGTTCGATGATGACGGGCCTGCCGGTAATGAGGACGACGACACACTTGACGGCACCGCAGACGTTCTAGATTGTGGTCCGTCCGGGCTCGGGGAATGTGAGGTTGGCACTGTCACCCTGCGTCTCGGCATAGGGCGTCTCTCCCACCACGACGATTGCATTTGGAGACGTCATTGTCCGTGACAAAGTTGGCGTCTGGGTTCTCAGAGAAGACCACCTTGGTTGAGGGGTCGACAGCAGACTTGATGGCGCTCAGGATGGTTGTTCCTGCCAACAAATTAAGAGAGTTAATTTTTTTGATGTGTCTATACTTAATTACAAGTCTTGGGAGAACAATTGCATGGGGTGTGGCCGGCCGGAATTAGATCATGATGACCCGAATTACATAGCCTAATTCATAGAAATACAAGATTTGTTTTGCAAGTTTTTCTTATACTCCCACGCACCCATTTGGTCATGTGGGGAGTTGGAAAAATTCAACTTCTACGTAAGTACTATTGAAATAAGTGGCTGATTAATTAGACGCATGCAATTAACCAAGAATGCAAAGTGGATCCTCTTCCAAGTGCAAGTAACTAAGTAAAGAAGCCCATGAGAGAATTGTGTACGTACCTTGTGTGATGTTGTTCCCACTAAGGTCCTTGCCACTGCATTGTCCATCCCCCGCACTGATACCCGAAGTTGTCAACATGGGTTCCTGCAATGAGGATCTTTGGAGCCTGCTTAGGGAGTGGCAGCACCTGAATGGACTCGTTGCCATTCTTCAACACCACTAAAGATCTCCTCACAGCTTCCCTGGCCAAGTCCTTGTGCCCCTGCATATGTTTCCAGAACCAGGTCCATTCATAGGAAATTGCTTAGCATATGCATGGTATAAACCTACTGCAAATTCAGAGAGAGAGAGAGAGAGAGAGAGAGAGAGAGGTCTTGCACATCAAGGATCACGAGGCAGGGCGAGCACCTGGTTGCCAAGTTCACCGGTAAAGCTAAGGTCGGACAACGGGTTCTCGAAGAGACCCATGGAGAACTTGACGAGAAGAATCCTTGTCACAGCGTCACCAATGCGGCTTATGGGGATGAAGTTGTTCTCAACCAGGTAGGTCAAGTTGTCGATGAACGCCTTGTAGTCGAAAGGTACCATAGTCTGTGAACAAGCACAAAGACAAGTGAGGCAAGAATAAAACTTTGCCAAGCTTGAAAGTCTATATAATGAAAGGAATATGCAGATTCTTCACACAAAATGGTTGGGGAGTCTGATCTCAGACTCCCAAATGCTTCTGTATGTGCGTTGCGAAACATCTCAACATAAAACAGCATGGCAAATCTTCACAAACTTGCATGCATGTATCAAGTTTAATCCGATGTTAGGCTTTTGACGTAAGTACTGTTGGTTCCTTAATATGAAGTTCCCGATGCCTTACTTGCCACCAACGTAAGGAGAACCCCTTCGGGAGGGGGTCCCCTGCAGTCCTAGGACGATGTCGGTCATCAACGATCATGGCAATCTTATGGTCCTCGCTGTAGCTCTCATAGCATCTTCCCCGCCTTGGATCTTGGCAGACCTGATCAATCAGTTCAAAACGATATTTAAAATAGAAAATAGAATAAACCGATGAATCATGACCCGACAAAACCAAGTTGCTCGATCGATGGATTCGATCTTTTAAAAATTAATTTGGTGATATGAAAAATATAAAAATAGACCAATGTGCACATGAATGCTTGGGAATGAAAGGTACAATCTGGGGCAGGCAGATGTCATTTTCACCAGACATCCTCTTGGTGTTCCTACGAATAGACAACAAGGGAAATGATTTATTGAAATAGTAAAGAGGAAATGTTGGGTTACCTCTCAACATGCGCTAAGTTTTTCATCTTCAACTAGATGTAATGTAGCTCATAAAGGGTCAATCAGTGTAATAGAATCTACCTGCATTGCTTGGAGATTTTCATTGTAAGGTTTTAAGTGTTGGCCATTAACAGTGAAAGTTTGACCAATTTTAGGATCAATAATTGTTACTACACCATGGTCATATGTTTTAACCACTAGATATTGCCCATCCCAACGAGATTTTAACTTTCTAGGAAATAGTCACAACCTAGAATTAAAAGGCCAGACTTTTTGATTGATTTGATTTTTTTCTCAAAATGTGTTTGTCATGAAATACTTTGGTCTGGACTTTGTAGATTTTAGAGTTTTCATAGGGTTCATTACGAAGTTCCTCTAACTCATTCAGTTGTAGGGCTCTATAGGAGCTGGCTTGGGTTAAATCAAAGTTAAATTATTTGATTGCCTAATAAGCCATGTGTTCCAATTCTACTGGTAAATGATAGGGTTTTTCAAAAATTAGTCTGTAGGGAGACATGCCCATGGGAGTCTTGTAAGCAGTCCGATAGGCTCAGAGAGTATCATCCAATCTCTCTGACCAATCCTTTGTATCGGTCCTAACAGACTTTTGCAATATGTTCTTGATCTCCCTATTCGAAACTTCCACCTAGCCACTTGTCTGGGGGTGATAGGGGGTGGCAACTTTGTGTATGATCCCATTTTTCCTAAGCAAAGTCTGAATTTGGGAATGCGTGAAATGTAAACCCCCATCACTAATTATGGCCCTAGGACACTCGAACCTGGAAAAGATATTTTTGCGGATAAATTTCATGACAATTTTGTTGTCATTTGTCCGGGTGGCTATGGCCTAGATCTAGTTGGACACATAATCCACCGCAACTAAGATGTATTCATGTCCAAATGAGGGTGAAAATGATCCCATGAAGTCAATTCCCCAAACATCAAATATCTCCACAACTAGTATAGGATTCACTGGCATCATATCCCTTCTCGAAATGTTTCCCATAGCCTGGCATTGAACACAAGATTTGCATAATTCAAATGCATCTTTGAATAATGTGGGCTAGTAGAAGCCACTCAACAATACTTTGGCTGTAGTTTTCTTTCTTGAGAAATGTCCCCCACAAGCTAGGATGTGACAAAATGACAAAATATTGTGTTGCTCATTCTCAGGAACACACCTCCTAATGATTTGGTTAGGACTTAAATGGAATAGCTTGGGTCTTCCCAAAAGAAGTACTTGAGCTTGGCAAAGAGACGATCTCTTTCTTATTTAGACCATCCTTCTGGAATTTTACCCACTGCCAAGTAATTGACAATGTGTGCATACCATGGGGTGAAGTGTGAGACACAGTGAGAAGGTGCTCATTAGGAAAAGAGTCATGTAGAGGTGTGATATTTGGAATCATAATCTAGGATAGATGATCCGTAACAACATTTTCACTACCTTTCTTTGTAGGCGCCGGGAGTGTTTCCACGTGGGGGATGTTTGGTGGATGGTCTTCTGAACTAAACCATGGGTACCTACAGTGCACAGTTTCAAGAATTAGAAATATGTGATCGCTAGAGGTGTTTACCTGAACCTCACAGGGTATAGTGATCGCGGGGAGATGATTTCAAATAGGGAGAATGTGGGGTCCCATCTTCCTCATCCTCGGCCAGCCAAGGGCAAGGAGCCCTGTAAAGTCCCACGATGCCAAAGTCCTGCAAACAATGAAGCTCAGAAAATAGGAGAAAATAAAATGCCATTAGTGTCGAGAAGTGTAGTATCTACTCTAAGGGAAATTAACTCAAGGGGAAATGGTGGCGTGATTACCTAGGGTGGTTATTGACACCCGTTTTTACCGATAAGTCGGGTCTTTCCTCTTACTCTTATTTGTTGATGCCTCGAGTTGTCTGTTGTGTGTCGGGATCGTTTCTGGCAATATTCGGGCTCTATTTTATGAAAAGCCTCCCTCCCGGGCTGGGTCCAGTTCAGTTCAGGGCGTAACTGGATCACTTCACCTAAGACGTGTTGTGCCTCATGTAAAAAGGTGTTGATTAATCAAAATTATTTTTTAAGAAAAAATTTCATGTTCAAAAAAAAATCTAAAAAATAGAAGTATCAGAAAAACTCTTTGCAGGCAATGTTAAATTCAGTTGCATTCACAGATGTTTAATCTCAATACAACTTTGTGTAACTCCTAAAGGAGTCATTGAAAGTAATTGAGTAAGATGGAAGGAGGTTGAACTAAAAGGTTATATGAGCAATTGGTTGATATTTATTAAAAATTATTTTTAGATATGAGTACAGTAACTTTCATGAACAAACATTAAATACACTACTTTTAAACCATTCTGTCAAATAAAGATCATTTCAGAAGTCTTTATAGTAGAAGATCCTAAAATATCTTCATATTTTTGGTTGTATGGCATAGCTATCTCATTGAAAGTATTCTTGTATATCTTGGTTCCTAGAATTGTCAATCTGGTCTATTGTGCCTTTACTCTGCTGGAAAGCTCTTTCTAGCTTGCTCTCATTCCTTTTCAACAGACATCGTGAGACTATCTTGACTGCCATATTCCTTGGTTGCACTCCTCACTGCCATACCCCTTGGCTCGCTTAATTGTCTTATTGCCCCTGTGCTTTTGCTGATACATTCTGATCATTCTTATGGTATTTGACAATTGGTATCCTCTCAGGGGAAGATTTGTTTGCTATTTACTTTTTAGTTCATGAATTAATCATATCATGTCTGTTTGTCCTTATCGTATCAATCTATTTTCTTTTTGATGAAGTCAAAGGGGAAGAATAGGTTGACATGAGTCATTATGACTCATCATGGTGTTGACATCATAAAAAATGGGGAGATTGTTATGTCTCTATGATTTTGATGATAGTAAACACTATGATGACTCATATGTGTGCATGAAACACTATGATGACTCATATGTGTGCATGAAAGATTATGATGATTCATATCTGTGAATGATGATGAAGTATGCATTTGCATAGAGTATGTCTGTGTGTATATGAGTGCCATGCATGTTTTCATGTTAAGTCATGCGGGTCGGTTCATTTCATACTCATAGCATCGTGTGCATGTCGGTCTGTGCATGTTGCACAAGGTTCGTGCAACATTCAATGTCCGTGCACTAACTGTTCAACTCGGTGCACATTTCAGCTCTTATGCTTGCTAGGGCCTATGGTCGGTGCATATAGGCCATCCAGCATTCAGAAGGTCAATGCATTATTTGCTTTGTGTATATTATCTTGGCGCTAGCATTGACTTGGCGATCAAAAGTCAGTGCAAACACTGTAGATAGTCAGTGCATGCTTTTATAGTCTATGCACACCATGTTCACTCAGGATATAAGGTCCGTGTAGAGTTTTACGTCATATACAAAGTCTGTGCACTTGCCTTCTAAGGTCCGTGCAATCCTATCTTAAGCACAGCGAAGTTCGTGCATGCTTTCATTCGTCCATATGAACTCGATGCAATCTTTTGAATTGTGCATTCGACGTCCGTGCAAGTTTTGCCTTGAGCGGGATACGGTCGGTGCGAGTTCTATTTTATACATAAGGTCTGTGCATTCAAGGTCCGTGGACATCTTCATTAGGCATAAAGAAAGTCTGTACATTCTTTCCTTGTGAGATACAAGTTAGTGCAATTATCTGCTCATTCATACGGTCAGTACAATATTTTCTTTAACACATAAAGGTTTGTGCAATAGTCAAAGTCCATGCTTATTTGCTTGATAGTTGGAAGTCAGTGCAAAGTCTATTCAGGTCTGTGCATGTTCATATTTAGTCAGTGCACATTTGCATCCTGCATACATGAGGTCCGTGCATACTTTGCCTCGCACACCCATTTGCATATACACGGTCGGTGCAAACTCTTGTATGCTTGGTTGCCAGCATATGAAAGTCGGTGCACTCTCTACCTATTGCTATAGGGTCCGTGCATGATTGCATTTATCTCTACATAGTTCGTGCATGTTTTTGCTGAATGGTCTGTGAAAACTTGCATTTAGCAAAGACAAGTCGGGGCAATCACTGTAGAGGTCCATGCAGGTCTTATGTTGGGTATGTATATAAAGTCTATGCATGTTTGCCTTGTTGACACTTAAAGTCCGTGCACACCTATACATATGCTATCAAGGTCCGTACAATTTTATCACTGGGACTGAGCATATGTGTGTTTACTTTGACAGGCTAAGGCTTTCCCTTCAACGTGGCATATGCTCGAGCACCTACAATGCAGAGGGCAGATAGCAACCTATCCTTCACGTGATCACTTAAGTTCGTAAAGTTAACAGAACCAATGATTAGCACGTGATCCGAGGTGGACCATCCCAGAAAGAAGTTGCCATGTGAATTTTCTTTTATCCAGGCTCTGACACGTGGCTAAGATCTACCTGAAACCTCTTAGCGGTAATGCATTCTCCACACGCCCAATGTGTGAGCTCGTGGGTCCCAGATCTGAAGCTATATAAAAAGGCCTCTTCTGCGATCAAAGAAGGGGGTGAGCAGAGAAGACACAAAATAGAAGAAGAAGAAGAAGAGAGTAAGAGCAGAGAGTAGGAAGCTGAGAAGTGAAGAGAGAGAGTGAGCAGCAGATAAGGAAGAGAGCCTGAATCTGAGAAGAGAATAGAAAGAAGAAGAGAAAGCTTTCCCAGAAGATCTGTTCATTCCTTGACTCGTGGATCAAATCCAGAGTCATTGTGCTCTTTGGAGCTACATTCTGGTTGTCATTGTTCTTGCTTTTCGTTTGTCTTTCCATTCTCCAATTAGCGTTTTTCGATCCTTTGGTTTGAGGTCGGGGTTTCTCCTGTGGACTCAGGAGAAGGGAGACTGTGTCTCCAATTTGCAAGTGGCGGGCTGTCACTTGTGATTTTTCTCTGGGTCTCAGAGAAAGGGGGACTTGAGTCTCTGGTTGTGGGTGGCTGCATGTCATTCATAGTTTTCCCTCTGGTGTGGAGGAAGGGAGACTGTGTCTCCGGTTGCTAGTGACGGGGTGTCACTAGTGTGTTCCCTCCGGGTTGGAGGAAGAGAGGAGAGTGATCCTCTGGTTCAAATGTTAGGCAGTGGTTTGTAGGCAAGTTGTGAAGCCCAACGGTTTCAAGCTGTTTGGCAGTAGAATCCACACTCTGGTTTGAGTGTGGGGTTGATGTAGGTCTGGAGGACTGAACCACCTATAATATCCTGTGTTGTGTGATTAGTTGTTCGTTTGAGTGTGATTGCTATTGTTCACCTAGAACTCCTTCATTTGTATGCTTCCTAGTAGTTAATCAGGGTGTGCATCTCAGCTGTTTGTGCGATTGTCTATTGAACCAGCCATTGTAATTTTATTTTCTCTAAAATTGGACTAAAGATTTTAGAAGATCCATTCATCCCCTCTTTGGATCTACGTTCGTCTCAATGTCTGCCCCCAATATAGCTGAGCTTCACCGCTTGCTTTCACTACGCATCATAGCTTACGTCTGCTGAGCATCACAGCTTGCTATTGCTGAGCCTCATAGCTTGCTGACCAGAGGAACCGATCCTCTGCAACGCTGACACATAGCTTAAAGTTCAAACACGATAAAAATGAAAAATAGAAACAAAACGAACTCAATCAATAGAGATGGAAACCAATATAGCTCACGCAGGAAAAAACCAGTTCTAGATCTGATCCAAGAACTGATAGAGATGCAGATCGAGCCAACTCTTCCTCCCTCTCTAACTCCTCGGACTCTCCTCTATCTTTTTCTTTCTTCTTTTCTGCTCTTCACGATCTCTTTCTCTTCTTCTTTGCTCTCGCGATCTTCTTCTCTTCTTGGTAGCTCTCAAACTTCCTCTTTATTTCAGCTCTTAGCTTTTTTTCTTCTCTGTTTCATCTAAATTTTTGGAGAAGGATGCTCCCTATTTATGATCAAAAATTGGGGCTCCGGTGATTCTATTCCAATTCCTTTTCTCTGGCACGAATCTTGTGGTCCCCACAAGATTCCATTTAGGGCATGTGGAGGGAACATTCCCACCCAATCACTTAATCCAAAAAGGATGCTGAAAGTCCACGTGTCAGAAGAATGAAGGTGGAACACTGAAAGTCCATGTGGAAGAACCTTTTTGAAACTATTCACCTTGGATCACGTGCCCAATCATAAGCTTCCTGGGTTCACATGCCTCACTTGACTTTCTGATAACTTGACTTCATTTTATTTGCAATGTTTACAAGATGCATTGACCAAGTGTTTCATCAAATGGGTAGTTACTTGAAGGTTCATGTTTGGTTGTCCCTGTCAACCAGACAATAGTCATTTCAACAAACATCTCACTTTTGACAAAGAGTATTCATGCTAAATCAAATTTATGTCAATAGAGTAAACAGACAATCAGTAATGCTTAACAGAGATGCCTTAGCTAGTAGGAATAACTCATGCAATATAGACTGAAAGGAATCATAAGTCCCAATGCTTTGCAGGTAGACCTTCATGAAGGTGCTTTGACCCGTCTCAATGGTGAATGAACAATGTGCATTGACCTTGATAGAGATGCTTTCATGAACTTAGACTTAATGTAGCATGAGTTAATCGGACTAGCATTGACCTCAAAACAAGCATTGACCTCAGCTACAGTTTTTAGGTCATTAGCATAGGCCTATCTCCAACCGCTAGGTTACTAACGTCAACCTATGCAAAAGATACAACGACCTTATAGCTCAAGGTACATGAGGTGCATCGACCTTTCTAAGTCAGCTACAGTACATGCATCGACCTGAATGTGTACAAGGTAGAAAGTGCATCGACCTTGCTTGACAATATGCATGTATGTGCATCGACCTTTGCATGCAACAAGTTGCAGGATCTGTGTTGAGGGATTTGTTTCCCTTGTGGCAAGCTGTCAGGCAGCGGTTGTTAGCAGACTGAGTCTGCGGTTCGTTTTGCTTAGTGCAAGGAAGCCTTACTCCAGTGGAGTAAGGGGTGGACGTAGATTACAGATCGCAATCGAACCACCTTAAACAGCTCTTTGTCTTCGTTGAGTGGTTTGTTCATCTGTTCTCTAATATTCAGCCTTAGCTCGATAGTTGCTCAATCTTTTGTGCCTCAATTACTCTGTCTCGATTAGCTTCTGCATATCTATCCACTCAGTGGTTAGACCAAGGGAGTAACTCTACTGTGTTTCAGGTTTATATAAGTCACTTTCATCGAATTATTTTGAATTGGGTGATCTATTCAACCCCCCCCCTTCTAGCCCAACTTCCGTGCGATCTATCATATGAGTCAACTTGAGGCTTGTTGGGCCAACTCAATGTGTCAGCACATGAGCTTCAGCATACAAACATTTGGCACACGATCAGCTGAGTACATGGGTAGACCTGAAGAAATATCAGTCGACTGACTTCTCTTAGGTCGACTAATTTTCCCAAATTCAGTCAATGGATTTTTCTAAGGTCAACTGATTTTTCCAAATTTAGTCGACTGATTTTTCTTAGGTCCACTGATTTATATTTTCTTTTGACAATTCTTCCTCAACGTAGCCCATCTTCATTGCATCAGCTCAAGATGCTAATCAACCTCTTTGAAGACACTTTTCCTCCCATCTTCAATGTATTTTGTTGGATAAAAAAAGGTGCACCTGCATGTGTTGACTTACTGTCTGCCTAGCTTCAAAAAGTCTGTCGACTGAATCAAACTTCAGTTGACTGAATTCTTATATCTGTCGACTGAGTTTTGACTCGGTCGACTGAATTTTCCTTTGTTAGCTGACTAGCAGCCCAGTCCTTTGCACCTTGATTTCAGCAGGTTGATAACCTTTATCTATCTTCATTTAGTCTTTGTTAACACATAACTGGAGCTCTTTGTTCCATTTGACTCATTTGCCTTTATGAGGTCTGACATGCCCTTTACTTGTACTATAGTTGATGTTGCCTCCTGCTTGAAGAAGTTTGTTGACTCATGGAACATCAGTCGACTAATTTTGGTCTCAGTCGACTGACTTTTCCTTTGTCGGTCGACCAACTGCCCAGACTGTCTTCTTGAGTTACCTGAATTCACATTTCTTCTATTGACTTTTTGGCATGTCTATTGACACGTGTTTACATGTCTTTGTACTTGAAATGCGGACACCTAAATCAACTTTATTCTTGAACTTAATGCATATTGACACCACCAAATCCACATTAGACTCATCAATAAGTCATAGTCAGACATCATCAAAACCCGAGACATAACATTTATGACTTGGTCTCTCACATACATAACAAGTAACATTTTTTGAGTCCTTCTAATTCTTTTTCTTCTCTTTAAATTTCTTGAATTTCTAGTGGGCTTGTTGGAAGAATGAGATTTGAGTTTGTTGGTCCCGGGGTAGGCGAGCAGACAAGAAGGGGGGTTGAATTATCTCCCGCACTAGATGACAAATTAAAATAACTACGCAACGGAATTAATTACTTTTAATTAGATTGAGAAAATTAACTAAACAAGCTAACTAATTCACTCAATCTCTCCGTTCCCACACGATCACACAAACGAATATAACATGTAAACTACACACTCTTGCTCACCGATCATACATGCATAGATTTAAATCACAAATTAACAAACCACAAGGCACACCACAATGCTCAAGGAATTTTAAGGTGGTTCGGGACCATGACGGGCTCCCTACGTCCACCCCTCACCGAACTAGTGAGGCTTCACTCGGGGATAAATCCCCAAAACGGAGGCGACGCTCCATACATACGCAGGACGGCGCCTGCACACACACACACACGGAGACGCGATCTCCAACATGATCCGACCACCGATCAAACACACACACACACGTGTTGTAACACGCAGCCCAATAAATCCACAATCGTACATAGATGGTTCAAGACACAACCGTACACTGACGATACACACACACGATTTCTCAGTTCAGAAAAATCAAGAAAAGTATCTAAACATGCTCAAACCAAAAGATAGATCATGGAGAACATCATAAACAATCTAAGAAAAGATGTAGAGAATTCTCGTCAAGTGGGCCATACTCCTTGAGGCCTACGACATCTCCTACCGACCCCGCACTACTAGCAAGGGACAGCCCCTCGCGAACTTCATCGCAGAAAGCACTGCCCCTACCGAAGAAGTCCCCCTGTCGATGACGGGCCCTGCCTGGGACATCTTCATCAATGGATCCTTCAACTCGATCGGATGTGAAGCCGGTGTCCACCTCTGATCCCCTGAAGGAGCAAAACTACAATACGCCTTGAAATTTGACTTCTCGACGTCCAACAACATCTCCCAGTATGAGGCTCTCATCTCCGGGGCCAGGATGACTTGGTGCCTGGGAGCTAAGCGAGTCCGAATTCATACCGACTCCCAATAGGTCACCAGCCAAGTCAATGGGGACTACGAAGCTCGTGAGGCGGAGATGATCAAGTACCTACAGCTAGTAAAGGAGATAGCCTGACTGTTCGAGAGTTTCTAGGTAATCCAGATAGCTCGGGAAGAAAATTCCCGAGCAGATGCCCTCTCTCGCCTAGCCTCCTCAATCAACCTAGAAGGTACCCGGTCGATCCGCCTTGAGAAGTTAGAATAGCCGAGCACCGAAATCGAGCTCATGGCCATTGTACGAACATCCCCTGGTTACTGGCGAGCCCCGTACATATCCTGGCTCTTAGATTCCCAAGAGCCCCCCGACCCTCGGGGGGCTAGGAGACTAAAGTACCAAGCCTGGCATTTCATCCTCCTTGACAAAACCCTGTACCGAAGATCCTTTGCTGATCTCCTCCTCAAATGACTTGATGTCCCTGAAGCCCATCGAGTGATTGAAGATGTTCACGAGGGCATCTACGGTGTGCACCAAGGGAGGAGATCTATCACAAGGATATTTCTACGATAAGGCAACTGGTGGCCCACTCTCCAGCACGATTGCTCAACGTACGTTCAGAGATGCGATCGATGCCAGCGATTCAACCACATGATGCACCAGCTAGCCTCGGAACTTGTAACCCTGACCGAGCCTTATCCATTCGCTCGGTGGGGAATCGACATCCTTGGCCCCTTTCTCATGGCGCAAGCTCAGAAGAAGTTCATCATCCTCGCCATCATCTATTTCTCCAAATTGATCGAGGTAGAAGCCCCTGCCAGAATAACCGAGATAGTGGTTTGATGTTTTGTTTGGAAGTCGATCATCTGCCACTTTGGTATCCCCTGAGTGATTATGAGCGATAATGGCCAGCAATTTGACTCCACTTATTTTAAGAATAAGTGCGCCAACCTCCATATCTGCAACCACTTCACTTCGATATCCCTCCCCCAGGCTAATGGGCTGGTCGAGAATGTCAATAAGACTATCCTTAAAGGCATTAAGACAAGGCTCAGGAAGGCCAAGGGTATCTGGCTCGAGAAACTACCCAGCGTACTATGGTCATACTGGACTACTCCCAGAACTGCCATTGGAGAATCTCTGTTTCAACTAGTGTATGGCACTGAGGCTGTGATTCCTCCAGAGATCAGCAACCCATCTTTCCAAGTTATCAACTTCTCGCCTGAGCTAAATGAGCAGAAGCTGTCAAAAAATCTGGACTTGACAAAAGAGATACATGAGGTCACGAGGATTCGAGCTATGGAATACTAGCGGTGCATGACTCACTATTACAACAACAAAGTCTAAGATAGACACTTCCAGCCTGGAGATTTTGTCCTAAGGAAAGCAGAAGCATCTTGACCACTGGAGGTGATGGGAAAGCTGGCCCCCACCTGGGAAGGCCCCTATCGAGTGGTCGAGACGCTCGGAAAAGGAGCGTACTAGTTATCTACCACGGAAGGAACACCCATTCCTCAGACATGGAACGCGACAACGTTGCAAAAATTCTATTTTTGAATTCCTTCCCATACATGTAAGAAATAGTTTATGACAATATCTCTCCTTTTTATTGCATTACACATTTTTATACATCACATAGGCCATGGCCAGTAGAATATGCAAGAAAAAGAAAAAAACTAGTACAACACAAACCGATCACTCAATACGGATGAGCTCGGTAGCCCCCAGGCCGAGCCACTGAATCCACCTCGTGTGGAAACTAAATCGGATAATGGGACGACTGATCTTGTCTGCTCAAGGCATTCGGAAGAGCCTGTATCAGGAGAAAATAAGAGGGGAGAGAAGGCCGGAGCCATCGCTTTTGGAAAAATATTGGAGAAGAAACATGATCGAGAGAAAGCAATGTGGGGCTTTGATCCTCCACATTGGATACTGATGTTGTGACTGATTTCAACTTCTTTTCCAATTTCTTCAGTAACCAGGAAATCCTACTGGATAAGATGCTTCTTTCCATCCTCAAAATCTTGAAGGATCATGCGCATTCAATCTTGCACTTTCCATGATCAAGTGCCTGCTGTAAGTTACTACAACATCATTCACAAATTCAAGCTGCAGTGTAGTCAATACCTTTTGATCCATTTAACTTACTGTTTCACTTGATTACATCTTTCTTTGTTTTTCAGACTAATACAGTGGAGATGTCGGTTCTCCATTGTTTGTTCATATTCCACATTTCAGAGGCTCCACAGATGGGTGATCCTTTCTGCTTTTAGTTGAGTAGCATAACCTGTGCTTAGGTAATTCCTTAAGCCATCCAATGTCAGGTAACATATTATCGTCGAAATTAGATTGGTGCATCCTCCTTTGTTTTGAAAAACAATTTTGATGTCCAACTTGACCCATTTATGTGTTTCTATGGCGAATCTAGGTCTTCTAGGTAAATCACAAAGAATGAAGGATGATTTTATCATGTTTCATGTTTTCCCCTGCTAAGTCACGGTTGTTCATTTTAGCTTACATGAAAGTCTTTATTCTTAGGCTTTGGGGCCACCCATGCGTTCACTCTAGATAGCAGATGCAGGATATTGAATGGGACATATGGAAGAAACTGAAAGGGAATGTGCATAGGATTAGGGAGCAGGAGAGCATGCTGAATTGGTCAATCATAACTTCCATTAACTAAGTTAGATTTTATAGTTATCTTATTTGATGCAAGAGTTGGGAACATACTCTGTTAAAAAAAGGGCTCTTCTTCTGTTTTAGTTGGAGGGCATACTTGCAACTTTTTTTCATTGGTGACTAATGGAATGCAGATGACATGTGATTTGTGGTCAATATGCTCACTTGTTCACTGTTAAGACAAAGGTGTATGAAAGAGCCAAAATTCGTGTTAGGTCAGATCTGTCATAGTTTCAGGCTATAGATGTAATTGTAGAACATAGGCAATGCATGTGGCCTGTGTTAGAGTGGGGACTGAGAAAGAGTTCGAACATCTAGTCTGTTCTGCAGTGCGCTGCCTGTTTTTAAGGAATAGGCTTTAGTTTGTTCTATTTTTTCCTCTTCTTTTCCTAGGATCTTGTTAGGAAAAGGAACATTTTGCTGCATTTTGTATCCTGCTCAATGCAAGATTTATGCCCCCACTGGACCACAACAACTGCTATGGATCATCCACTTAGTGAATTTATAGATTATACCTTCTCACTTTTCTCTGACAAGATCCTTTTTCTACTTCTTTGGGGGATTGTGTACCTGTGTCCAACAGTGCTTCAAAACATAGGAGTAGATCCCTCATGGCAGAACTAGATGTAATGAAGTAGCTGTATTAACAAGAGGAAGAAGGCATTTTTCATGTCTTGACTCTGAAACATACATTTTATTTGATGGTCTATGTTGATAGAGAGCTTCACTCTCATTTTCTGCACTCAGTGACCAGATTGTCTTCATGCATATTCACAGTTAAACATGGGCGCACCAACCCTGCCCCACAATAGCAGTCAAGCTGTACATCCCTGCATGCTGTAGTGTCTATGATCTGCAGCCCCATTTGGCCATCAACCCAAGGTCCAACTACTGCCAAAGGGTGTTGCAAACCCAGTTGTCACTGTTGTTGGTCTCATTTTCACTGGCCTCCACAGCAGCCAGTGCAGCATGGCAGGTGGGCACATTACTCTCCCTGGCTGCGACTGGTGGCAGACACCTGGCGGCTCCAGCAGCATGTTTGGCTCAGTGACTGGCTGCCGTAGCCCTTGAACATGGCTGTTGCAACTCTCCTTGCTGAGTCATCCAACATCAACAACTGGGATGGAGGATGAGGAAGGTTAATAGGCTCAGAAAATAAAAGTTATTGAGCAGGGAGGAAATGGAAGGTAGTTAAGGCTTTTTATATTTGCTCTTCATTCTTCAAACTTTTTGACAAAATACACACAAAATGCTCTCTTTCTTGATGCAGATACTCAACCACATGTTTTATGGACATTAGACAGGAGTTTAAGAGATTATTCCCTCACCGGAGCATGCTGGGTAATGCCCTTGTTGGTGCGGCCGCCGGGGTCAGCTTTGTGTTCGACTTTTCCGCCCTCATGCACTAGTATTCGCTGCAGTGCTTGATGGAACTTGTCGGTGGAGCTTTGTGTCATGGGAAAACTCATCGATAGGACGGGGTTGAGATACGGGCGGCTGCTTGTGCTCGGCCGCGACTTGACGGCAGGACCAGCTAGCGGCGGGCGACGGACGAAGTGGCTGTGTGAGTGCGACTGCGGTACTCGTTGCGAGGCAACCGGACATGAGTTGGCGAGCGGCGATACGAGTAGCTGCGGCTGCTTGCGAGACCAGAAGATCGGCGGCGTAAACCGGCGCCACGCGATGACTGGGACGCCTACCTACCGTTCATGGCAGGCGGCAAAGGATCGCTGCTACAACCCACGAAATGTGCGCTACGCGGTGTACGGAGGGCGCGGCATCGGTATGTGTGAGCAGTGGCGAGACTCGTTTGACCAGTTTCTCGCAGACATGGGGCCGCGCCCAATCGGGATGACGCTTGACCGCATTGAGAGTGACAGGGACTACTGTGCCGACAACTGCCGATGGGCGACCAATGCGGAGCAGGCCAACAACAAACAGAAGCAGGTGGAGTGGGACGGAGCGCGCTGGAGCGTCAAAGCGCTCGCAGAGCATGTCGGTGTGCCACGCACATCCTTGAACAAGCTGCTGTTGCGGGGGCTATCCCCTTCCGAGGCAATCGCTCACGCCACGTCACATCGGAAGTGACCGAGGCCAAGGCTTCAACAGTCATTTGGTGTCCTTTCGGATCTAGATGCGAATGAGGAAGAAACCGGCCATAGCCACAGCCAAGCCAATGAGCACCCAGCGCAGAGGGCGCCTGAGCGTGATGACGGTAGGCCAGAACATCGCGAGCGCGCCCGCTACGAGCAGACCGACGCCAAACAGGTTGACGACAAGGCGAGCAGAGACGACCGCGCCGTACAGCACGTCCACATCCATGTGTCTGTCTCCGATGATGAGGGGGTTAGTGCGTGGCTACTGCCACATGACGCTGACGGAGCCGGCGTCGAAGGACGACGTTGCGATGACCCGCACGGTCGTCAGCTCGGCTGAAAGCGTTTTTGAGCCGCCCGCACTGCACAATATGTTTGGCGTTCCCACCCCGCCCAGGTTGCCGCTCGCAACCCAACGGTGCGTTGCGTTCATTCGCGACAACAGCACGGAGCCCGAGAGCGCCACCGAACTACTGACGTTGGATGTGAGCAGAAACTGCGAATTGGACTGGGTTAGCGAGGTGGAACTGGCATCCACGACGCCGCTTACCATGCTTTCGTAGCTGGTGTTTTCAATGCCGCCGCTATCGCCAATCTGGATGCCGAGATTGATGGCGGCCCCACCCGTGCTGACGCCGTTGAACATCACCACGATGGACTTGGCCCCTGCGGGGATGGTGAAGTCCTTGGTCGTGCCCGAGGTGGTGGTCTGCTCCGCGAGGAGGGTGTAGCCAACAGGAATGGAGTCGACATATGACTTGACGGCTGCACTGGTAGGAAGCGTCGTGTCATTGTTGTTCGACGGAATGCCTTCGGCTGCGGTTACGACCGCAGAGGCAGCTAGGTCCGATACGGTGAATGCAGCCGTCCACCACTCCGGTGCAGTCGCGCCAGCGTTCATCCGGTAGAGTTGAGCAGCCGTGCCATTGGCCAGCCGCTCCCATTCGGTTGTGCCGCGATAGAGCGTATCGCCTGCCGCCTGAGAGGCTGGGGACGGGACGCGCTTGCCTTCGACCGCGATAAACCCCGCAGCGCCGCGCGAGAGCGTGGTGTCCGAGGGGCTGCCAATGTTCAGGGCGCTAAATTCCGGACTATCAGTAGTGCCAAGCCCGAGCACTGCGCGTAGTCCTACGAGACTTGTCACCCCAGTGCCACCCAACACTACTGGCTGCACACTGTTGAACGTCGCTGCGATGTCCTCGAGCGGGTCGTTGTGCTGCGTGGTGATGATGGTCGTGCCGGGTATGGCCAAATAGACCGGCGGGAGGGTGTAGGTATAAGAGGGAGGGCCGGAACGAGGCATGGATAGACTCCGGGCGTGTCCCCGTGCATTTATTGCGCGGGGATGGGAGGGCTTGGAATGCGGTGGATATTGATAGCTTCGGTACTAGTCGTTGCTCAGAAAAATATGAAAAAATAGCCTCTGCGATCCTCAGAAAGACCATAATGCACCTGTAGCATCCCAGAGTCTCAAAACTCAACGGTTCACCCTCCACGGGATTCCGCAACTTGTACAAGAGAAAAAATCAACGTGGATCGTAAAACATAATTCAGGACCCATGAAAGCGCTCTGAAAGCTCTTCGATTCCAATCCGAAGGATCTAGGGTATTACATCCTCCCCTCCTTTTAGAAATTTCATCCTTAAAATTTAAGGAGTCAACAAGGGAACATGGAAGAACAATCAAAACACTAGCAATGCTCTCCAAGTGCCAGCCAAACTTCGAACACAAAACACGAAAGCACGATAACACAATTCTTGAAAAACACAAGGTAGATGAACACTGTCAGACCATGATCACAAACAAGATCGTCATGCTTCGGATCTCAAGGCAAATCGATCTGCAGAACAAGCATGACACACCAAGAAACACAAGTTTGGCACCTCCGAAATCGGGCATCATCGTTAACGTCTCACAAGGAAAGGAGACACGACTCATGCCACGAAAACAGCCACCGATAAAAAAACACACGACAGACAAAACAAGCGTCAGCTCTTCACGAGGAAGATAAACATCTCAACTGACTGCTTAAACCATCGGCTTTCGTGCCATAACGACCAGCAAAACTGGCACACAGAACATCAATGACAGTATTGGACCACAACCACAATCAAGTCAGTCCTCACTCAGACATTACATTTGATTCGAGTTGCATGCTAACTCTACCATGGCAGAAGAGTACAGCACAACCAATCGACAAGATCACGGTCCACACAATGTCAAATTCAGACTCACAGGGAACTCCTCCCAAGCTGAACACAACCAACAAATCAACAAACAACCTCAACAACACTAAACAACAACACCTATAGAATCCTGGCTCTGTTCTCAGCACAGAACCATGGGACACAACTGCAAGTTGGGTCACATCAGGGCACAATCATAGCTAAACACCTAGCTAAAATGGACTAGCTACGCACAACTTACCAACAATGACCCACAACAACACTCGGAAAAATACATCTCGTGGACCACGATCACATCCCGAGAGCACAACTTCCAAGAAACACAGACAAAGAAAGGGTACTCAATCAGCATATCTGCCAATAGATTTCCCCAATTCTCAAAACTGCAAGTACCAACAACTACAATGCCATAAGCAATGGCACAACAACCAACAATATCGAGGCACACACAGCCAAGATGAAAACACACCGAGGAAATAATCCTCTCGATAGGCCAGAATCTTCCAACCAACGATCCTCGACCAATGGGTTATGCACCCACACGCTTCCGCTGCGCACTCTACACAATGCACAAGGGCAAAGGAGATAACTCAGCATCCACATCTCAACACACCTCTCGGCAGCATCGCTACCCACAAATCGCAATGTACCACGCCTCGAGTACCGATCCTGCTAACAGCCTATCACAAGTCGCCATAGTGTAAACTATCATGCTACGAGTCACAGCACAAGTCACAAAGAAAGCTAATCTTAGCTTATCCTCACATCCTGAAATGATTATTGAACCTTTACAGCACAACAACTGCCAAACATGACATGCCAGACATGGTGCACAACGGCCTCTAACACACAAACTGGGTCCAAAGCTAGGCCACCGTCGAAGTAAGAGCAGATCAGGTTCAGAATTAACACAGTCCACACATATAAGCAGACACAAGACAAATGCTTCACTAAGATAGCACTTCCAGAGCTTACCTCAAAAAGACACCACAAACAGAATGAGAAGATCAAGCTCGTCTAATAGTAGCTCGCCAGGAAAGAAAATCCTAGGTTCGCCCGAGCACTCTCTCAACAATGCATCCAAACAACCCCCTAAAAGCACAACCCTAACACCTCAGGGCCTAACCAATCCTCAGCTGGAATGGCCAAAACAACATAATCCCCTCAGGAGAACATGCACAGCCATCACAAAGCCCAACAGCCACCTTAGCACACCACGGTAAAACGCAAATGTTGCACCATAGATTCACATCTGCTTGCAAATTCTGCCCAGCATAGCACAATCGAGAACAAAATCATAACAGATAATCACTCTCCATTCCATCCTGACGAGAGCAAAAACCACCTTGCACAGTGCCAACAAAGCATAGGCGGCCTATTGAGGTGGGCGACCGTATCCGAGGGGAGACTTACTAAAGCACTGCTGTCCCTCTACCAGCAGGGGACCCTCCCCACATCCCTGACTCGGCATCCCCGAGTCACCCCTGGGTTGAGTGTGCGTGCCGAAGAGTATCTGCTTATGTAGGCCTCTTGGCCTTGTGGTTGTGCTTGCATTCCTAGGTCCAAGGGGTTGTGTCACATCAGAATTAGTAGCACCTCTCAATAGTGTGCCCGGGCTACCGATGGTATATGCAATATCTGGACTGGTCAGTGGTCGGATTCCAATTCGTGCATTCCAGAGGAAGCTGAAGATCACCAGTGTACATAAGAGCCAAGAAGATATCTGGGAGAGTTTCAGGAAGTGGAGGGTAATGAGCTCTCCTGGGACCTGGGCGAGCAAGTGCATAGCCATTTGGTGGTGGAACATTGTGGTATTGTGGCGGCTACTTTGGCTGTTGCGGTGGTGGTGGCTATTGTAGCGGCTAGGGAGTAGGAAATAATGGTCGGGTAGCTGGCAGAGCGATTAACTGGGGGTTGTGGGGAGGTTGTTCAAGTGTAGGGGGAGTGGATTGGTTGACAACCTGCACCTGCTCATTGGTTTGGACTCCTTCGGTGATCGGGCCCTAGGGTTTTCTAGTGGACTTGGGCTTCTGGGCCTCAAATAGGGAGTGAATGGGGTAGTCTTTAAATTGGGTTTGAATGAATTGGGCCCTACTATATAACTGGTGCATATTAGAGATATCGTTCATAGACAAGATAATCCGGAATGTGGGTGTGGCATTGGAAGTCAACAGCTTTACCTTCTCTTCTTCCAAAATCTACCCGGGCACCCGGGATGCCATCTGCCTCCATCTGTCAGCATAGGTGGCGAAGTCTTCATCAGCCTTCATCTTTTTGGCCACTAAATCAGTGAAGGAATATTCCAGGCTCACCCGGTCTTGGAACCTCTGAATAAACTTTTCTTTAACAACTTTGAAACTTTTTGCCTCCTCTAGTGACAAGGTATAGAACCATTCTAACGCTACCCCATCCAGCGAGCGGCGAAAGAGATACGCCATGAGGTGATCGTCATATTGGAACTATGCCGACTCGTATAAGAACTCCCTTATATGGATGAAGGGGTTGTCATTCCCATCGTACTTTCGGTACGTGGAGTGCTCAGACTGAGGCAAGAAATGGATATCTCAAAAATTGGGAACTGGAATGTCGACAAGGGATTGTGGGCCAACCCATTTGTGAAGGAGGTCAAGCTGCTACTGCATGGCAGCCCACTTGTCAAGGAGCTCCCATTCCTGAGATGGAGGAGGCAAGACTGGAAGGGTGGACCCGGCATAAGGGGCTGAGGGATAGACAGACAGAGGGGAAGCCCATAAGAGGGATAGTGGGCCAAGGATGGGCCCATATCTACGTGAACTAGTTGGGCAGCCCCTGCTTGATGGTGTAGGAAATTGACTGGGGCCACAAGAGCCTGCGGCGCTGGAGAGGTAGTTCCATGAGGATCCAAATGAAGAGATGGAAGGAGCAGGGTTTTCCCCTTATCAAGGGTCTGATGGGCCGAGCTAGAAGCTTGGCCCACCTCCACACAAGGAAATCAGAGGGTCCGGGGTTGGACAGGGGTAAGATCGATGGGAGCGACAGACGAGGCCCCTGGCCCACCAATTAAAGATGGAGACGTGGTGACGGCAGTAGTCATGCCCTTGAAAGAAACAAAACATAGGGCATCTGGCCCCTGCAAAGCCTGGCGGAGAATATGGAGCTGGGCCGGATCTAGCTGGGCCATCATGTGGAGAATTAGATTGGACGAACTATGAGTAGAAGAATCTTAAGGTGGGGTCTGACCACCCTCACTAGCAATAGACGGGAGAGGAGGGGCAGACCCCTCTCTTCCCTTCACATTCGTGACCCTAGGTGGGTCCTCCAAGAGCCGCTGAGAAAGAGAGTCCTCGCGGGAGTGGGATAAATCATAGGACGACATGATAGATGCAGAATTGACCAAGGGATTGAAGTAGGAAATGAAATGAGAATTGCCCCTAGGAGACGATCCTATAGGTGTGAAGCAACTGCACATGCAATGAACGCCTTGGAGATAAGGGAAATAACACCTAATAAGTACCTAAATGGAAATGATTAACAGCATGCACAAACGAAGGGAATGCCCTTTGGGCATGTGACCCTTAGTCGCCATATCACCACTTCTCTCAAGGTCGTTAGACCGCATACAGAGAGACTAGCTCTGATATCACGTGATAGGTGGATCTAGAGGGGAGGGGTGAATAGATCAGCCCCTTTCTTTCGCGAACTATCTAAAGATAAAAGCAATGCAACTATGGAGGAAGATAATGAGACCTTGTGAAGCTAAATGCGAGTATAAGAATAAGAAAACGTGCCTAAACAAGCATCTAGCGTCGAGACGAGCAAGCACATAAACCACGGAGAAAGAAGTTTTTAAGGTGGTTCGGTCTCTATCTACAGACCTAAGTCCACCCCTCACTCAACTGAGTGAGGTTTCACTAGTGCCAAGGCACTAACCGCTGATTCACAGCTTCTCACAGAGAGAAAGACTCTCTCCAAACCGCTGTCCTACAGCTTGCGGGCGTACAAAGTCCAAAACCACAGAACTGAGCTTCTCTTAGTTTGTCTTCCTACACGCAGGTAGGGACCAATGAGAAGATATGAGTTTAACAAAGAAAATAAGAAGGAAACAGATCACACAGACATGATAGAACAATAAAGGTTGATAGAGAAAAGATCCTGTCTATAAGTTGGAAGAAGCTTTGGAGCGGTTTCTACTCTCTTGGTCTCTTCACCACGGACTCAAGAAGAATGCCGGAGCAGCTCCTTAGCACCTGCTCAGATGACTGGAGACGGGCTGTTCTTCGCCGGCTGGACTACA
This sequence comes from Amorphophallus titanum, assembly GCA_024336825.1. Classification (NCBI taxonomy): domain Eukaryota; kingdom Viridiplantae; phylum Streptophyta; class Magnoliopsida; order Alismatales; family Araceae; genus Amorphophallus; species Amorphophallus titanum. The sequence continues at coordinate 5,245,299 of JANBPO010001371.1, read as the reverse complement.
GAAAACAAAAGAAATATCCCCCACGATGCCTTCTCGCCTAAAGGGAGGAATGACGGGATCACTGATCGACTCTTCTGCTTTTTCTTGCTTCTCTTCAGCAGTTCTTCACCTTCTTCAGAGGAGGGGAAGCTTCGAAAACTTCTTCTCCAAGCTTTCTTCCATACGAACTGCTGTCCTAAACGTCGCTCTCTACCTTCTCTTTCTACTACGTCCTTCTTGCTTGTCTCTTCTACCGTGCACACCAGGGGCGTGAGCAGATAAGGGAACAAAATCTACTGTGGGCCCCACCTCTGGAAGATGCCACTGTCTGTCAATCATTTCCTCTGAAAAAGTAACCTTCCAGAAGCATATTTCATGTACGAACGGATCCCATCGAGTGATTGCGGATCATGGAACCGGACTGCTATCGAAATTAGATCCGTTCTGGGCGAAGTTGATGGTGTCGACACTTCCTGCTGTTTGCATGAAGAAACGTCAAAACTATCGCCATACTGTCGACACTCCTGTGCTAACAGGTCGACACTGGTACCTCGAGCGCATGCGTCTCGAACCACCGTGTCGGCACATGGCCCTGGTGGTGTCGGGGCATGAGCGCCAGACAGAGAAGCTTGACGTCGAAGATGAACTGTAGTGTCGACACTTCCTGTTGGTAGTGTCGACGCACTGAGCACTTCAAAACCCAAACATAAACGTAAAATTCTGCGTTTGATCTTGTAGTGTCGACACTCCCAACATGTAAGGTCGACACTTTGAGCTTTCCTGACTTGAACTTGTCTAAAATGCTTTCCAACACTTTAGTTAGACAAAACACCATTGGCTATCTTACTAAATCATCCAATAATGATTCATGGTACGTTGTCATCAAAACCAGGGGACACAATATTCTCCCCCTTTTTGATGATGACAACTATGAGTCATTATTACATAAACATTCACATGGCATTGTCATTCAAGAAGTAACTATTTTTATACACATCAAAAGAGTTATACACAACAAAAGAGTTTTGTACTGGTCAACTGATCAAAAAAGGGAGTTTCATACAAGTCAATCAAGTGTGCATGCAATGCATGAACCCTAACTCTAAATGATCTCTAACATGCCAATGATCTCTCAGTCTCTCCCAATTCAATGCCCCAGTCTCTCCCCTTTTGTCATTAGCAAGGAGGGGGTGAACTAGTAGGAGGCTGTGGCGGAGGAGGCATTGAACTGCTACCAGGAAACTGGAATGCTTGAGCATCTGAGACTTGCTCCTGTAGATGATGGACTGTGGCTGTCAATGAGTCCACCTTTTGAGTGAACTGCTCGTCTCTTTGTTTAACAAACCGATGGAGAGCTTTGATGTTGTCATTTATATCGTCAAGCCAAGTGTGTAACAGCTCACAGATATACTCAGTTTGGGCCTTCTGCTGGGAGGTCTTTTCTGGGACATAGGATGAAGTTGCTTCGGATGGACGAAGGAACCAAGCCTCACCTGTGTCTTCTAGGTTAGCTGGAAATTGTGCTTTGTGCAGACGAATCATCTCAATTATTTCATCTCCCGCCATATCCAGTTTGTTGCACATAACATCCACTCTTTCTTCAACTCTGGCAGAGATATTAATCATCTGTGCAATGTCAGCATTAACTATTTCTGCAAGTTTGGCAGAGGCATTGATGATGGAAATTATGCTTTGTGCAGACGAATCATCTCAATTATTTTATCTCCCGCCATATCCAATTTGTTGTACATAACATCCACTCTTTCTTCAACTCGGGCAGACATATTAATCATCTGTGCAATGTCAGCATTAACTCTTTCTGCAAGTTTGGCAGAGGCATTGATGATCTTGGCAGAGTCAGCATTAACTTTTGCTTTAAGTCTGGTAGAGGCATCAATCACCTTTGCAGAGTCAAGCATTAACTGTTGCCTCAAGTCTGGTGGTGGCATCAGTGATTTTTACAGATTCAGCAGTTACCTTTTCTTCAATCCTTGTGGATGTATCGATGAGGGTGGCATACTTGAGAGACAGCCTTTCTGTTCCTCTCGAATGTCATAAGCATGAATGAGCATCTGTGTTGTTTTCTCTCGAGTTTCCTGATGCACTTCTTTTAGCTTTTTCATGACAGATCCTGTCTTTTCACAAACATGTAGCAATGAGGCCAAAAAAATATTTAAGTGGGCATCAGATTTCATTTTGTCTCGTACAAATTTTTCCGATCGTTTGAGTTTTGCTCAACATGGGAAAGTCTCATATCTAGTCTCTCAACATTCATATTCAGCTGCATGATTGATGAATTGATATTTGCAAATTGAACTTGCAAAAACCTTATCAAGGTAGGGTGAATGCCAATTGGGCCATCTTGTGCCTCATACCTTGTTCCTCTTGAGGTTGAAGCTTCAACATGGAACTCAGGAGGAGCATCAGATTCAGTAAAAATTCTTGGCTCATCTTGAGGAGATTGAGGGTGAAGAAACCCAAATGGCATCATTGGACCAAAATAAGTGTCCTGTGGCACATGCACGGACTGTTACTGCTGATCTTGCTCAAACTGTGCATCCTTGTGAAATTGTTCATCTAGCTATTCTAGTGGCTCATCTTGTGCTGGCAGTTCTTGCTGCAGTTCTTGTTGTGCTGGCTGTGCTTGCTGTGCAGGCTGGTCTTGCCATGCAGGCTGTTGTTGCTGCTCATGTGCTGCTTGTTGTTGCTCAGGAACAGCTGCTGGCTGTGTAGGTTGATGACCAGGCAAATCTCTTACTACTTTATCCCCTTCCTTCTTAAATTTCATGAATTTTTCAATAAATTGCAAACTGTAGACGTTGCTTTGTGGAATTTCCTTCATCTTCTCATTCTCTAAGGAGATTCCCACTCTTTGAAAAATGGTCGTGAGATGTGTTGCATATGGCAGGTTCCTTCTCTGACCAGTGCAACTGTGCATGATCTGCAATATAATCTCTGGGAGACAGACCTTTAATTTGCTAAACATGCAAAAGAAGAGGAATCTCTATGTTTCGGTTAATCGACTTCTGCCACCACCTTAAGGAGTGATTATAGTAGTGAAAATGTGGTGCAAAAGTCGTTGTAATGGAGGAAACCTATTTGTGTTAAAATTAGTGACATGAAGCTGTGTGTCATCCTCCGGATTACTAGGCTTGCTAGTCAAAATAGTGTAAGCAGCAGACAAATCATACTGAAATTTAGATTCTAACATACCGTCCAAGGGGATATGCAAAGCTTTATGTAGGAGCTTTGGTTGCAACTTAATTTTCACTCCTTTCATCTCAGTCCAAAGTTCCTCTTTGTTTTGATCATAGAACTAATTTTTATAGGATTGCTGAACTCAAAATGGATAGTAGACTCCATGTCTAGTTAGGAATTTCTTCCACCCTTGGAATTCAAACAACGACAGTAACTCGGGAAATGTATCAAGCATCTTGTAGTCGTTAAAGTCCACAAACCTTGGAAATAAAATCCTCGTTGGATCACTATCTTCTTTCCTTGTAGGTGAAGCTATAACTGGTTGTGGCGGGGCTTGCTTTTCTTTCCCTTTTCCTTTCTCTGCTGTAGACAGCTTCTGCTTCTTAGTTGGCTGTTCTAGGGTTTTCCCTTTTTCATTAACTGAAGCCTTAGACGGAGCCTCTTTCCTCTTTCCAGACATAGCTGGTCGGCCATGGACTAGCTTGGAACGCGGCTCTATCCTTGATGCAGCCACCACTAGAGCTCACACTTTCGATACTGGAGCCTTGCCCTTTCTACAAGTGACCGACAGAGCCATCTTTTGGAACGGAGAGAGGAGAAGAAAAAGTGGCTAGGGTTAGAAGAGAAGAAGAGTTCTGGAAGCCCTAGGCTCGCCTTGTAGCCAAAGGAGTGCAAGGAAGCACTTGCAGAGGGCGACGGTGTGAAGAGGTGGAGGTGTCGACCTCTCGCAGTTGAAATGGTGCACAGGCGCTCTAGAGCAAGGCAGTGCGGAGAGAGAATGAACAAAGTTGAAATGAGAAGAAGTTATGCACCGATCAATAAAAAGGGTAAGAGAAAAGATATTATATTTAAGTATAACACCCTTTAGTTAGGAAAAGTCTGAAATGCCCCTTTTTATTAAGTTTAAATATATGGGACAAGAGAGGGGGCGCCCTCCCCTTGGGGGTCAAAGAAGGGGGCTGGTCCTCTTGGACCATGGACCATCCCAATGGACCCTAGAGAGCCTAGGTGGCCCAATGGGAGAGAGGGTGGAGATTTCGCGGGACCTACGTTGCCTTTTTGCAAAGAAACCCACTAATTTCTAACGACTAACCCTTTGGCCTATAATGTCATATTATTGCAACCCAATTAACCCAAGGGTATAAATGCACACTAAAAGATACAAATATAAATAAAAAAGTTAGATGCTTTGCTCCGAAGTCCCATCAATTCTCCCCGGGTGGGAAGAAAACTCGACCCTGTCGAGTAAGGAATGCGGCTGCTCGCGTGGCTCCTATGGATCCATCACCGTACCGGGTAGCGCGGGTACACTCTACTCCTAGTAATCGTCACCTGCTCATCCCGTATATGTTCTATATGCTACGCTACTGTGCGAATGAGGCTAGTGGTGGACACTCTGGGGTGGGGTCACTCTCAAAGGAAGGAGACGGCTCAATGACTCACTAGGAATCACCGCTGGGTCCCTATAAGTGACTAGATCTGAGACGTTGGAAGTAGAGCTAATCCCGTATCTCTCTAGCAAGCCCACAACATATGCTTTAGATCTGACTTGTTTCACACTCGAAAGGGACTGACACCGTGAGCTTGCGACTGACTCGACTTGATGCATACACAATCTGAACAAACTGTACAAATAAAGGAAAAAGCACACTCTATATCCTAGTCAGCCCTAATGCTATATAGACCCATGCAATGGTGGACCAAGACATCCGAATGTGTGACTAGCATACATATGACGTAACCAGAGGTTGGTGGAGTGGGGGACTCCTAGACATCCTAGTATGAACCAGTCATGCATTGAATTCCTATTAGACTTGGGTGTGGTAGCGCCAGAAGATCCATAATCACCTTCTTCATTGCCCCTATATGTTTGTATCTCTCGCCAGTGGACGGGCTCATCAATATGGGTTGGTTGGCTGGACCGTGTGGGAGGGGTGTGATAGGGGACTTCTCAATAAGGTGGAATAGATAAGGTGGGTCATGAGACTCACTAGGGAAGGGGTCGAAGGGATCCAAGAATGTGTGACCCCTCGAGATGGGTTCTCTCATGACTTAGCCCCATGTGTGGAGTTCTTGTAGATGGTCACATTCGTCTGTTGTGGCCAATGGGACAACAGTCTTATATAGAAGATATGGTTCCTCCCTCGGGATAAGTGAAATGGAGTTAGGCTCGGCCGACATGGGAAGGAATAAAAGTACCTTCGTGGTGACATGACCTACAGTGTACACGGAGGTAATGGACCGCAACGCGGGATGCGTGAAGCTACGACTCATGGATTGGTCGAAGCCTAGGGCCAACATGTGTGTCAACTTCCATTGCCAATCTAATCCCTTGATAAGATCTTCCAATGTATCAACATGGTGACTAGACCGGAACGTTGTGTAGAAAGAGTGGACGGGCACTACTTGTAGTGCAGGGTCCATGGATGGGTAGCAAGGTGTCCTAGGGACCAAGCATTTCTTGAGCCAGCTAAGTAGTGGCTCGGCTATGAGTAGCTTCCCCGTTAGAAGTACAGGTGGATCTGACTGAGGTGGCTCCGAATAAAGATCAGAAGGTGAGGGTGGTGGCAAAGGAGCTCTCACGGGTAGGGAAGGAATGTCCTCCCTGAGGGGAAGAGGTCTTTGGGGTGGCACCGAGTTGAGACTACCGACAACGACCTCCCTAGGCTCGGGCAGGAGTCCATCAATATGGGTACACATCCTATCCACCCTATCTGAAATGATTTTACAGAGTTCGGCAATGGTGGGGTTTGGAGTAAGGGCATCGTGATGGACTTGCTCATAATGGCTCGGCCCAGGCTTGGGTCGAGGCTCATCCACGTGCGGGGCTCTTTGCCTCTGACTATGGCCTTCCTGTTGGGGGGTGACTGGGTGTCAAAGGTTGAAGGTGGTTGGGTGGGACTGGTTGGAGGGGACCGGGTGGGGAAGGTAGACCCTCCTAAGCTCCTTCTTCAAGTCCCACCATGACTCGATGGGCCATTGCCTCCTATCTTCTCTCAATCGTTCAACGTGGTCCCACTTTTCGGTGGCTCCGTGAAGAAGCTGCTTCTTGTCAAAAGAGAATTGCAGGATTGCAAAGGTAAACTGGTTGAGCCAAAATTGTACAGAGATATGATCGGCTCTCTCTTATACTTAACAGCAAGTAGGCCAGATATACATTTTGTAGTCTGTCTTTGTGCCAGATATCAATCCAGTCCTCGTGAATCTCATTGATGTGCCGTGAAAAGAATTTTTCGTTATCTTGCCGGTACTGTTGATTTAGGACTTTGGTTTCCACGTGGATGTGATTTTAAGCTTGTGGCATTTACTGATGCTGACTATGCTGGGTGTCAAATTGATTGCAAAAGCACGAGCGGCACATGCCAGTTCCTCAGAGGTTGCCTAGTTTCTTGGGCCTCCCAGAAACAAAATTCTGCGGCATTGTTGACTGCCGAAGCCGAGTACATGGCTACCAGTAGTTGTGGTGCACAAGTTCGTTGGATCAAACACTAGCTAGTTGACGTTGATGTGTCTTTGAAGTGTGTTCCCATCATGTGTGACAATAAGAGTGCCATTGATTTATCAAAGAATCCAACTCATCATTCTAGATCTAAGAATATAGTCATCTGATACCATTTCTTAAGAGGTCATGTAAATAAAGGAGATTTTGCATTGAAATTTATTGACTCTAATAATCAGCTTGCGGACATCTTCACTAAACCTCTCAGCAAAGAGCGGTTCACCTCCCTCAGAAGAGAATTGGGAATATGTAGAATAGAAAGCACATAGATAGGCTCGCATTTCTACATCCCGTGAAATCCATGTGTCATGCATCCAACTCTAGTTTCATACTCTCATATGCACATACAGCATTGCATCTCATTCGCTGCATTGAGTCCACATAAAAATCCACTTCTTTAGCATGCATCTCATTAGAAAAACTATGTGTTCAACCCTTGTCCACACAATGCATTTCGTGCATCTTCATACTGTGTGCCATTCATACTACAATAAAACTATAAATGTTATCATGGGTTATGTGCTAATCCTGCATGAAGCTACTAATGTTGGTACATTTGCATAATCCTCCTCTTGGATATTCGAGGCCTATTTATTTTTTCTTGACTGAAATAAGGTGCAGCTTCATTTTAGGATGATGGCTTGACTAACTTCTCTTTAGATAATGTTAGAAGGTCTTAAAAAATATTTCTAGATCTCGCTGAAGCATTTCTCACTAGGACCCACATTTTATTGCACCAAAACCAACTATTCTAAATGGTCCAGTGAGTAGACTACGTTATCTCCCTAAGCCATCCATTTTATTATGTTAATCATACTCTGGGATGCCCAAGGGATGACCCATCCTAGGCGAGGGTCGACCCTTTTCGTTTTTGGTCCTCTTAGCCTCAATCCACTTATAACCGGTCAAACCCCTTTGAACCATCTTTTGACCGTGGCTTTTATTTAATATATGGGCATCTCCTACTAAACCCAGCCGTAACCCTTGTACACCAAAGGCCTCTCGTCCTTGCTCTTCCCACACACCCTAGGTCCGGCGGACATCACCGCAGCTACCACCACCCCCTCCTTCGACAGGCATCAAGATCGCTGCTTTCAGCTTCCACCACCGGTGCAAGCAAACCTCTGACTAGTGGAGGGAAGCTCCTTCCTCATTTGGCTGCAAACCTACTTCTCAAGGAGAGATAGGCAACTTCCAGCGGCTCAAGTCCTGAGCTCTTCCAATGGCACCACGGAGCAAATCCATGGCTAAGCGTCCAAGGCGTCCAGTTACAAGAAAAGCTTCATTGTTCGCAGCTGAATACCAATTGACTACCTCTGAAGATGAAGCTCCTCAAGTGGTTCACATTGAACCTGGAAAGAAGTCAGAGTCGCGTTCAAAACGCATTCATGATGAGGTATTAAAAAGCTCCCGGTCCTCTCATATTCATCATCGTACTATTATGTGACACAGAGCAGTGGACTTCGATGATGTTACTCACATGGTACCTGAGCTATAGGATTTGATTGAGACCTAAGAAAATTGGAAACAGTTCATGTCTGATCATCGTAAGATTTATCCCTCATTAGTTCTGTAATTTTATCATAATATGGTGTTTAAGGACGATAAGGTCTACACTGCTGTCAATAAAAAAATAGTTATGTTGACTCCCGGACTTTTCAGTCACATTTTTAGGCTTTCAAGTGATCAAGCAGCAAAGCTAGCAAATATAGATTTGGATGAAGTGTTGGAGTCTTTAATGAGATTTTCAGTTTGAAAGTATGAAACTATGCGTTGCTTTTTTATCTATCTCATTATGGAAGAGAGACTATCAGAGGGGGAGGACCTGAGAACACTCTCTGAAGCATCCCTCCACTGAAGCCAGCCACTAGCATCATGCTCCTAATCTATGTGGGCCCGAGTTTTTTGTCTAATCCTACGTGGCGGTTGTTGGTTTGCCGGCACTGCGCTTACCAAGGGAACCCGTTAAAAGGCCGCCACGCACAGATAAGGATGGCTAACACCGGTCGTCACACCACCGGCGCCTCCAATGGCGGCCTCCTCCCTCACGCCGCTGCAGACCGCCGCCCTCCCCCACTTCAGGCCCTGCTCGCTTCTCTCCCCCTCCAGATGCCGGCGGACCCTCCCATACTCGCGCCCCGCCGCGCGGCCGGCGCTCACTCCTATCCGCGCCACGTCGGCGGCGGTGGAATCCGCCAACGGGGCCGTCGTTGCTCCCAGGCAGGCCGCCGACGCCACGCCGTACGGGCGGCAGTTCTTCCCCTTGGCTGCGGTGGTCGGGCAGGTGGGGATCCTCTAGCTTCTCATGTTCTTCTGGCTGTTCTCTTGCACTGCTTCTGGTGCTATTATGTTTTGGATTGGTAGTTTGTGGCGGAATTTAACTGAATGGGGTGATGGGGCCTCCTGATGTTTCTATATGTTTGCGCTCCCCACATTCTGAGATCTGGGTGTTCCTCTTGGGATACTTAAATGGCTAATGTAGTTTGTAATGATCGGTACTGCAACTAAATACTATTTGCTAATTGCTTCACCACTTGCTTTCTCTGCTGCTTGTGCGTTGAAGATGAGGTCTTTAGGGCTGATGTGTTGAAAATCTGTCTGGAGTTGGGCGTTGGTTTTGCAGCTTTCTTCTATGCCCTTGTATCATCTTGCGTGGAAGTTCCTCTTTTACTAACCTTGTTTCCTGTTCTTAGATTCGGACTTTGTTGACGTTTGATTTTTGAAACAGAACGTTGCAATGGCCTTTGCCGACAAAGTTTTCTCTAGGGTTTTTCTCAGAGAAAAAGGATTCTCTAGGGTAGCAATTGAGCAATTGGAATCATTCTTCAGTGTTTTGGAAGCTCTTAACCTCACCTTCAACTTTGAATGCTCTAGTAGGCAGCGTTTCATCTGGCTCTTGCCATATATTCTGTTTTGTTGTAAAACATGTTACCTACATGAGGTTGATCCCTACGATGGACATGGTAGTCTTGCTTTTCTAGAGGAGATAATAGGAAGCTCTTGTATGCCAACTTTATATAGTACATTGAGCTTCCTCTTCTTCCCGTTGACTATTCACTATCTGACTATATGGAGTCCATCATTTACCTTCTTTTTCTCAATAATGCATGAAACAGGATGCAATTAAAACAGCTTTATTACTTGGAGCTATTGACCGTGAAATTGGAGGGATTGCCATCTCAGGCAAACGGGGAACAGCAAAAACAGTGATGGCACGTGGATTACATGCTATGCTCCCTCCTATTGAAGTAATTTCAGGTTCCATTGCGAATGCATATCCAGCTTGCCCTGAAGAGTAAGGTTGCCTAGCATCATGTATTTACTTCTATAGTTACATTTTTTATATTATTATGGTCTTCATCTGAATGGTGGTGTTGAACTATTCCTCAAGAAGAACATCCATTTTGTCGATACAATTCTTAGGATATGCTGGGAAGGAATCCCAGTGCCAGTTGGATTCCCATTTAAGCCATCTGAAAGATCTTCGTGAAAGCTTTTTGGCTTTCAAGAGACCTTGGAAGTGGAGTGTGCCTATGCTATTCTGTGGATGGTGACCTCTCTTACACTTTTCCACTTCCCAGGGTCCTGATGAAGATCTGAAAGTTGGCATTTGTGAACCTGGTGTAAGAAAACCACCGTGTGACTATCCCAAAGTCTAAAGTATTGAATTTGCATATGGAAAACATGCATGTCTGCATAGACATATTGGAAGTACCACCTGCCAAATAAGATCTCCTCCTTATCGTTTTTAATGCTGAATGTAAAAATGTCAAATGATTATGTTGCCTGTGTTGCATTTTGGAGATTTTGTCACAATGTGACCCAGGAGAAGTTGTACTGCTTTAGGTTTTTACATAGAATGTACTTGTGCGTGTCCAGTCTGGGCCGAAAACTTGGGATTTGGGGCTGACCAAAGCTGTTGGGAAGCCGAAAACTTAGGATTTGGAGCTGACCAATGCTGTTGGGAAGCCGAAAACTTGGGATTTGGAGCTGACCAATGCTGTTGGGAAGCCGAAAACTTAGGATTTGGGACTGACCAATGCTGTTGGGAAGCCGAAAACTTAAGATTTGGGGCTGTCCAACGATGTTGGGAAGCCGAAAACTTAGGATTTGGGGCTGACCAACGCTGTTGGAAAGCCGAAAACTTGGGATTTGGGGCTGGCCAACGCTGTTGGAAAGTCGAAAACTTAGGATTTGGGGTTGACCAACGCTGTTGGAAAGCCAAAAACTTGAGATTTGGGGCTGACCAACGTTGTTGGGAAGCCGAAAATTTAGTATTTGGGGCTAACCAACGCTGTTGGGAAGCCTAAACTTGAGATTTGGGACTGGCCAACACTGTTGGGAAGCAGGAAACTTAGGATTTGGAGCTGACCAACGTTGTTGGGAAGCCGAAAACTTGGGATTTGGGACTGGACAACGCTGTTGGGAAGCAGGAAACTTAGAATTTGGGGCTGACCAACGCTGTTGGGAAGCCAAAAACTTTGGATTTGGGCCTGACCAACACTATTGGGAAGCCGAAAACTTAGGATTTGGGTCTCACGATGAGACGTGAACAACAACTGTGTAAAGGAAGCCCAACTTTGAACTGTCGAGGGGTAACTCCCTTGTCTTTTTGTGTCACTCTGTTGACGAGGAGAGAAGATCTTGCGTGGGTTGTTGCTTGAATTCTTGTTCAGGAGTGTAGTATAGCTTTAAATGCTTCTCATTTAGTGGTGGGAACGGCGCCTTCCCTTTGTGATCAACGATCGCATATGCGCCTCCTTCATGGGCTTTTATGATGACGTAGGGCCCATGCCAGTTGGGTTGTAGTTTGCCGCTGGATTTGACTGCCATGACTTCTCTTTCTTTAACCATGACAAGATCCCCCTTTTTAAATGCTCTTTGCTTCACTAGCTTGTCATAGGCTTATGTCATGCGTCTTTGGGCTTGGCTGTCGAGAGTATTGCTAGCTTCTGTTCCACCACGAAGGGTTCTAGCCCGGGCATTTCGTTGTAAGTCCAGGCGAAACAATTTTTAAGCCCTGGCAAAAGCTGCTTATACCCTTCCCTTTCCTCCTTATTCAGGAGAGAGCTAATGAAAATTGGTCGGGGATCGTCAAAATCCCAGAGGTTGAGCTCAACCAACTCGTCTACAGTTACTCGTCCGCCGTCTTCTAGTTCTTGCGGAGCTGGCTGTAGGCCGGCGTACTCCTATTTGTTGCCAGGCATAGCAGCATGTGCGCCGTAGCACTCTAAGTCATTGAGAGCGGACGAGGGCGGTTGCTCGTCTGATTCTGAAAGTATCCCTTCTTTTTGCGATTGCTATGAAGGGTAGGTAGTCTCCTTATCCGAGGATGACTTGCTGCATGAGGGCGAGAGCCCTAGGGTGTTGACTGAATGTTGAATTTTCACATTTGTCCCTTCTCGGCTGAGGGCGTGGCGCCTTGCTTCCCTTGCCCCTAACTTAGGCAATGCAGAGCAAGCCGCAGGAAGAATTTGCCTAGTCGAGGATTTCGGTCGATCCCATGGATGAGGTTGTGCGGGAGACACCCGATGATTTGAATTTGAATAACTCCAGACTGTATCAAGCCTTCGACCTCGTCTTTGAAGACATAGTAGTTTTCCGTAGTATGGCCGGTCATCCGGTGGTATCGACAAAAGGTGAAGTCCTTGCCCTTGTTTTCTTTAGTCGGCCTGCGAGGCTCTGGCAATTTTATAAAATTTCGTGCCATGCAGAATTCAAACAATGGCTCGGTGTGTGCTTTGATGAACGAGTATGGCGTCTCCATTCGCCTTGCCAATGTTATCACAGGGGTTTTTCCCTTAATTGCCTCAAGGGCGCTGATCGGACAAACTCTTCCCTGGGAGTGAACACCCATAGAGGGGGAGCCTAGAATACTTGCTCTCTCTTTGGCGGCAGAATGAGCCTTATTGATTTCAGGCTTACTAGCGGGCGTTCCGACCACCATCATCGGAAGGCTGTTATTCAGCATGATCCCAGGCTGGGTAACAGAGTTCGGTGGAAGCGTAGGATGCCTAAGTAGAACATCTCGCTCCCATAATAATGTAATTTATTATCTTACTTTTAAATAAATTTTATTTTTTTTCATAATTTATCGAGGTGCTAAACATGACGTAAGGTGAGATGCCCTCCCAGGGGATGGGCAAGAACTAGCAGCTACCCGGGATAGCTCGAGTAAGTGCCGAATCATTATAAGAAGGGTTGCCCTCCATTTGCTTGGTATTTGATAGGCTGAGGTTGTTGACTGTGTTTATGATTTTGGGTTTCCAGGTGAGGACCTGACTAGTACCTTGGAGATGATCCAAGAGCTGGTTAGTACTAGACCGTCGGTGGCACTCCCCTCTTTCGAGGGCGAGCCAAGAATGGTGGGTAGCCTGGTCACCCTTGTTGCTGGGGACACGTATGGATCGCTACCACAGTTGCTGGCAAGGACACCCCTCTTTCCTTTGCCAGTCGTTATCTCCGCTTGCACGGTAGGGCTGGTTGGGTCTTCCACCATGAGACCCTCAAGTATGTGACAAGGAATTTAGCAACTTATGGTGGGCTTTTTGTATCACCCAGTAGTGCTAAGCTTCTTGTGGTGTTGGTCACAGGTACTTCCTCCCCCTTGGAGGAGGGTGAACTTCCCTGTGACATGGCTGCAGTAGTAGAGGGAGAGCCTGTAGCGACAACTCTGATTGGAGAAGATGAAGAAATCGTCGACATAGAGGGGATCTCTGAGGGGAGTGCCCCAGCTAGTGAGCTTCTTATCCGAAACCCTTAACTGGATGCTTGTCTTTATATGAGGCCATGCTGTGTGCTGACCCTGTTGTTCTATTGACCTGCAGGGGCTTCTAGTTCCACCACCTCCGAACGTTCATCGGAGACTTCGTCTGGCTCCTTAAGTAGTGGTAGCTTTGTCATGGAGATGGAGGAGAGTTCGAGCTCTTCCTCTTTTGGGGCCTCCTCCATCGAGGGCTGAGGTGGAGGCTACTTCTAGAGGTGTATAGGGGTCTTTCCTTCCCCTCTTTAGCACTGTTTTATGCTTTCTGGCAGAGCACTGATGCTTCTGTATTTTGTGTAGTGCTGGAGTCTGGGGAGGAGCATGTGCTGGCTTTTGATGAGGGCAGCCGGGAGGAGCTTCCCGCCCCGCCTATAGCTACTGGAGGGGACTGGGCTATAGTGGAGGGCTCCTTAGTAGTGGAGGAGTCATTGCCTTCCCTGACCCCGACGAGTGACGGCGTAAGCATGGAGGGGCTTGCACTGGATAAGGGCTGGGAGTTTTATCAGGTTTTCCACCTTATTTATCATGGAAAGTTTCACATGTATTTTCTCACTTTCCTTTTGTTCTTTCTGGAATTGTGCAGCGTCTACTGATGTGCTAGTGGAGATAGGCGACTACTCCCTACGTTTGGAGGCCAAGTGGCCTACTTTCGCTCCACCGTCGAAGCCATTGGTGGATGAGAGTGTAGGTGCCTCCTTGCTTCAGCGAGCACCTATCTTCAGAGTGACCCCCTCCTTTCTCCGAAAGATTTGAGGTAGCGCCTAAAAGAGTGCACCCAGGGCTACCACATCCTTGGCTTCCCACGTGAGCCTTGGATGTCTGCGCTGGCCAAGATATGGGCAGGGTGCTTGCGACTTCGTCAGGTGTAGGAGCATAGGGCCCAGAGGCTGGCAGCCATCCGGGAGGAGCGGGAGCGGTAGGCTTGGCTTGTGACAGTTGTAGCCGAGTAGAAGGGCCATATTGAGGTAGCAGAGTCATTCCTTCGAGGCTGAGCTATTTAGTTGGAGGAGGCCGAGAGCAGGGCCGAGACCTTGAGGAAGGACTTGGAGGAGCAGTTGTCCGTCATGGAGTGCACAAAGGCTGAGTGGCGAGCAGACGGGAGCATGGTTGAGGCCGGTACTCAGCTCTTGTCCACTCTTGAGGTAGAGCTCGCTACTAGTCAGTCCTGTCTGTCGACGTTGGAGGGGCATGAGCTTGCAATTTGATTGTATCTCATTCAATTTCATGTTATGTTACGTGCTCTGGTTGTATGTATTTTGTTACCCCAAGGGCATGTCTTGGGCTCTCTTTACAGAGTATAAATGACAAACTCCCGAATTTCTTTTTCCATTGCTTGACTCGTCCCACCACTTTTCTCATGGATCATTTGTCACGTCCCGACGCGGAAAATCAGGAGCGCGACGAGTCGAGAACGGGCGTATCGATCAGAGCATGTATGTGTGCACACATTGACCATGCATCCTAGGTCAGGCGCTCTGACTGGTTTTTCCCTCAGTCGGACTCTGGCTGCAAGACGTGGGGCCCTACGGGAACCAGCCTAAAAATCATCTCTCTCAAGTAAAGCCTCGCCACCACTCCCTGGTGGGACCACACACGTGTCGGAAGGTTACAACTAGTGGGGAGTCACTAATGTGACCACTATCGGAGGAGAAACTCTGAGAACCACGCATGCACCCTATACAAAAGTCACGAAGAACCAAGTGGCGCTAAGCCACTGGACTCTGGACAGTCCTCCAGACTCACTAAATCTAACGGTCCTTGAGTCTCAAGACTCGAGGTCAAGACCGTTGCACCAAAAGATGCCATGCCGTCAATCTGCCCTAACCCTAGGGTCAGAAACCTCGGCACGATGACTCACGGGGCAATTCACAACCGCCGAGACCATTCCCTCGAAAAGGGAACTAAGGAAACCTCCAGCCCTAGGCTGGGTAATTGGACTCACAGTCCACAAGCCTTACGCATGGCCCACTCAGAAACCACCTTCCGGAGAAACCCACGACGTGTGGGGGAAACCCCACCGCACTCACACCGATACACGGTGGCTCGATGAAGCGTAACATAAAAGCCCGGAACATATGGAGTCACTCGGACTCTCAAACCCATGGGCACGCTAATTGAGGTAGCATGGTACCTCTAGACACCCCAAAACACAGACACCGAACCCCCGGGGGTGTTTGGGACAACCACAAAATCGAAGGTTGACCACTGGGTCACAACCGGATCGACCGTGGGTCAACACAACATAATCAGAACACGATTAGCACAGAAAATATGGTGGCAGTCCTCCTTGGACCGTCAAATCAATTGGCGGCCCTCTCAGGACAGCAACACAAGCTTAGCGGTCTACCCCTGGACTGCTAAGCCCTGCCTAGCAGTCCATCCAGGACTGCTACGCTCCAGAAACACCTAGGACCTAGGCGGTCATCGCCCATGCCGCTTGGCAGCACGGCAGTCCACTATGGGCCGCAACCAAAAGTTAAGCGGTCCACTCTGGGCCACAAGGCACCTAAGGCGGTCACAGAAAGATCGCTAGTATTCGAAAAGCATGGACGAGGGATGATTACCTCCCAAACCGTCACCAATAGAAACGGCCAACACCTGGGTTGCCAACCCACAAGTGGCGGCCCTGGCCTGACCGCAAGCCTTTGCGGCAGTCAGCCTCAAGTCCGTTACTCTACGGGGTTACAGGCGAAGGGGTGGCGGTCAGCCTGTGGCCGCACCAGCCATGAAACGATCGTGCTTGGATCGCTATGCCAACATAACGGTCCATCGCGAGACCTCTACCCAAAACATGGCAAAACGGGAGAGTGGCGGCCTTCCTAAGGACCGCCTTGCCCAATGGCGATTCCTATTAGGACCGCCTCTATTTCGGAAACCCAAAAATGACGAAAATCATGAAAAACTCCATTCCACGTCCTGTTCATGCCCACGTGAAGGGAAAAACAAGGGGAAACTAGTCCCCAACCTTTCTAACACTGAGAGGACCCATTTAAATCTCAAAAATACGGTTAAAATGTTAGATCCGGCTCACTCCCCAAAAATATATATTTTCTCCAAAATGCTCAAATAAACCCGCTCGGCTCACCACGGCCTACCAAAATCACGGGAATTGAAGTGCGCGAGCTGGGGATCCATCTCCCTACCTCCGCCAAAGATTCTGCGCACCGAGGGCGCCGATCCGCCAAGAAAATGCCGTTTAACCCTCGTCGGCTCGCGATCCCACGAACCGCCTCCATCATCGTGATCCTTATCCTGTGCCCGTCGCTCCTCGCCCCACGAGCATCGCCGCCTCCCCCCCGTCCACCTCCGTCGGCCGCTGGAGAAGAGAGGGAGAGAAGAGAACGCAGGAGAGAAGATAGAGGGAAGAGGGAGAGAAATGAGAGATGGGGAGAGAGAGAAAAGGGGTGAGGGATTTATATTAAAACATCTACAAATTCTAGAAAATAACAAAAAAAGAAAAAACGTACTCCCCGCGATCCTCGAAAAATGTATAATGCTGTGGTAACGTCCCGGAGTCAGAGAACGCAATGGTTCACTCTACACTGAGTTCCAAGGGTCCGACAGACAAAAACACGTGTAACTATAAAACTTGATCGATGAAGTTCAAACAAATAACAGTAACTTAATCAGCACGGTTAAAACATTGGCAAATCAAATACATAGAGATTAATATAGTGTTAGCATCATCAAAACAACAGGGAAAAACACAACAGGAACACGGTCACGACCTCGCCGTCGTGAACCCTACATAGTCTGGGGAAAACCCATGGCAAACCCTACCGGAAACCCTGGACCTCTATATCGGGGAACGCACACGGGAACTGCCTAAAACCACGTCTCGCAGACGGGAAAGTAAATCTCGAGTCACGAGAGTCTCATCATGTAACGGGAGTACTGTCCACTAGAAGCAAGGCCGGATGCGTCCCCTGATGACTTAGTTCACGCCTCAGGTGTCTCCTTACTCGCCCCAGACGAACACTGAGACACCGTACCAGTAACCACAGAATAAGGGTCTATTTAGGGCCGTGCTCGTCAGCACGCGTCCGTAGTCCCCGACCATGTGTGCACACACTGACTGACTGTACTACGTCAGGCCCTCTAGCTAGTTTTCCCCCCGGCCAGGACTCGACCCGCTATAGGGTAGGCCCTACGGTAACCAGCCTAAAAATCGTCTCTCCCGGGTGTAGCTCTCCACCTACTCCCAGGTGGGTCGGCACACGCGTGCCCAGTCAGTTACAACTAGTGGGGGCCACTAACAAGATGACTCTCGACGGAAACCATCAAAATACGGACAGGCTACTCACAAGCCCACCATAATTAGCTCAAAAAATAGGTGGCACGATGCCACTAGACTCTAGGCAGTCCACTAGACCTATTAAACCTAACGGTCCTTGAGTCACAGGACTCAAGTCAAGGCCGTCGTACAGGACAACTCCATGCCGTCAATCTAGCCTATCCCTAGGCCAGAAACCACGGTACAATAATTATTAGGGCAGCTCACGATCGCCAACCCTAATCCCTTCCAAAGGGAAGCTTTGAAACCCTCCAGCCCCAGGCTGGGTAATTGGACTCGCAGTCCAAAGGCCATATGCATGGCCCACACGAAAATCACTTTCCGTGAAAGCTATCGGCGTGCGGGAATGGCCCTCCGCACTCAGGCCAATGCATGGGGACTCGATTAAGCGAATACACAGAAGCCCTGAACACATGGGGCCACCTGGGCCCTCAAAATCTATGGACACGTTAATCGAGATAACACGGTACCTTCAGACACCCAAAAATATGGTCACAGTCCCCACAGGGTGTCCAGAACAACCATGGAGTCAAAGGTTGGTCATTGGGTCTCAACCAGGTCGACCGGGGGCCAAACGGGTCAAGACAGGGCAAATCGATCGACCAAAACCCCTGGGTCGGTCGACCAGCCCCAAATGGGAGTTCGACCGCCCAACTGTACTTGGGAGCCTGGCCCAGATCAACCGACCAAACCGGGCCGGTCGGTCGACCGAACTGGCCAGAACTCCCCTCCGTGGCGAACGCCGTTCGGTCGACCAACGCCAGGCAATTGGTTGACCGAAAATGGTGGGAAACTGTCTGAGCTCAACCCCGGAGCCCAGTTTCCATGCCAACTCGACCCCGATCGAGGGGAAAACATAGGGGACCATTCCCCAAGTCTCGAAACACCAAAAGCAAGCAAAAAAATAGGAAAACAATGCTCGATTCGACGAAAATCGTGCATGCCCTAAAAAATGATTTTAACCCCCCAACGACAAATAAACCTGCTCACGGGTCACCTCGGCCTACCAAATCCACGGAAAATGAAATACACAGGTTAGGAAATCATCCCCCTACCTCCACCAAAGATTCTGCACCCCGAGGAGGCCGTTTCCACACTAAAACGTCGTTAGAAGCCCCGCTAGTTCACGAACTCGCGACAAAGCTTTGCCGCGCCTCCACCACCTCGATTCTCGTCCCACGCTCACCGTTCCTCACCCCACAAAACTCGCCGCCTCACCCTCGTCCATTTTCGTTGGCCGCCCAGAGAAGAGAGGGGGAGAGGAGAGAACGTGAGAGGAGAGAGGGAGAGGGGGAGAAAATGAGAGATGGGAAGAGAGAAAGTGAGGGGGTTTATTTATAGGAAATTATTTGGAATTTCAGAAATTTAAAGATATAAAAATAAGAAAAAATACTCCCTATGATCCTCGAAAAACGCACAACGAGCTTGCAACGTCTCGGAGCCCGATAACACGTCGGTTGCTTTAAATGAAAGTCTACCATTTGCTGGTCATTATCGTCGTGATGTAACCTAAGTTGGCACTTGGTGGCGCGCTCCCCTAAAGCCGTGCCTCGCCTGAAACACGGTAAAAATACGCAGGGAATGAGTCTTAAAACAAGACTCAGTAGGGGTCACCTGAACCCTACCTCGCAAAATGGAAAAAAATCGCTATGCTAGCAGCTAAGCGAGTACCTCAGAAGCAGAAGCCCTGCACTACAAGGATCGGTCTTACGGCGTGAAAACCCACACATGCGCGCCACGGTGAAATGACCGGAACCCACCGGTCAACACGACCAAAACCCGAAGGTTGAAGCAACTATGACTAACAACCTGTCACTCCCTGTCCAGAACAGAAGTACCTACCACTAGAAGAACGACCGGATGCGTCCACTGACGTCTTATACAGCCTCACAAGTGTCTAGCTGCCACGCCCCAGGCGCGAGACTCAGACACACACAAGTAACCACAAAGCGAGTGACTAGCTGGGGTCGCGTCCATCGACGCGTGTCCAACTGCCCCCAACCATGTGTGCACACACAGACCATGCGTCCTAGGTCTAGCCTCTAACTAGTTTTCTCCACAGCCAAACTCTGGCCGACGACATGGGGCCCGATGAAAACCAATCTAAAAACCATCCTAAGGGTAGCCGTCCCACCACTCCCAGTTGGATACCAGCACACGCATACTGGAGGGCTACGACTAGTGGAGTGTCTCTGAAGGAGTAGACTCTCAAGCCACGGAAACAACGTCCGAACCCGGCGGAGTACGGGGACCGTCCCACGTACCAGCACCGTCGCACGGTGACCACAGTCAGAAAAGAAATGGGACTGCGCACCACGCGGAACAGCCCAGAGCCTCGCAGACCAACACTGGTGCGCTACAGGCGGTGACAGACCAACACAGGTGCGCCATGGTCATCTGACGGACCACCTCAAGTGCATTAGGAACCCAGTGTAAAACGGACCATAACGCACCTGCACAGGTGCGTTACAGAACATGATGGACCGACAAGGGTGCGTCAGAACACTCAGTGCAAAAACCACTGTGACGTGCCTACACATGGGCGTCACAGCACCTGAAGGACTGGGACATGCGCGTCAGGGCACGAGCCAAAACAGAGCACGTAATGCTCTCCACCAAGGGCGTTACATCACCTAACGGTCCAGCTCAGGTGCGTTAGGTCACAGGACCAAACTGGCTGTAACACACTCCCCTAGGGACATTACAGTCCCTAACAGACCAGCACTGGTGCATTAGGTGGAAGGCATAATGCTCCTTCCCAGGAGCGTCACATTCCCTGACGGACCAACACTGGTGCTTCAGGCTACAATGACCCCCAACAGTCAAATTCCAACGGTCGGAAACACTGTGACGGACCAGTCCAGGGGCGTCACAGTCACGTGGTGGTCTATCGTGGGACCGTCACGCCCACGAAAGCCCAAGCTCAAAACCAACGAAGCATAACGCACCTCCCTGGGCGCGTTACGCCCTGTGACAGTCTCTGGTATGACCGCCACAGCATTCCGACGACGAAATGGTGAATTCAATCTAAAACACTGACGACGCCCCCATACCTCCATGGGAGAGGGGAAAAACAAGGGGAAGGCTCCCAAATATCCCCTAGCATGATTCTACGGCCTCGGATCGGCCAAACACACGATGGATCGCTAGATCAGGTGATCACTCCCCAAAGCATGATTTTACCCTAACCCGCTCAAAAGTGCCCCTCTCGGCCTCACGACGGGCTAGAAATCATGGGAATAAAATGCTAGAGCGTAAGGATCGTCACCCAACCTCAATGGAGTGAATGCTCCGTCGAATTGATGTCGAAATTATGAAGAATACTTTTAGAATCCCTCGTCCCCTCACGAAATCCCACGAGTTCCACGCCACCACGACCGCCTCACCGTCATCGCCACGACGTCGCCCCGCGCCATCTACAACTGGAGGGGACACACAGTGCAATCAAACGAGAGAGAGAGGGGGAGATGGGCGCTCACAGTGGGGGAAAAAGGAAGAGGAAGAAGAAGAGGGGGGGAAAGGTGGTGGGGAATAAAATATCCCCCCTATTATAGAAAATCTAAAATATCAAAAAAATATCAAAAAAATTAAAAATCATGTTTTCGTGATCCTCGGAACACACATGAGCTAAAGGTGCTGCATCCAGTTAAAGGGAGATAGAATGTGAATCTTCATCATTCTTCAACTTGGTTCTGGAGGAATCTCGAGTTTGGCTGTTGGCTGCTATATGAAGTGAAGTCTTCTTGAAAAGAAGGGGGATTCTCAACCCCCAAATCTTTTATACTTGCACATCCTTGAATCCTTTAGTTTTTGAGCTTATCCTGTAGATTTTATTTCACATACCTTGAAGAAAACAATGTATGGGTGTTGCGTTCTGTGTAGTTGGTGTGTGTGGTTGGTTACATCTTGCAACGTGTGTGTGGTGCTGTGTTCACAACGTGTGTGTGTTTCGATTCACTTCATAGTGGATTATCAATCCTCACGTAGTGAGGGGTGGACGAAGGGGGCAAGTTTCTGAACCTGAACCACCTAAAATCTAGTGTTCATTGTGGTTGTGTTGCTTATGTTGCTTACTTATTGTGTGGGCTCTCTGTGTGAGTTGAGTGTTATCTGGCCATCATATTGTGCTCACATTCCTCAAGTCGTTCTACGCTTTGTGTGAGCTCTTGTGTCTTGTGAGGGAGAGTTTCTTTGTTGAGGTTTTATATTTTTCCATCTAAAGTTTTTAAGGTCCAAGAAATAAATTTTTTTATTCAATCAATTCACCCCTCCCCTCTTGATTGCCATTCGCTCAGGGACAACAATTGGTATCAGAGCTTTGTCTCTATGTTCACTGACCTTACGGTCTCAGAGAAGGATCCGTGCAAATGACAAACAAAGGGATGCTGCCCGAAGGGCACTCGATTCATCGGCCTCTATTTTTTGATGGTTCAAATTATCCATATTGGAAGAATCAGATGTATGTTTTTCTCCGTGCACAAGAATATGAATGTGTCATTAGTAAAGGCCCATATGTGTTACCTGAAAATGTGGATGAATGGGGAGAAGAAAATATTAAAAATTGTGCAATGAATTTTAAAGTCATGAATATAATTTAATGTGTGATTCACCCCAATGAATACTCACGCATTTATATGTGTGCTTCCACGCAGGAGATGTGGAACAAGCTTCGATTGATATATGAAGGGACATCTGAAGTCAAGGAGACCAAGACGAACTTACTGGTCTGTGATTATGAGTTGTTTATGATGAATCCAGATGAGTCGATATTGAAGATGTTGATGAGGCTGATGGAGATCTCAAACGGGTTGAAGGCCCTTGGCTAAGAATATTCTAACAAAGATTTTGTAAGGAAGGTACTAAGATCACTATCACCACAATGGCATACAAAGGCCACTATAATTGAGGATTCAAAAGATCTCAACACCTTAACTTTGGATGAGTTGATCTGCTCCTTGATGACGTGCGGCATTAATATCAAGAGGAGCGAGGAAGATCATAAGAAGAAGAAGGCGGCTACAACAATGGCCCTAAAGACCAACCCTTAAGACTCAGAGGATAGTGATGCTGGATCCACACCTAACAGTGAACAAGAGGAACTTGTGGCAATGATCACAAGGAGAGCAAGTAGATTTGTTAGAAAGGCTAGAAAAACTGGAGGACAGTTTAAGAAACCTCACATGAAGATGTTCACCAAGAAAGGAGAAAGCAGCAAGAATGAAGAGATTATTTGTTATCAGTGCAAGAAATCGGGGCACATGCGAGGGGAGTGCCCAGACCTCCAGAAGAAGTTTAAAAAGAGAAAATTTAAGAAATCCAAGGCCATGGTCGCTACTTGGAGTGATGAAGATGAAGACGATGCAGACTCTGAGGATGAATTAGATGATCTAGTTCAAAACCTACATCTGATGGTCAACGAGGACTACGCAACTAAGGTAACCTCCAATTACGAAAACCTTACATGTGAGCAGTGGCAAATTGCTTATGAAGTGTTGTATGACAAATTCAAAAAAGTCAAATCTGATAATAGAACTTTAAAGAAAAAGTTGAACAACAAGTGCATGATGAAAGCCAATGTGTAAAATGTGTAGACTTAACGTCTCAGGCTAAAAGTCTTAAGAATGAGAATTAACTTCTTGCATCTAAAGTTTCCTTGTTTGAAGAAGAACTATCATGCATGAGAGAGGAAGAACAAAATCATGAAAAGTCATCGGAATGCCTTAATGAAAATAGCAAGGGATCCCACGAGGAAGAAATATTTTCAATTTTGCTTAGGAAGCCATAAAGCCAGAGGACCAGGGCAAAGAGCTCGGGACTATTGAAGACAAAACGGCAAGGCAGCCGGGGGTGAACTTCTGTCTATTTTTCTCAGAAATGATCCGGCCCTTAAAGTGAAAATCGGGACAGACCTGTCACCCGAACTCCAAGCCCAATATAGTGATTTCCTTTCATAGTATGGTCTAATGAGGATCTCCCTGGCATCCCCAAGGAGACAGTAATGCACCACCTCAACCTTGACATGGTAGCAAAACCAATACAACAATGAAGGAGGAAGCACGCCCATGAGAAACATGCGATTATCAGAGAGCATATTAACAAGGGGAAGAAAACCAGGCTATTTCGTCCGGTCCTTTACCTGATGGTGCTCGCCAACATCGTCCCGGTGCCAAAGCTTCAGGCAAGTGGTGGATGTGAATCGACTTTACCGACCACAACAAAGCCACCCCAAAGGACTGTTATCCGTTGCCAAGTATCGACCAGCTCATCGATTCTACTGTGGAATACATGGATCAAGTCAGAGAAGTCTATCTTCATCTTACCTATTCAAAATTCAATGAAGTTCTTAGGAGAAATAGGTGCATATATTGAGGTTAAACAAGGTCTTAGAACAATTCAGGGTTACAGTTAGTTTCTGAATCTTGTTTTCTACATTTTGAACAGGCAAGTATGATCCATACCTTTTTACATAGAGGTACACATTGATTAGACGACAGTACCCCAATTACTTAGTAGGATTTACCGTTCTGTTTCATTAAGCCTTTCCAGGTATAGTTTGCACCTTTTTACAGAAGGGTACACCGTTGATCAGACGCCAGTACCCCTAGTTACTCAGTGAAACTATCCTTCCAATTTTAATATCTGAATAGAGTTAACTAAAGCACGTCATGACTTGGGTTTACTCAATTTCTTTGATCGAGGACTCAGTTTCTCTGTGCATTCAGCCATTGCTCTACCAATTACATTTGACTCAAGGTTTAAACTTAGCTACCCTCTGGTCTTGTTTAGAAACAATACACAACATTCTGCTTCTCAACAAGAATTTCTTGATTTTATGGACTTTCAGATTTTGAAAGACTAAATCAGACAGAGCATGTAATGACCAGTTGAGAACTATTAGATGTAATGAGCAACCATCTTCATTGAGATTTGCCTTTAAATTCTAAAGTTCATTAAGCTTAAATCATCAATTTAGTCATACTACTGTAGATATATTTTCCTCCCTTTTAACTCTTTTCACGCCCTTGCACACCAAGATATAGGACACTAATAAAACTAAGAGCTATGAAAGAGTGCAAAGGAAAATCCGTGATCGCCACCAAGACACTGAGTGTGAAGGAGGGGCACCTCGTACCTTGGAAAATGAAGACACTCACCCAAAGTGCAGCACTGCCAGGGTAAACACGGTCCAGTTGGGACTGCCTATGAGTGTACACGGCCGCTTGATAGGTCACTGATAGTGCTGGAGAGAGAACGCAGGATGGTGGCTGACTGATGCCTACACGGTCCAAGATAAGCTGCTGGAAGGTGACGAATGATCCACGAAGGGCCGTGTACCTTTGAAAACGAACAGAAGTAGACCGCACGATGCTGCCAGACTCCAAGTTGTGGGATTTGATCCTCCACCCCTTCTGGCCGGCCAGAGGGGATGGGCCTCATGCTATGCTTCTATTGACCTGCAAAACAACCCAGAGAACAAGAAAATAGAACCTAAATTAGCCCTGGAATGTGCAATACCTATAAAGTGAAATCAAAGACTAACGTCATAAATGGAATGGGGGATACCTGGGGGTTAGGTTTTTAACCCCTGTGGGGCATGAAAACAATAGGGATGGTATAAAATGAGAAGAGGATAGTGAAAAATATGGATGAAAATGATGGGAAATGAGTAGGCAATGACAAGCAATTGACTAGACGCCTAAACCAAAACCAAATGAAAATCACTACTCCCTGAACCGGAGGCTCAAACGGACGTAGAGAGCCTCCCTCCCTGGCTACAGTTCACTCAAAATCTCGGCAGCACTTCGACGTAGACGCTGGATCTCCCCCCCTCGCAAGCTTGGACTAAGGGTTCTATTTATAGACCCCTGAAAGCCCTGCCTCGAATTAGGGTTTTCCAGTGAAAATTAGGCCGAGATTGTTAAAGGTAAATCGTCGCATCAGGTGCCTACCTGATGACGTGCACAAACATTTTCTTGCTAGTGGACTAGTAAGGGAGTCAAATGGTTGGATAGCTTGGCATGCGATCATGGCACTTGTATCCTCCCTGCCAATGCATTGCAAAGACTTCGTGGGTGATAAATCTATCTATACTACAACAAAAATAGCAACTGTAAGCACAACCAAAGAGCTAGAGAAAAAGAATAAGGTAGAATATGTAAAAGAAGAACAAGGTAGGGTCTCTCACCACATTATCTGCTACATGAACTACCATTTTCAGTCTAATGGCCAACTTGCACATTTACATGTGCTTCATTTACCTCATTTACATGAACTACCATTTTCAGTCTAACATGTCGGGCAGCTAAGGGTTTGGTCGCCCAGCCCATGGGCCTTTTATCCCCTACGAGTGAGGGTGGCCCAATAACATGGTGTGTTACGGCTGGACTTTAAGAGTAGAAAATAATGATAACCTGGGTAAAACAACTACGCCACTTGGATGACGATCCAACTGGGGATTCGTGGGATGTCTGAAATTAGGCGTCTACACTGGGCACGGTGAAACAAGGGAACGGATGATAGTTAGTGACTAAGCATCAGGAATCTAGGTAAACAAAAAAAGAGACATTACATAAGCATACCAGGATGACCAGCTCCTATCGAGTCACAGCCAACTATTGCCTGGCGTTTGCCAGCTGGGCCTGGAGGTCAGTGATGATGGCATCACGGACATCTTGCATTCACAAACATATAGATTAGTGCCACATACATATGCACACATTCATGAACAAAAAAATGTTCATTTCGTACTTACCCCTACTGGTCTCCCGACCTGGAGACACTCTGCGTGGGTCTCCTGATAGCGTCACAAGTAATCAGTGCTACCCTGTGCGTGAGACACTTTCGGCACACCACCCTACTGCCAGTCCTGGAACTGGGCAGGGAAGCGCGTATGCCAGTCAACGAGCTTTGCCTTGCCTAGGGTCTTCCACCCGATACGACCCTGCTTGTCCACGTCCACCCACTCCTGGGCAAGGCCCAGGGTCCTCATAGCCAGTCTCAATTGGAGTGGCTCAATCTCGTTCAAGTAGTGGGGCTGGCCTACGTCGTCCATGCACAGGTAGGGCCTCCACACCACCTGCATTATCACACATGTCAGTTTCCACATTTTGTAAATAAAATAGATATACAGAAAAAAAATCATACCATGGCCTCAGGATATTCTGATAGCTCACGCCGGAGCGATGACAGCTGATAGGAGTGTGACGTCGTGATCATGAACAGTCTCCACTGTCTGGCTAGTGGCACGGCCGCCGGATCCCACTGCTACCCCTCCCTATCAGGAAGTAGTAGTAGCTCCACACCTGCATCCATCACATGCCATTAGCATACTCAATTGCATAAACATGAAATAGAACTAGCTGCAAATAAAATAAAAGAAAAATATTTACCTAGAGGAATGGTGAGAAGCCACTAACTGTCATCTCCCGATCTATCCCCTGGGACAAATCGGTGATCAAATGGACTAGTAGGGCTACGCCTCACGTGGTCCAGATCCACCAAGATCTCGAGGAAGCAACAGTGAATGTCATCTCCCTTCGTCCTTAACAGGAATTGCCCCAAAGAAGAAAAACAGGAACTGTCGAAGGTCGCGGTCCACCCGTCTGGGTCGCTTGCTTATAGGCAAAACGTGTCGCGAGCAGCTGCCTCCAATCGTGCCAAGAACTTCACTGTGGTCTCGCTGACACGCTGACGTGCGTCAACGAATCCTAGTGCCTCCATGATGTATGTATGGCCGACTGTCCTGCTTTCCCTATCGATCGTGCTGGTCTCTAGCCCTAGCAGCTCCAGGGCTCTCTCTCTGTAGTCGGGGTAGGTGACCCCAGTCACTACCTCTCTATCCACTCATAGTCTGGTGATCCAGACTGCGTCCTCCAAATTGGGAATCATGTGCCCCCAGGGCATCAGAAAAGCCTTGCTCACTAGGTCCCATCTCTCCCTCAACACCTGGATAAGGGGCAGATCGAACCAGAATGGCTCGATCTACAAGAAGGCGCCACATCCCATGACGTCCAGTCGGGCCCTCTGGAAGTCTGATAGCCCTCTGTACGTAGCCACCACCAGAAACCAACTGATCTGGGTCCTCATCATGCTTTAGATTTTAAAAATTCTAAATTGATTTCTATATAAACCACCCTTACCCCCTCTCTCTCCCCATCTCTCATTTCTCTCTTCTCCCTCTCTCTCATCTCTTTCTCTCCCCCTCTGCCTCGGGTGGCCGACGGATGCGGAGATGGGTGAGGAAGGGATGGCATGAGGGAGAGGAGAACGAGGATGAGTTTAGGATCAAGGCGTGGAGGTGCAACGAAGCTTGGTCACAAGTTTGGGGTGCCAGCAGTGGTTCGCAAGGTGTTTTGTGGTGAAACGGCGATCTCAGCGAGTGTAAATGTCGGTGGAGTTAGGGGGATGACTCCCTAGCCCGTGCACATTATTTTCCCTATGTTTTGTAGGCCGATGTAAGCCGAGTGTGGGTTATTTCACGCTAGGGGTTAAAAATCATGTTTTTGGGGTGAGCGACAGATCCTTCGATTCGATCAAGATTTTGGGGTTTAAACGTGTCCTCTAGGTGGTCTAGAGGCTGGGGAATGGGTTCCCCATGTTTTCCCCATCACCCGGGGGTGATTGAGGAGTGGAATCGAACCCCTAGGTTGGGTTTGACGGGTTCTCTGTCATTTTTAGTTGACCGACCAGTTGGGTCCAGTCGACCGAATGACGTTCGCCACGGAAGGGTGGCCAAGCCAGTTCGATCGACCGAACTGCCCGGTTCGGTCGACCGATCTGGGCCAGGCACCCAGGGATGTTGGTCAGTCGACCGCCCCTATTGGTCGACCGACCCCAGGGGATTGGTCAACCGAAATCCCCTATCTTGGACCATTTCGGCCCCTGGTCGACCCAGTTGAGATCCAATGGTTGACTTATGGCCCCATAGTTGTCCCGGACACCCCGTGGGGACCGTGATCGTGTTTTTGGGTGTTCAGAGGTACTGAGTTACCTCGAATAGTGTGCCCGAGAGTTTTAGGGTCTGGGTGACCCCCTGTATTTCGGGCTTTTGTGTTTTCACTAGATCGAGTCATTGTGTATCGGTACAAGTGTAGAGAGCCATTCTCGCATGATGTTGGCTTTTCCAGAATGCGATTTTTGTGGTGGCCATGCGTATGGCCTGAGAACTGTGAGTCTCATGACCCAGCATGGGGCTGGAGGCTTTCTTAGCTTCCCTTTGGAAAGGGATTAGGTTTGGCAGTTGTGCGCCACCTTATTAATTATTTTACCGTAGATTCTAACCTAGGGATAGGCCAGATTGACGGCAGGGAGCTGTCCTATACGACGGCCTTGACCCCGAGTCTTGTGACTCAAGGGCCGTTAGATTTTAGTAGGTCTAGCAGATTTTCCCTCAGTTTGGTGGCATCGTGCCACCCATTTTTTGAGCTAATTATGTCGGGCTTGTGTGTAGCCTATCCATATTTTCATGGTTTCCGTCGAGAGTCATCCGCTTAGTGACCCCCCACTAGTCATACCTGACTGGGCACACATGTGTTGACCCACCTGGCTTTAGGTGGAGAGCTAGATCCAAGAGTGAGACGTTTTCTAGGTTGGTTGCCGTAGGGCCTCCCATTGTAGCGGCTCGAGTCTGGGCTGGGAGGAAAACTAGCTTGAGGGCCGGACATAGTGCAGTTAGTCAGTGTATGCACACATGATCAGGGACTACGGATGCATACTAATGAGCGTGGCCCTGACTAGACCCTTGTTCTTTGGTTGCTGGTATGTTGTCTCAATGTCGGCCTGGGGTGACTAGGGAGACACCTGAGGCACAGACTAAGACGTCAATGGACGCATCTGACCTTGCTTCTGGTGGGAAGGTACTTCCGTCACGTGACAAGACTCTCGTGACTCAAGGTTGTCTTTCCCATCTGCGAGACTAAGTAGGTGGTTGTTTGAAGTCTGGTGGTCCCCTGACTGTTTGATCGAGGTGTGTTTTTCGGTGTAGTAGGAGTAGCCTTAGAGCCAAGATTTTATCAGCCACCGTGTTTGCTGTTCCTACTGTTGTTTCTACTTTCTTTAGCACTGTTCTCTACCGCTGTTGTTTTACGGTTGGGGTTCTACAGGACCCCTACTGAGCCAATGAGATGAGGCTCACCCCCTACTTTTCAAGTGTGACGGTTCCTCCTCAGCATTGAGTACATTTTCTTTCTTATAGATCCGAAGCGGATTGGGGGCTTCTACCCTCGGCCTCAAGGGAGCTTGGAGTTTCTGGAAGGATGGAGAATCAATTGGGCACAAATGCACAAGTTGATTGAAGATATTAAAGAAAGAATGAGACAGGCGCCGAGGCCACAGCAACCGGCGCCGCAGCAGCAGCAGCCACAATAACCCCAACCTCAGCAGTAGCAGCAGCTCGTGCAAGAATTAGGGATTCATCAGAATCTGATGCCGAACCACCCACGCGCTCCATAGCCTCAGCCGTCGGCATCGGCCCAGGTGAACATTATCCACCGCCCAGTTCCCAACGCTGGGTGGTCCTATGATGACGAAACTCCAGCCCACCTTTTGGCCCTCCACCACACCTATAACAATCCCCCTTCACCTTCTACCCCCACTATCCTTCAACCTGCCACGGTAATCTCCACTACACCCACCATTCCTCCCAAACCCCTCATCTTGCCTACCGCATCTCCCACCGCTTCACCAATCCTCGTACCACTCACCCTAGTGGGCCCACCAAGTCACCCATTGTGAGTCCGTCTAATGCCGTGCTGGCACAGAACCTTGCCCTTCAGAGTAGGCATTTATTTCAGAGAAGTTATCCCTCTACTAGTGCACCTCCACCCAACTCTCAGTTTCCGACAGCAACAGTTGAACGGGAAGAAACAGACCCCCTACCTGGCACAAGGTACGATTTATTGCAGCACTTGGACCGGACGCTGGCCAAGATTTCAATTTTGGAGTTGATTAAGCGATCCACGCTACACCAAGATGACCTAAAGACTTTTCTCCAAAAAGTCATAGTCAGCGAAGACATGGCAGTGGACAACCTTCCATCAGCCCCAGCCACAATTACAAAAGGGCCAACCATTTCTTTTTCAGAGTCAGAATTGGCACCCCCGGAATCCCACCAAATGCCGCTATGCATCTCCATCACCTTGAATAAGGTGGCTATAGATGCGACTTTAGTTGATACCAGGGCCTCTATAAATGTCTACCCACTTAGCACTCTGCACGCCTGTAATATTTCTGAAGATATGCTGAGGCCAACTCCAACAACCATAGCAGCTTATGACAATTCCAGAAGGGCGTGCCATGGGGTGATTACCATTCAAGCAGAGCTCGGGCCGTTGTCGATGCCCGTAGAATTTTATGTGTTAGATATTGATCCGATGTTCAAGGCCATCCTGGGTCATCCGTGGATAGACAATCTTCATGTTGTACCTTCTACCACCCATCAGTGCCTCAAGTTTCCATTCCAAGGGCAGGTGGTTAAGGTTAAAAGCATTTCCATGGTACACTCTATTGAGGCTATTTCCAGTAAGATTCTCCCAACTCTTTGGCCGAGCAGCAAGCCGGTCCTGTCAGTGATGGATTTAAATTTTCCATGGGCATATGCATCACGCAAGCCCACTATTGCACCAGTTAATGTCAAGACAAAGCCCAAAATAAGAGACTCCAAAGGCTGAAACATGATACTGAAACTGGGTTTTCAACCAGGCCTACGTCTCGGCGCTCAATTGTAGGGGCGTACTAAGCCCGTCCCAAGGGGCAGAAAAATGAATAGAAGAGGCCTCGGATACCGTGAGTTATCATTGTCAATTTTGGGAGACTCAGGGCCGTTGACGTGGAACTACCGTCAACATTTTGTGAAGGGGCCGTTACAGCCTGGCACTCTGAAGACACCGCCTTGCCAAGAAGACAAAGAAAATGCTGTTTGTACAGTGTTCAGACTGCCTTTGCTGCTAAAGGGGCCAGTTGGTGATGTTATTGACTGTTCTGAGGCTTTTGCCGAGATGTTCCATGAAGAAGAAGAGTTGAGAAAACCCGAGGTGCAGGTTGTGGAGCATTCACATGGGAAGCCAGCCCAGCGTCTGCAAGAAGGGGGGAGCTCTCTTGTCTCTGTCACTTTGTCTCCTTCCCGCCTGATTTCTATTCTTCAATGGCTGGATTTTGTTCCCCGTTCGCCTCCCGTTATGATTGATCCATTGATGGCCGAAAGGCCAATTGAATTCTGATTGTGACATGCCCATGCGGGCGCTGCCCGCCAATTGATTTTTCGACCATGTGGTCGCCCTCCTCGCCAGTTGATCTTGCAAACATGTGGTTCTCCTCCTCTGATCCCTTGTTCAATGTCCTCTTTCCATCACTCTATCCTCGTACACTTCCCCCGCCTCCATCGGCTTCTCCTTCATGTTGCGTACTCTCCGCACTAAAGCATCGACCTGTATATTACACAGGTAGACCTTATATTGTTAGAAAGACTATATCTGTAATGATGCATAGACATAGTGCATCGACTTGTCAATGTACAGACCCACACTTTATGAATTATAACATCGATGTGCCATTGAGGCGTGTCAGCCTATCCTGGTGATGTATAATGAAGATGCTTAAAGCATCGACGCAAGGCATTCCTGCATTGACCTGACTTCCAAGCAGATGCACAAGGTGCATCGACTTGATGATGCAACAACTAGCATATATTGTATCACAACATCAACCTGTGTTCAATATGCATCGACTTGATAGTACAATAGTTAGCATAAAGTAGATCGTAACAATAGCTTGTGTGTAATGTGCATCGACCTGATAGTTCACGACTTCTACAGCCGCATCGACCTTCTAAACTAGAGTGCATATATACATCGACCTTTCCAGAGCAGACTACATATATGCATCGACCTGATGTTCTATGCAGTGGGAGATGCATCGACCTTTCAGTGCAAATGCATGAATATGCATCGACCCTATGTTGAACATGATCCTATTCTGACTTAATGAAGTGACATTTGGCACACATTATTGAGACTAAGTGGTTTTGCCAGCATCAATCAAAGTCAATCACATAGTTGCCAGCATCAAAACTAGTCATCAAAGTCAGAGGAGACACAACACTCTCTACTATCCGCCTGGGTCGAGGGCCCAGCCTCTCTGCTCATCGCCCTCTCGTGGACATAAGCTAACTCTCCTCGCTGCAAGGAAAAGGGGAAGTAGTCAGTCGAGCACTATCAAATTCAACCAATCAACTATTGCTGACTCACCAGCTCTCGAATCTCATGCCGTTAGTTCACCACTGTTTGATCCCAGACGGTAGTCCAATCATTGTATCCGGATGGCATCCGCCTCTGGCATCTGCATGAGAAAATTTCATCAAATTCATATGCCATGCATTGCAATGATTAACATCTGGTCGAAGAGACTTACCATCCGAGTGTTGAGGCAAA
Source organism: Amorphophallus titanum (assembly GCA_024336825.1). Classification (NCBI taxonomy): domain Eukaryota; kingdom Viridiplantae; phylum Streptophyta; class Magnoliopsida; order Alismatales; family Araceae; genus Amorphophallus; species Amorphophallus titanum. The sequence goes on along the minus strand of JANBPO010001371.1, from coordinate 5,212,141 downwards.
GACGCCCCGCGTCCCGATCCTTGTAGTCGGTAAGGTAGGCCTCGCTGTTCCGCAAAGATGGATCCCGTTCTAGAGAAGGCCCCTCCTCCAATGCCTCAGCCTCGACTCGGTAAAGGGAGGCCCAATCCTGGTCCCTTGCCGTCGTCCATCGGCGCCCTCGATCTGATCCATGCTGATCCGGCACCGCCACAGGAGGCTGATGCCACCCCAATGTCCTCTGCACCAAGCGCAGGTAGAGCAGCTCCCGTAGCTTCACACAAAACAGCATGGTGTCCTGGTGGAACCACACTCGTCCCTCTCTCACCCAAGGCTGAGGGGCTTCATCCTCACCAGCATATGGGGTACACCACCTGTAAAATACAAGGCAAAAATTTTATTAGAACAAACTCACGCACAACCATTCATGCAACTATGTCAAAGCTGATCCTAATAAAGTACTCACTCGGTGATGTGGAAACTCATCCAATGTCGATCGCAGGTCTGAGAGTCGAGTAGCTATCAGATGCCGATCCCGCAGTACATCCCACCGAGCCATCAACGGGACTGCCTGAGTCCTATCTCGTGGGATCATGCCGCGTCCTAAAGGGAATCGCGTGTACCCCCAAATCTGAGAAAAAAGGCAATGTAATTAATCAAATCAATCATAGTCAAGCATCATGATCAACAGATTGGGGGTAGGCTGAGTTTATACTTGCAGGAAGAGAGTGAAGGCACCTAGGTTCCCCAAACCTGGTTTCACCGGATCCATGTGGGCGAAGAGGTGCGCCAGCATCACTCTCCCCCTGCTAGGCGAGGTCCTCGCTCGAGGTCGTGGATCAATAGCAAATACTTCAAATTTACATTGTTCGAGGCAGTCGCGAATAGCAGTCGACCAAAGAAGTAGAGGAGGAATAATCGCACCTCCTGCAGCTCGCCTATCTCTCGCACTCTGATCCTCTAGTGTACTTGCTCGAGGAAGGCATCCAAGTCTTCCAGTGGTCCTCGGACCATGCCAGCTAACCCCACCACGGCACTGAGCCTGTTGAGAGGTAGGGTGGTCATTGGCCTCACCGTGTAGATTAGCCGCACACCCAGCAGTTGGTCGACCTCTCAGCGGTAATCTAGTAGCTCCCTGCCCAGCATCGGGCCCCCGGCCACAGGCCCGAGAGATAATTTTTAGACTGGTTACCGTAGGGCCCCACGTCTTGCAGCCAGAGTCCGACTGAGGGGAAAACCAGTCAGAGGCCTGACCTAGGATGCATGGTCAGTGTGTGCACATGTGGTTGGTGGCAGTTCGACCAACGCTGACCAGCGTGACCCCAGCTAGTCCTTGTTCTGTGATTACTTGTACGAAGTCCCTGTTCCGCCTGGGGCGTCGAGGGGGACACCTGAGATGTGGTCTAAGATGTCAGAGGACGCATCTGGCCTTGCTTTTAGTGGTTGGTACTCCTGTCTTGTCAGGCGATGACTCTTAGTTTTCACCATGGAGTGTGTCTCGATTTTTGCATCGTGAGATCGACGTCAGGCGTAGCAGGGCTTTTTCGTCTATTTATTCCATCCATACTCGCCTTTAGCTGCTTTGCATTGTAGTTTCTCATTTTGCGAGGTGGGGTTCGAGTGATCCCTACTGAGCCTTTTATTATGAGGCTTATTCCTTGTATTTTTTCACATTTCAGGTGGGGCGAGGCTTCAGTGGAGCGCATCTGAGGCTCGACGTGGTTCTAGTGCCCAGGGTTTGTCGCCAGTTGCCAAAGCCGGGGTATGCCCCGTGTAGTTATACTTTTTTTTTCAAACTGTACTAGTTGTGGACTATTGTTGTATTATGAACTGTTGTTATATTGTGGACCATGTAATTTACTTAATGTTAATTCTATTTCCTATTTATTCATATAAATTGTGTAATTGTGTAATTATTTTAGATTCTCGTGTACTCCCACACCATCCCTTTAACCCTCCCTAGTCTTCAGACTCGTGGGTGATGGTTCAGGATTCAGATTATTGGGCCTTTCTTGGTATTCGGATCTCGGGTAGTTACAGATCGACTCTGGCTGGTGACAGAGATGAGTTGTAGAAGCCCTCTCGCCTTCTTCCACAAGATTTTGATTGTGGCTTTCGGTCTGGATGTTCCCCTGAGAGTCCCCTTTCACCTCCAAGAAGAAGGGCCTCATTCGACCACTGGAGCACCCTGGGACGACTATCTTCCCAGGAGGGCATAGTCTGCTCGCCCCTGCTCTGGGAGCCCCAGACCAGTTGGGTTGCAGGAGCTGCCACCACCCCATCCGGCGTCCCCAACTCCACCCCTTTAGTGAAGCTCAACGTCGAGCTCTCATCTTCATAATGGTAGTGGATTCGGCTCCATCTGGTGACGAGCCTAAGAGGACCAACCCTGATAAGGCTCCCTTATCTTGTCGATGACCTAGACTACATAACCTTGCGAGAATGGATGGTACTAGCGCTCCTCCCCACAGGTCATGATTATTGCAGCTCTGAATCGTTCCTGAGGCGTCCCTCCTCATGACAATTTCAGTCCTGACTCGATCCAGCTCCTGACCCGCAAGATACAGCCCTAGTTAGTCAGTTCCAGTTTCCTATTCCTGCAGTCAGTTCAACCCCGCTGGCGTTCAGGGGCTGCCGCCGAGTTTTCCAGTTGAGTTCCACGGAGATTTCCAGTGGAGGGGAACTAAAGTTGACCTTCTTTCAAGCAAAGGTTGTCCCAACTCGATCCGACTGCCCATCCGAGAGTACTACTCCTATCAAAAGCCCTCTAGACTGCAGAAAGTGCCGCCTATGTAGTTTCGCGGGAATTGGCTGTGTAGCAACCCTGAATTTTGGAAAAATAAAATCTTGAGAGAATGTTAAATAGCGACTTATGTAAAGTCGCCAATTCGTAAAACGACGCCCCTTGAAACTAGTGTCAATTAAATTGAAATAAAATAATAAGAATCCTTTTCGGAATAAAACTAGTAAATAACGCCCCCTTCATAGGCGCCAATTATTAAAATGGAGCATTTCCATCCAGGCGCCAATTTAGATATATAACGCCCCTTCCAAAGTCTCCATTTAAAAGACGCCCCTTGGCAAGGTGCCATTTATCTGAGAATCATAAAATGGAAATCAGTTGTAGAGTTCTGTTCGAATAAGGAGTTTTATGGGGTAAAATCACGGAAGGGAAAGGATTAAGATAGAAATACCTAGCCTAATCGAACTCTAACTATCTATAGGATTCTTAAGCCTATAAATATCCTTGCCCTCCACCCGTAAGTCTCTGTTCGTCAATTTCTGCCAAGCCACGGTAAGGAAGTATCTTCCTTAACTTATTTAGAGGTGATGAGATTAGATGCAGCACTGCGATTAGCATTGCACGACCGGTGGGACCAAGCTAGCTGGACCTTCTTGTTCCCGTGGGGACACATGACCCCCACTTTGGAGGATGTGGCGAGGATTACAAGGCTACGGGTCACCGGAGCACCAGTCAGTGGTCACACCTTCTCTAACTACCGGGCGCCAGCATAGCGCTTGCGTGAACTTGAGCTAGAGAGGCCAGGACATCAGTCATCCATCTTACGAAGGGCCGCACTGCAGGAGAGCCTGGGATTGTGAGGAGCAGCAATCTTGGTGGCAGAGTTTCCGAAGTAGCACCTCCAGCACCTGATGGACAAAGTACCAGAGAAGGTAGCAGTTGGACTAGGGCCCGAGGCAGACACGATACTCCTGAGATTCTTGATGCTGATGTCCGGGAAGCTCCTATTCATGATGAGGGCGGACGGGGTGACCTGCTGGCTACTGCCTTTTCTAGAGGATCTAGATGTGGTGGGAGCATATGCATGGGGTGCAGCCACATTTGCCTTCCTCTTTGACTCACTCAGCACTACCACCCGCCAGACGATGCTGGGTAGGTTCTCCCCACTCCTTCAGGTAAACTTAACTTCTTATGCCAATGCAATTTCTATTTGACTCTGCTATATGTTAATGCACTAGCATGCATGTGATGTAGGTGTGGGCTTACGTGTGCCTACCCAGCCTTATGACAGGACGAGAGGTGCACCCTAATCAGATACCCATTGTGCGGCAATGGGTAGCGGCACGAGACATGGGCTCACTGCGACGCCAAGTGCGGGCCATTCAGGATGACCTCGACACCCTGCCCTATGCCTCGATAAGACCTAAACTCAGACTTAAATGCAAATGTAGACTTCCTTGGACACTAATGCCTTCATCTACACTATCATGCAGGTCCACTGGACACCATACCAGGGCGAGGGGCATGAGGGCGAGCCTTTGGTGGAGGCTGCGCTCGCCTACTCAGGCCATGACATCTGGCTTCATTGCATAAACAACGTCGAGCCACTCCATCACCGCCTGGTGATGAGGACACAAGGGATTAGATAGCCAGTCGTCCCCTTCCCAGGAGAGGGGGCCGAGGAGGAGCAAGTGGGGAGACACTTGCACGGCCTTTTGGGCCCGATTGATTGGATAGCTCGCGCAAGGGACCAGATTCGATATTGGTCACAACGGGGCCGAATGGTGCGAGCCCGGGTAGAGACTAACGAGGCCTAATTGTCGGCCTACGAGCGGCCCTACGGGAACTAGGATTTCCACAGCACACGACGATCGGTACGGACTCCTAAACCTATAGCTCTCAAAAAAATCTTATGACTATGATAGAATAATGACTAATTTTTTAAATGCAGTTCAATGGTAAGGGACGGGTCGTCGAGGTTCAGGGGCTGCTCCATTTGATGATCCAGCAGCGAGATGACTTGCAGCGCTCGCTGGAGATCCTGGTGAGTCTTTCTTAACTTTAGACCTAAAGTGCAAACATTATGTTTATGCGACTAATCAACTGACTCCTATATGCAGCGGGCCGAGGGAGTGCAGCGACAGGGATCAAATGCTCCATCCTCCTCCTCCCAGCCACTAGAAGTTCAGGCTGAGCAGGATGCAGACTTCGCCCGAGCAGTTGCTCAGGCCTAGGAGGCCAAGGCCACACTCACATAGAGGGTAAGTAAACAACTACACTTCCCTTTAACCTTATGATTATGAATGCAAATGACTAAGATGAAGATGAATGCACATGCAGATGAGGGTGCTAGAGGTGGCACTGAGTGATGCTACCCAACAGAGAGAGGAGGCAGAGTGACTCTAGGAAGAGGCAGCAGAGGTGGCCCATCTATGTGTGGAGATGGAGGGACTTCGTGCTGGGGTAGCGGAGGCAGACCGCTACTAAATAGAGGCAGAGCAGGCCCGACGATAAGCCTACGAGCTAAAGATCGAGCTACGGGCAGTGGAGCGGATGGTCTGGATGATAGGCAGAGGGCCCGAGCACAGTGCATCCCAGAGTTGTGCATGTAGTGGTGCTTATAGAGACTACCTCACCAGACCATCAGATGAATAATGAGGAGGAGTGACGACGATGTCGCGAGGAGGGTAGCACAGCCATAGGCCCACCCAAGAAGAGACATAAGGGAACTGGCGACAGCTGGGGCCCTAGAGAGGGACCGGCCTGAGAGACTCCTTGCCCTTTCTTATTTTTTATTCTCCTTCCTCATGTATGAGACACATGTACATGCTTTGACTAAAATGCAATGAAAACTTTTGACTCTTTTCTATTTTATGAGATGGATGCTTGTAAGGTGACCGACTGACAACGAGGCGAACATAGGGACACGGAGTTTGATAGGCAGAACCCGAGAGATAACAAGACCAAGAGGTTTTGCAGGTGGGTCAAAAGGCCATCCTAAGCTGGCCATTCAATTGAATAGCTGCCTTGCGATAGGTTGCTTTTGTAAGGTGAGATGTGAGCAGAAGAGAACTATAAGACAGTCAAGGGGATGACTACTAAAGAAATAAATGGTCAACGTCAGACCGCAATATGACACGGACATGCTTAGAGTGGGAACTTGGAGACAGTCTCATGCAGACCACTAAAGGCTTTTAGCGGTCTTGTGATAGACCGCCACCCATCAGGACACAAAGAGTCCATCCGGGACTCTACTCTTGAGTCCCAATCCAGGTGGGTAGTGATCTAAGACGTGCTACAATGTATCCTAGCCCCAAATCCGACCTTCCTGCTCTAATCCCAATAGGAAAGAGGTACTTTGTAAGTTCTATAAGTAGAGATCAGGCCAAAACCTACAGGCCACACAAACCTCTCTTTCTAAGCCTTGGAAACCTTAGAGAAGACCTTCCTTTCCTCATGAAGAGGGCTATTGGAGAGAGTTCAAGCATGGAGGGAGGCTATGACGGTAGGTTTGCAAGGAAGCATCCTGAGGAGCTAAAGAGGCTGACTACTATCCTTCATCACTTGAGCACCAACCCCACTAGAGAGGTACATAGAGAAATTCTCATATTCATCTCAATCTAATGCCTCAATTCTTCTCATCCCTCTTTCTCTTTTATTTTCAGATTCTCCCTGGATCACGCCGTTAGTCTACCTTAAAGTGGATGGCTCACATGGTATGGGGACTACCCATAGAAGTAGTGTCTATCTTGAGCACTGGGCACCTTCACCCTTTGTTGGTCCTAGCCAAAGCCTACCCAAAGATCTCTCTAGATTGGCACAACATTACAGCCTTGGTAGAGTTATGGCATCCCCAAACTCAAACTTTTACCTTCCCATCTTTCAAGGCCACGATCCTTCTAGAGGAGGTAGAGACCTACCTAGCCCTCCCTAAGACTAAGGCGAGTGAGGAAGACTTAGTTTGTCATACGGTGGCCCCTATAGACCCTTCTCTTATTCTAGGGGAGTTCCTTCCCAGTGCCAAAGGCATCCATACCATGATCAGCCCACAGCATATCCATTTGATTCCCTTGTGCCAATGGATCACAGCTCATTGTAAAAATAAGTGTGGGTGGCATGAGGCTATAGCAAAAGTCGTTTCTATATGCCTATGTAGAGCCATACTCTTCCCTACCACCGACCATCTCTTAGATATACCTAACCTGAGCATCATTAGCGGGTTATGGCAGGGTCTATCCATCTCTCAGGTTATCTTATCAAACTTATATGAGGGTCTCAACTCAACCTCCCTTGGGGGTCCCCTCTTCGGGTCTATGATCGTTCTTGAGTGCTGGATGGGAGTGAGATTGAAGTTCCTACCCAAGGAGGATGCACCTTCAGTGAGCCAAATCTTCGGGAGTCATCCAATATCCTTCATTGGCGGCGTGTTCAGGTTCCCAGAGTGGGTTGAGTGTTGTATGATAGACAAGAAGACTAAGGATGAGTGGCGAGTCTACGTCAACACCTTGTCTTTGGAGAGATTCACCATGCACCCACAGATCTTCCATGGCACTACACTTAGGCTTCCCTGGCTACCAGGATTGGACCTAAGGTTGGTAGGCAATACTACTCTGGCGATGTACAGCCCTCACAGATGTTATCTTCAGGTGGGCCGACACCGTACCATGGTCCCACCACTGTCATACCTTCCTCCACTACAGGGTAGACAGATGGGCACCGAGGAGGATAAGCAGGCAGTTCATAGCACCTTGGTGATGTAGGAGATCAGCAAGGTCCGCACCTTGCAGGTGGAGGTAGCAGAGAATCGAGAGACCTACCAAGCTTATGTGAAGGAGTTACGCGAGATAAGGCCCCGTGCGGATGCGAGATTGGAGAGCCATGATGTAGAGAGAATGACTCGAATAGTGATGTACTTTGAACCCTTGAGTGAATGAATAAAAGATCAGTTGATATGATTGGCATGATGTGTCTCCTCTTTGGCTTGAATGTTTATTTTTCTAAATTCTCAGGTAAGAATGCGGTCCCAAGCAGGCCGCCAATCACATTAAGCGGTCGCACATAAGACTGCAAATAGGAAGGAACAGAGAAACAGAGGGTCTGAGCTCTCGAGTATAGACGCGGTCCCCATGCGGCCACCAATTGCATATAATGGTTGGGAATATGGCAATAACCAAGAAAGGACAGAGAATCTGTGGGCCATAAATTTGAGCATTGCAACCCTGTTACTGCACACACTAAAACGTGAAAATAAGTTAGATTCATTCTTTGTCACGCCCCAACGCGGAATACCAGAACGTACAGTCAGAAATAGCTAGAAATAATAATAATATGCTAATCTAAGCACTTACACATGTGCTATGAAGGAAATAATTCTATTAATCATGAAACATTCCAGATCTATTACAATATAAATTACATCAGTATTTCTCATTTTTCTTGTAGTGCTCTCAAGTCTCGTCAAAAGAATGGTGACAAGGGAGGTCAACAACTTAGCCTGAGAAGAATCTGGGTGACCCCGAAAGAGGCTCAAGCTATTCGGAGGGCGCGTACCAAGAACCCCCTCCAAACACTTGGGCGCGGCATCGATTGAGACGCAATTGAGCTTGTATCGGCACAGTCTGACGACACCCAACAACTCAGCATCTCTCGCCTAAATAAGAAGGAACAAAGAATGGCTCATCTTGGGCCCCCGCCAGCACCCAACCTCAAGCTCTCCTCAGGTTGATCCCATAACTGAGGGTCCACTACGACGGACCTCAGTCTTTGATAGACTGGGGGCACCAGTCCACTCTGACAAGCATTCCCAAAAAAAGTAGACAGTTTAGTTCATCAATGACGCGGTTCGAGTGTTCGCATGCTATGCCACTGGACAACAACCTGACACACAGTCTGATGACCTGAACCAGCCTTTGGCTCAGCTCAGATGGCTGCGCCATCTAACACAACCCCCTGCATCGTCGGGCCACATCGGCACTTCCGTTGGACCTCAGGCATCGAAACGTGCAGAAGAAGTTCCTACCAACGACCGTGGTGCTCCTGTCAACGCGGATCTGGTCAACAATGAGCCTCCGGCAAATGAGGTTCAAGAGGTGCCCTCATGAAGGAGAACCAACACTTGAAGGTCCTCCTACAAGACCATCTTTAGGAGTGAGACCTTCACCCTCAGCAACCTGCTATGCCTCCGACTGAAGCACTGGCACTACCAGTTGGGCACAATGGTGGCAACGCCTTAGCAATAGCTGCTCGAACCCCAACAACAGCAGGGTTCGGCACACCTCTAGTGGAAGCCCATCCACGAGCCTCCAGCACACCAGTACCAGAAAATCTCATGGCGCAATGGTAGATGATCGAGTGGGTCATTGAGATGAAGCTCACTCAGTATGGTGAAGGGGTTGCCACTATAGACCACTATAGTGTACCCTACCCACTACATCACCAGCTATAAAAACTTCCTCTGGTGTACGCCAAACCCTCGAAGCTATAGAAGTTCAACGGGCAGGGGTCTCCACATGAGCATTAGGCCTACTACATTACGGCCATGGGCGAGCTGGCATTGGATGAGTCATATCTCCTCTTCTACTTCGCCACTTCACTTATAGGGACGACCTTTCAATGGTATTCCCGCCTGAAGCCCAACTCAGTAATCAACTGGGTAGATCTCCAGAAGAAATTCCTCGATCATTTCTAGATGGCCGAGCGCAAGATTTCCCAGGCTGAGCTCTTCTCTCTTCGACAAAAGAAGGGTGAGAGCACCCTTGACTTCATCAAGAAATGGCGAGACCTTAGCGTGAGGAGTATCAACCAGCCAATCCAAGAGGATGCCATTACCATATGCCACAGAGGGTTGGCAACTGAGGTCAGTGAATAGCTTCTCAGCACTAACATTAAAGTCTTCGACCAGCTCAACTCAGCAGTCATTGAAATAGAGATGTTCTTCACTGACAACCTAAGCTACACTTCAGTAAAAGGTAAATAGGCATGAGAACACCAACCCCAGTAAAGAGGTGAATACCATCGAGTTCACCCCCATTGCCAAAGCCAACAAAGAGGGCAAGTCAAGGGTCTCCGACAAGAGGCCAACAAACAAATCGGCCACTCCTTCCTTCTTAGAGCATATGAAGACATCATTTTATGTTAAAAAGGAACATACAAAGATGCTCTTCGACCTTTACATGGCTGAGTAGATTATCGAGCTGCCATAAGCTCGCAAGCTAGATGATGCCCAGAAAGTCGATGACCCTAGCTATTGCCCATATCTTCAAGACTCAGGCATAGAAGTTGATCCAAGATGACCTCATCAAGATGAAGAGTGGTCTCGTCGATCCCCCATAGCCACATGCATGGTCCAGACCTGGCAAGGCAATGCGCGTAATTCACTATTCAACTAATGTGATTCACATGAAGGCTGCATTCTCCCTCTCTGATGTCGAAGCAGAGCAGCCTAGTACCAGCCAAGGTGAGCACTCAATGTGGTATCTGCGGTGGAGACCCAGGCATGACCACAGACCTCTCTCCTTTCCAAAAGAAAGGACCAGGTGGCTCTTCGATGTCCTCTTCGAGATGGGGAGATCCCGAGTCCCCTCCATTGTCTACCGCCACTTACACTTCACCTTCCACATATCCCACCACATATCAACCCCCCACAAGTTAGCCTTCCACATCTACCACCTATCCGCACTCCACCTCATATCAGCCTTCCACTTACATTGCACCCTCCGTATATCAACCCTCCATGAGTCAACCTTCCATGAGTCAGCTTTTCGCCTCCTCATACCCCCATCCGTCTCCACCCCCAGTCAAGGGAACACTACCTCTCGAGCAAATGGATACCATCCACTACATATCTTCCCAATCCGCTTCACATACACCATTGCCCAGTCCTTCCACTAGCCATGCGCCTTTGCCTACGTAACCTCCACAACCTACCCCGTCTCATACCCCTCGGCATCCACCTTGCCCAGAGTGGGCTCCTCACCCTCCATTGCCGGAGTGTTTCACTGATGTCTTTCAGGCTTTGATGGCCACTCAAGCATTGCAGCTTCCTCCGGTTGTGCCTTGCCAACTCGCGGTTAGGAATATGCTTCAGTTTTGTGATTTCATCGCCAATAGGGGCATTTGGTTAAGGATTGTCCCGAGTTCTGGGATTATATTTACGACTTGAAAGATCAGAAGAGGATTGATTGGGCCGTCATTCGCAAAGTTATTCTACATCTCCATAGCAAGCAGCAACAAGAAGTGTCGTCCAGGCAGCTGTCTCCACCACTACAAGACTCGGGACACTCTCGTGATCCTTTATCTAGTGCTGCACCTGCTCCATCATCTTCGTCCCCATCTCCATCTCCATCTCCTACGCCATCTCCATCTCCTACCCCATCTCTATCACCTCCACAAACTCAAGCCCTTGCTCAGGCTGGTACCTCCACTTTCTCCACCCCCATTACTACCACCACTTCCACCACTTCCCCTACCACTACTTCTACCCCCAACGTCGCTCGACGCGTTGTGCCGATACGTCGATGGTGGGCACCATGACCTCCATCTTCACCACCAGTGCCTCCATCACCTCCACTCTCTCCACCGCCTTTACCACCCCCTTCACCTTCGTTGTCTGAGCCTGAGCAGGCTATACCCCTACCTTTACGTCCGCCTTCACCTTCACCTCCACTAAACACCAGAACATGCCATTACCTCTATACCTTTGCCATCACTGGACATCACCATCCCCGTTGAAGCCTCCATGCCATCCAAGCCTTCTACCTCTGCCTCTTCTCCACTTCCTTCCACCCTACGGAGCGGGTGTGCATTACCTTTGGTGCCCCTCGGGTTTGGTCCCTAGGGGGACGATGAGCCGAGTCAGGACAATTCATTGCCGGTTGTTCAATTCAAGATTTAAGATTTCATTTACCACAAGCCGATACATGTCCTGGTCCCTGGCTATTTCAGGGATGAGCTTGTATTTCCCAGGAGGGTTGCCAAGAAGAGCTCCCTTGCATTGGTGCCAGTTTCTTCTCGAGCGAGGTCGGTGGCAATCTCTTTGCTCACCGGAGATTCTGTTATTGATGCTGTTATTTTCTCTAGCTCTGTTGCCATTCAAATTACTAGTCGAGAAGGGTTCTCTACCTACATTATGCTAACCCTTACGGCTACCAAGAGTTTGTAGGATTCTATATTCAAGGGGCAATTGGCCATATTCTCAAGATTCTCCATGGACGTTCTCTACATTTTATGCAACCTCCCTCAATTCGTCAGTACGCCGGCCATGTCAACGCTGTGTATTACTGTCCCTCAGTTTCATCCTTCTCTTTTATCAAGGGAGTTATACTTCAAGCTTGATTGTCGGGTGGAGTTGCCAAACCTCACGCTGCTTGTGCCAAGAAACAAGACTCCGTGGTTTGTTGTTCATTATTCTAAGGGGTTTACTGTTCAAGAATGTCTACATATTGTTAGCACTAGATGTCTAGGGACAACTACCCTAGCAGGGCTGCATGTTTATGATCGGGTCAGGCCATCTGCCTGGTGGGCCCGTTATTTGAAAAGATATTGTAGATTGAGAAGCCCGAAGATTCGAGTCTGCACTAGGCGGGTCCGTGTTCAAGATATTTCAGCCAAGAAGAGATGGCGGCGCAAGTTTAAGGGCCGTTAGTTATGCACTAAGGGGTCCACTTCTTCTTCTTCTCCTTTTCACTCATCATTTCTTCTACTCGGTTCCCACCCTTGGGTGGTGGCTATTTCTTCAGGGAGATGACAGTCGATGTCTTCCCGTACAGGGTGTTCTTCAGCCGTGTAGAACAAGCTGCTGGGGCCTTCAGACTGTGCCACCTCCCATATTTTGAAAGGCTCGACAGTGATATGATCGAGGCCGAATATTGGCCCGGTGAGACCTTCTGGGATTTTGATATGGCTGTGATGCTGATCGACCTCAGCTTCATCGTCTTTAGGGTAGGTGGCGGGAGGTGCTGCTCTGCCTACATCACCTGTGCTTGCAATATGTGAAACTATCTTGGGATTGACATATCTCGATGGTAGTGGTGGGAACTAGTCGTTGCCAGAGGCACATTTTGATGCCCTGACAAGGGTCTTGGCTTTGGAGGTCTTCTGTGACTACTCCGTATATAGAGAAGCGTCAAGTAGATGGCACTCGAACACTTCAAATGGGTGGAGGTCAGCAAATATCCTCTCCTCTTTCCCCTCTTGGTTGTATTTGATACACTGATGTAGTGTGGAGGGTACCATCATGTTTTCATGTAGCCAGGGGCGGCCAAGCAGTGCCTTGTCCGAGGTGCTAGAGTTGATGACATGGAACTACACCTTTGTAGTAAAATCCACCATGGTGAGCATGAATTTTGCCACTCCCAGTGGCACTTCAAACTTTTACTTGAAGCCGGCGATACGCATATCTCTGACTTTATCGAGGCACACATTAAAGTAGTACCTCTGGTATATTCTGTACGGCAGGATGTTGACGGCTGCTCCGAGATCTACCAGAATTCTGTTCAGCTCCTGACTATTCAACTGCCTCTTCATGTACAACGGTCTAATGTGGCTAGCGGTAGGGAGTAACATGTCCTCCTGGGTGAAGGTCACATTGTCCTCTGACAGTGTTTCGGCCAGACAGGTCTCATAATGGGCAAGCATTTGCAGAGCAGTGATAATCGCCTGCTGGGTCTCTTCACTCAGGGAGAGGATCTCCCAGATAGTGAACCTTATCGAAAGCTTTTTAAGTAGCTTCATTATTCGGCTTCCAGCTCAGACATTGGATAACTTCATTTCTTCTGTCCACTTGGGCTTGGAAGAGCCTTGAACCACGGTCTCTGATGGACCTGCTTCATCGGACTCTGAGTTTGCACCCTTCTGTTGGGTGTCATCCTCTTGCTGTCCCTTGTCGCCTACTGTCGGGTGGGTCTTGTCTGCATCTGGAGTGCCAGAAGGTTGCTGAAGCTGCGAGTGAGTGCCCCCGACTGCAGGGCTAGCATCCTGACATGGCTGCTTGTCCTTTGACATCTTCAGAAATTCGAGAAAGGAAGGGACGGCGGTGCTGCCCCCGCTCTGAGTGTATAACCCTGAAGGAGGAGGGATTTGGGCTCCCTTGACTTCCGGAGGCAGCATCTTATAGGACTGCTCTCCCCTGAAGATGATGTTGTGGTTGGCGGGCGGCTGGCACCCCCATTTTTGGCCTGACCGGGTTGCATGAGTGGCAGTCGCGGCTTCAGCCTGGCTTGCCCCGACAGCGGGTGTAAAGCATATCTCCTCCTCGTCTTCCTCATTAGGTAGATTGAAGAGGGTAGAGAGGGTATTGCAGGAGTGCACTGTCTCCCTATTGGCCTTGCAGGCCCTTCTTTTCTTCTTTTGCTTCTTCTTCTTATCTCTGGCTAGCACTTGCCCCCAGAACAAGCTGTCATCTTTTTTTGGCACTTTGTTAGCCACTCCCCCTTGTTCCAGTAAGAGCTGCTCCAGTTCTTGCCATGGGACATGGTCCCGTATCAGTAAAGGCTTCAATTCGAGCTGTTCATATTCATCTAGCTTGTTTATGTAGTCTTGCAGCCGCCAGGCCTCTGGACTAATTTCTTTGGCCACTGGAAACGAAGTTTGTCTTCTCCGGTTGTGTATGTGTATTATGATAGCTACAGGCGGGCTGATCCACACGAGTGCTGTCACCAGAGGAACGAGTCGTGGTGTGATGCCACGAACATGTGCCCCCACCTTCGAGCGAGGTGTGACTTTCTTCTTGGTCTTTGCAGGGACCTACTACCATCCCTGTTATTCTTTTATTGGTGTCAGAAAGCAGGCCTCGTAAGTGTGCTGAGTGCTGGCTTCTGCAACTTCTTCGGGGAATGCCTGATATAAGAAAATCATATTGGCCGCAGCTCTCCTCAGAGACAGTTCCACGTGAAAGCTAAAGGGAAATGAAACCATGGTGAAGATTAGTGGGGGGTGGAGTATTGCATGCAATGATGACCCAGGGACCTTACCCATTGCTTTGAACATGCCCTTATACTTTAGAGGAAACGAGGAGAAGCTAGGAGTTTGGATGAAGAGAGAGGGATGCTATAAGCATAGAAAGGCAAGAGGGACCAAAATGGACCTTTGTTCATTCATTACGAATGTAAAAACAAAGTTTACAATGCCTTTAACATGGGGTGAGCAAGAAAGGAAGAACATAAAAGAAATACGATGGGGACACCCAAGATACGATGGGGAGGGGGACGGAGGATGAACTCCTCCCCCTCTAGAGCCTCCCCTCTGCTCTCCTTATCCCTTCTCTTCTTCCTGCTTTTCCTCTCTTCTCCTCTTACCTTCTTCTTCTTCTCTTCACCTCACGCAAGGCTAGAGCAGAACGGGAGGTGGGGGGAATTATCGGGATGTGGACCTCTCTCCTTTTTTCTCCTTTTCTGTACTCTTTTATTTCCATCTGCGAAGCGGGTGTCGAAGGGGGAAGAAGGGGCATTATGGAATCCACCGATTTCTCCTTTCTGCCACGTCTTGCGCGAGTCAGCTCCGTGGTTACAGGAAGACATGTTGTCAATGGCGATACTACAGACGTCACCCTCAAGCTTGTCTCCATCACCCGCTATGCGTCGGGTGAATAGTCTGTTGCCGAGCAAGGACCCTGGTTAAAGGCAAGGTCCATCGGTCCTACAAAAAGCAAGGGCTGCCATTTCTGTCAAACGTCACTGGAATCGCCGAATGACGAAACCAGTCGTGCCACCAATTCAATAAGGGTTGGCACCACCAGAGCACCTATGTAGAGGGGTACACTAGATTAGAAGCTAACAACGCCATCGGACGAGTGGCTGAGGGTGGCATTGGGGCGCCACCAGATCAATCCCCGACCACGCCACAAGATGGAGTGGCTGAGGGTGGCACCAGATCGCTGACTGAGGGCGCCACCGGATCAAATATTGGCAACGCTACTGGATCGAGTGCTTCAAAGCGCCACCAGATCAGTGGGCAAGGGGCGCCACCGAATGAGGAGTGGTTGGCCGCCACCGGATTAGACAAACGCTACCGGATTACTTTGGTGGGCCCGCCATCGTATCACCTTAGTGGGCATGGCCACCATATTACTTGGGTGGCAAAGCCATCGTATCACTTGGGCAACTACCCTTTGATACTTCTAATTTGCCTACGCCAATATGGGCTGACATGCGTACTTCATTACCTACAGTTGTTAGTCTTCTTCAGGGAATCGAGGATCTCGAGCCTCCCGGTGTGTTCTTCACTACTATAGCCCTGGGGTGAATCCACGTGAGTCCATGGCAATGACTTGATTCGGGGAAGCCTAGCTCCCTGTGGTTTAATGCACCCTAATAGGCATAAGGTGTCTTCAGACGTTGGACTCCCTCGAGGATGACCCGCTGGATCTTTCTAAGATTAACTCGTATGGCGAGAGGCCCAGACGAGCTTTAACACCGCCTGGAGCTGTGTGCATCTTTTCTGAGCTTATTTGAGGAGTATTATGGGTGTGAGATTTTACACGTCCACAAGTGGGCTGAGGATTATGGAATCTCACTATTTGGTTTCGCCGTGCTCCCCTAGGAGGGTAGAGTTGGTGTGAGGCTCGTGATCAGATGCAGTGTCCAAGTGCGGATTGGCTCGAGTTGAGCTAATGACCAAAATGTGTTGGTCAGATCTGGTGAAGGACTAGGAAAGGAGGAAGTTGAGCAAGTCAAGGTTTTCGGTTGACGAGTATCTGGTGATCGGTGAATGATCTTTCACAGACAGAAGATGTCTATTGTAGCGGATCGAGAATGGTGAGGACCGTGCGCCAGCGAGGCCTTGGGTGGCCGATTATGTGAATTTTCTTTTCCTGAATTGGATCTGGGATTTTTGGAAGTTTGTCTTCTGGCAGAGCTGGCCCTCGTTGTTATTGATGTTCGGCTTGCTGAGTATGAGTTGGTTCATGGCACAGAACTGATGGATTACAGTAGTCAACTGAGATGGCTGTGTGAGTTGGTCGAGGCTCAGTTGATGTGAAACGACCTAGGGACCGACCAAATGACCCTCAGACCTAGCAAGCAAGCAACTCACGGACCGATAGCTTATTGTGGATCTGGACTATTGTATATGTATACCACTCTGATATTATAAATTACTTCCATTTAAAGTTTAAATTGTTACTTTAATTACTATTGCGCGTGTAATTCCAATTCGTTATGCATCTTCTCAACAAAACCTCCCAACCCTTACGGGGCTTCATCAGCCTCTTGGGTGGCTTCCCCGAGTTCTTGGTATCGATTTACCGATATCCGGATCTCCTGGTCATTACACAAAACGCGGTCAGTTACACGATCGCTACATGCAAAAGGTGGTCAAGGGATGACCGCCACCTGCCAGGGTCATAAAAGTGTTCAAACGGTCGAGTCGACGAACCCGAGATGCTTCTAGAAGAAGTTTTGAGAAGGCGGTCATGAGGATACCGCTACCTGTTGGTGGCAGTCTTCCGGTTGGGTGTCGTAGTGTAGTGACACGGATCTAGAGGGGGGTGAATAGATCCCTCTATAAAAATTAAGTCCGATTAAAAACTTAGATGCTACAAGTCTCAAGCTTACCAAATGCTTATGAATGAAGATGTTCACACATGCAGTGAATAGAGCAACTAAACTAAACATGTGTATGATAAAATCCACAATCGATGAGAGGCACAATTATCAAACCAACCTGTTAATGGAGGTAGGAGATATGGAGCAATCACATAATCATTCACAGGGACACAATGATTTTTAGGTGGTTTGGGACAACGACGGGCTCCCTACGTCCACCCCTCACCAACCTCGGTGAGGCTTCACTAACACGCTATGCGATATAGCAACACGGGGACGAACCCCAACACCACACACGCTGCTTTCGCAGCAAACCACGCACGAGGCCTAGCCTCAAGACGCTGCCACGCAGCACACACACACATGAACACGGGGAGCTCACCCCGACACTCAGTCCTCACACAGAGACACCTTTCCACTAACGCCATTTTATATACCGATTAATCATGGCATTTAAACACATAGGAATATGAAATGTATGCAAGTGTGTACATGTAAATGAAAGATGACTGAACCTTATTCCTATTAACAAGTATGCAAGGAAATGTATGATATGTGCAAGAGGTTAAGTGTGTATACTGTGTGTGCAAAATTTTAACTGTTATTCACAAATAGAAGTAGGAGTGAGCATAGAAGACTCTATGAACAACTGTAAAATTTAATTGTTATTCACACAAGGAAGCAAGCGTGAAATTCATTACCATATAAGCTCATCATTTTTCTTGCCTTAGAGGATCTTTATTTATCAATAATTTCTTCCATCTCAGGGCACCCCTGCAAAGCAAAGTTCTCATTTTGGAGTTTTGGGTACCCAAGCCATCTTGGGTCCCGGGAGGTTATCAACATTAACAACAAATTTAAACAAGACAAAAATCAAATGGTTAAATTGCTATCCAAGCTTCTTGTTGCCCGGAGTAGTCTAGATGAGAGTCACGATATCTGCCTAATGTTTCCCTTCCTGCAGAATGCAAACAGAGAGAGTGAGACAGAGATTGAGAGACAGAGAGTGAGAACATTTGGAGCTTGCTATGTGTGTGTGAGTGAAAGTGAGACGGAGTGAGACAGAGAGTGAAAGAGGGGCTCGGCCCCTCTCTCTTTGAGAAAGAGAGAGAGAGAGAGAGACAGAGAGTGTGAGCTCTATGTGTATATGAGAAAGAGATAGAGTGTGTGTGAGAGAGAGAGAGAGGGTGAGAGGGGCTCGGACCCTCTCTCTGTTTGTGAGAGAGAGACAGAGGGAAGGGAGCGGGGGGGGGGATAGAAGGCTGTTCGGCCCCCTCTATGCGTGTGTGTGTGAGAGAGAGAGAGAGAGAGGCTCGGCCCCTCTTTGTTTGTGCGTGTGAGAAGGGAGGGAGAGAGAGAGAGAGAGAGAGATCGAGAGAGGAGGGCGGGGGGAGAGAGACAAAGAGAGAGATAAGGGGGCTTTGGCCCCTCTGTGCGTGTGTGTGAGAGAAAGAGAGAGAGAGAGGGGGCTTAGCCTCTTTGTACGTGTGTGTGCGAGAGAGAGGGGGAGAAGACGTACTACAGATGCTCACCGCCGTTAGTCGCTCGTCACCGTCTGCCGCTCGTTGCCGTACGGCGCTCGCCGCCTTCCGCGAAGCCATAGCCAGTCGTCGTTCTCTGTTTGCACGCCGGACGTAAGGTGGAGATGGGGGGGGGGAGCCGGCTGTGAACATGCAACTTTATCGGGACGGTTGCCCCTAGACACCCAGTGCTAACCATAGGTGGACATTCTTGAACAGATAACTCTTCAAATAAATGAATACGAGAAAACCACAGAGTTTTGTCACTTGGCACTAGCAGCATAAGATTTGACATCTCCACTCAACAATCGAGCATGGAGCATAACTCCCTTACCAGAAGAGCAGGATGAAACTGAGGGAGAGTAATGCGCGGTGTTGACGTGACAGACTCACCAATAAACTGAGGAAGATTGTATAGGATGTGCAAAATGTCCTTGGAAAGTGCAGAAGATACGGCCAATTTCCCCTTGAATAGGGAATCCATCAGGCTCTTAGCGGCTGTATGAGTTAGCACAATCTGAGTACAGAACCCCTCTTGGCCAGTGAACTGAACTACGATCGAGTGAGAGGTAATAACAATATCAATAATCGAACCTCTGACGAGCAGAGAGATTACCACCGGCCTCACTTTTGAAGAAACTGGCACTAGTGCAAGGGAACTCTTCTAAGCAACCATCTTTGGAGTGGCAAGCTCATCCCCAAAACAGCTAGAGACCAGGACACAAATAGGCATGCGGCAAATGAAATCTTGAATCTTGTAACGTAGAATCGACGTTGAACTATCCTGACTCGACTCGTCATCTCCCTGGGGACCAGACCCGAGGGGCACCATCGGTAATGCACACATGCTCCGTGGGGTGGAAATAGGAGGCGAAGTGGTAGTAATAGTAATAGGTAGTAGAGGTGAAGGCTTAGAAGATGTAGAGGCCTCAGGCGGTGGAAGGATAGCGATGATGACTGGCTCAGGTGAAAGTGAAGGCGAAAGCGGAGCTTGCTCAGGCTCGGGCAACAAGAAAGATGGAGTAGAGGGTGGAGACGGTAGAGGCAATGGAGATGTAGGTGATGGTGGTGATGTGGGCAATGGGGGTAATGTTGGTGGTAGAGATGGTGGAGAGGAGGAAGGCGAAGCTGAAGGTCGTGGGGCCCAACATTGGCGTATTGACACGACCTGTCGAGTAGCGTTGGGAGTGGAAGTAGCGAAAGTGGTGGCAGAAGTGGAGGAAGCACTAGCCTGAGTGGAGGCTTGGGTTTGTGGAGGTGATGGAGACAGGGTGGGAGGTGGTGAAGGTAATGGGGTAGTTGGAGATGGAGATGGCAATGAGGTAGACAATAGAGCGGGTGCAGCGCCACATGAGAGATCACAGGGGTGCCCCTGGTCTTGTAGAGACAGAGATGGCTGCCTAGGCGGCACTTGCTATTGCTGCTTACTACGAAGATGTAGAACCACTTTGTGAATGGTGACCCAATTGATCCTTTGCTGATCTTCCAAGCTGTAAATATAATCCTGAAACTCAGGGCAATCCTCGACCAAATGCCCCTGCTGGCGATGAAATTTATAGAACTGAAGTATATCCCCCACCGCGGGTCGAAAAGGCACAACCGGAGGGAGCTGTAGTGCATGAGTGGCCATCAAAGCCCTAAAAATATCGATAAAACACTCCGAAAATGGAGGAGGAGGAGCTTGCTTTAGGTAGGGTGAATGCCGAGGGGTATGAGAAGGTGGAGACACCTGTGGAGGTTGTGTAGGCAATGGAGTGTGGCTAGTGGTGAAGGGATTTGGTGAAGGCATATGTGGAGCAGGATGAGGTGGTATATAGACGGCGTCCACCTGCTCGGGGTGTGATATTTCCTTGACCGAGGGTGGAGGTGGATGTGGGTATGAGGAGGCGGGAGGCTGACTCATGGGGGGTTGATATGCGGAGGGTGCAATGTAAGCAGAAGGCTGATATGAGGTGGAGTGCGAGTAGGTGGTAGATGTAGAAGGCTGCCTTGTGGAGGGTTGATATGTGGAGGGATATGTGGAAGGAGAGGTGCATGTGGATGTGGAGGGTGGAGGTGAATCAGGGTCAAGGGAACTTTAGATTTGTTGGCGAATGAAGCGAGCTCGGCTATAGAGTTGTTGCCAAGAGGTAATGTCATTAAGGTCTAAGACGAACCGATATTCCGGTGTTACGTTGGATATCAACATCTTGATCTGCTCCAGCTCTAGAATGTGCCCCGGGACTTGTGCGGCCAAGCGACGCCAGTGGTCAGCAGTGGTCGAGAACTCATTATCGGGCTTCATCTTCTCGTGGGCCACACTCGGCAGAGTCAGTGGCTCGATCTGAAAGTGCCAATCGAGTTCACATCGAGTGATCAGTTTGTACCAGCAGATGTTGTACTTTTATTATTTCTTTTAATCCATACTGTAATGCTTGTGGCCTATCCGATGTATCAAAGACGTATTAATACGAAGAAGAAGAATTTTTTTTTCTCTAGATTGCTTAAATGTGTGTTTTTAAGAGAGGCTCAAAAATAGAACTTGCGTAGTGTTGTTGTGTTCCATGTCTGAGGGATAGGTGTTCCTTCCATGGTGGACAGTCAATATGCCCCTTTCCCGAGCATCTTGACCACTCGATAGGGGCCTTCCCAGTTAGGGGATAGCTTGCCTGCCGCCTCTAGTGGTCGAGAGGCTTCGACTTTTCTTAGTACGAAGTCTCCTGGCTGGAAGTGCCTATCTCAGACTCTGGTGTTGTAGGATTGAACAAGGCATCGTTGGTATTTCGTGGCTTGAATACCCGCGATCTCTCGGATCTTGCTCACCATCTCGAGGTTCTCAAGCAATTTCTGGTCATTAGCCTCGGGTGAGAAGCTGATGACTCAAAGAGATGGGTTGCTGACCTCTAGTAGAATCACAGCTTTTGTGCCATACACTAGCTGAAATGGTGTTTTGTTCGTGGCCGTTCTTGGAGTAGTTCAGTGTAACCAAAGTACGCTTGGTAGTTCCTCCAGTTAGCTACCCTTGGACTTACCGAGTCTGGTTTTTATGCCTTTTAGTATGGCCCTGTTGGCATTTTCAACCAGCCCATTGGCCTGAGGGTGGGCTACGAAAGTGAAGTGGTTGCGAATATTTAGGTCAGCACATCTATCTCTGAAGTAATGAAAATCAAATTGCCGACCATTATCGCTCACAATCACTTGGGGGATACCAAAGTGACAAATGATCGACTTCCACACGAAGCTCCAGATGACCGTCTCGGTGATTCTAGTAGTAGCCTCAGCTTTGATCCATTTTGTGAAGTAGTCGATGGCGACGATAATGAACTTCTTCTAGGCCTAAGCCGTAGGAAATGGCCCTAGGATGTCGATTCCCCCCCGAGCAAAGGGGTATGGCTCGATAAGAGTAACGAGCTCCGAGGCCGGCTGATAGACCAAGTGGTCGAAGTGTTGGCATCGGTCGCACTTCTATACATAGGCCGAATAGTTACACTGAAGAGTGGGCCACCAATAACCGTGTCGAAGCAAGATCCTGGCGAGTGATCTTCCACCCTGGTGTGCACCGCAGATGCCTTCGTGCACTTCTTGAATTGCTCGACTGGCTTCATCAGTGTTAAGGCACTAAAGAAGTGGGCCGAAAAAAGACCTTCGGTATAGAGCGTCGTCAAAGATGATGAAACGTCGAGCTTGATACTTCAGTCTCCGGGCTTCCCGAGGGTCGGAGGGCTCCTGAGAGTCTCCAAGCCAGGATAGGTACAGTGTACACCAGTCGCTTGGGGTAGCCGGGTCAATGATCATGAGCTCAGACTCGATGCTCGGTTGTTCTAGCTCTTCGAGGAAGACCGATCGAGTGCTTTCCGGTCCGAGGGAGGTGGCAAGGTGAGAGAGGGCATCCACGTGGGAGTTTTCCTCCCGAGCTATCCGGACTACCTCAAAGGTCTCGAATAGTTTGGCTGACCCTCGAACCATCTGAAGGTATTTGATCATCGGCACTTCCCGAGCTTCGTAATCACCGTTGATCTGGCTGGCAACCAGTTGGGAGTCAGTGTGGATTTTGACTCACTCGGTCCGTAGTCGTCTGGCCATCCTGGCCCCTGAAATGAGGGCTTCATACACAGAGGTGTTATTGGATGCCTAGAAGTTGAACTTCAAGGCATACTATAACTCAGCTCCTTCGGGTGACTTGAGGCGGACACCAGCACCACTACCAGCCAAGTTGGATGATCCATCCATGAACAAGTCCCAGATGGGTCCTCGTGCAGTCAAAGGCTCTTCCTCGAGCGGGACCGTGCTCTCTACGATGAAGTCCGCCAGGGCCTGTCCCTTGATGGCCACGTGATGCGGGACGGACCCGCGGGACTCGAGACCGACTGGGACTCTAAGCAAGCTCGGGTACGTCCCGCGCGAGGGAAGCGATCGGACCTGCACGGTTGAGGAACCGGCGATGAGTCCTGGGTGGTCGGCTCTCACTCTCGTGCCGGACACAACAATTTTTAAGGTGGTTCAATCTCAATCTTGAGATCTACGTCCACCCCTCACTCAATCGAGTGAGGCTTCCACTGACAAACAGCTTGCCAAACAGCTGATCCACAACTTCGAAGATGAAATCCCTACAAACCGCTGAGCTTCACAGCTTACTGAACCTGCTGAGCTTCACAACTTGCTATCCAAGGATCAAATCCTCGCCGCTGCCTCACAGCTTGGACGGTTGATTACATAGTTTACAGAAATTCAAAACTAACTGAAATAAATGAAGGAAAGACAATGACAGAATGAAAATATGTAGCTCTTTCTCTAGAGCAATTCGACTCTGGATTTAATCCAGGAGTCGAGATAACACAGCTTCTTCTCAACCTCTCTCTTCTCCCAAGCTTCTTCTCCTTCTTCTGATACTCTATTTTTTCTCTCTCTCTCTCTTTTCCGCAACGAGCTCTCTTTCTCTCAGCTTAGAGACTCTCACTCTCAGGCCAGCGGTAGCTCTTACAAATCTCCTCCTGTTTCTCCTCAAACTCTCTCTTCCCTTGTAGCACTCAGTCTGCCCTAGTTTCTCTCGAGCTCTTCTGTGCATCACTTCTCGAACTTGAATGCTCTGTCCCTTTTTATCCTTGGCGAATGCGAATCTTGTGGTCCCCACAAGATTTCAAATTGGGTGCGTGAAAGGAACGCTCCCGCCCAAGAATTTCTTCTGAAAAGTGCAGTTCGAGGGTCCACATGTCAAGTGCAGACGAAAAGTTATTCCACGTGTCTGAGTATTTTGTTTGACCTCCAGCCTTGGATCACGTGCCAATCAGGGTGACATACGAGCCACGTAACTTTACTAATCCTTCAGTTGATTAGTTGTCTTCGAACATACTCAGTAGCAAGGGTGTATCGTACTTAGGAGATTTTGACTTGGCCAGTTTGGATCTTAACATTGCAATCTCAATGTTTGATCCTTTGGCCGAGTCACTCTGGTTGTTCCCACTATGATGTTCCTGTCAAGACAAAAATGAAGATTCATCATCAAGCATAGTTTAATGTAGCTAATTATAATGAATGTTCATAGAATTAAGACTTAAGCATATCATGAGGACAAAATAGATTATGTGACTAAATGCATGAAGTTCTGCATATGCATTGATGCACAAATAAAGTACATCAAACTACCTTACTGACATATAGGAAGGAGTGCAATAAAATTGCACTAAAGCATCGACCTGTATATTACATAGGTAGACCTTATTCAGTCAGAAAAAATATATCTGTAATGATGGTGCATCGACCTGTCAATGCACAAGCCAGTACTACATGCACTTCAACATTGACGTGCCACTGAGGCATGTCGGCCTATCCTGGTGATATATAAGGAAATGCTTAATGCATCGACGCAAGGCATTGCTGCATTGACCTGGCTTCCAAGTAGATGCACAAGGTGCATCGACCTGATGATCCAACAACTAGCATATATTGTATCGCAACATCAACCTGTGTTCAATATGCATCAACCTGATAGTGCAAGACTTCTGCATTAGCACCGACCTTCTAGACTAGAATGCATATATACATCGACCTGATAGTGCAAGACTTCTACATTAGCACTGACCTTCTAGACTAGAATGCATATATGCATCGACCTGACTTTCTAAAATCATGAATATGAATCAACCTTACAATGCAGCCACATGAGTATGCATTGACCTGATAGTGCAAGGAACTTATTCGGACTTAATGAATGACATTTTGCACACATTATTGAATCCAAATGGTTTTGCCAACATCAATCAAAGTCAATCACATTGTTGCTAGCATCAAAACTAGACATCAAAGTCAGAGGAGACACAACATTCATTCGTGTGTTTTATCACATTTTCTTTTACCTTATTATCTAGAGCAAAAATGTAGTTACTTAAAGCATGCCTCCATGTTGATGCGAAGATGCCTACTGGAAAAGTGTGCTCATTACGATACTTTTTCAATCTTTTCAAGAAGTACGAGTCAGATTCAAACTATAATATGGATGGGTCCGAGAGTGATTGAAGGTCAAGAGAAGCGTAGATTGTCTAGTAGTCATGAGTCAATGATGTATTTTTCCTTTTATTGAATCTGTTGCATCCCTATAGTTTTGATGATGTCATACACCATAAGTCAAACATTATAAGCTAAAATAGTAAAAATAAAATTACTTTTTCAATTAACAATTTAAATTGACCATAGTCCAAGCCAAAGCAAAGCAAGTACAGTCCAACAGAAAAGAAAATGTACACTAATGTCAGGGGAAACCCGACGCAGGTACCGCTGGGAACGTTGGCAACTACGAAAAGACGCACCACCCACGGACCACGAGGAAGAAGGATGACCACACCTGAAAAGTAGGGGTGAGCCTCATGTCACTGGCTTAGTAGAGGTCACATGGATCCCCACTAAAAAATAACGCAGTAACACGCAGCAAAACTACCTCAAGTAGTAAAGCAGGAAAGCAGTAAAGTAATACTAAACTACAACTTAAAGCTGTGAAGGAAAGCTATAAAAGCCGGAGTAGAGACAACTAAAAGAAAAGGGAAAAGCAAAGCCGGAAGGAAAAGAAACATGGCTACCGAGCAAAGCACGGCTCCCTCAACTACTCCAAATGGGAACAGCAAGGTAAGCCCTGATCTGGACAGATGATAGACAAGAACGCATACACGACCAGCTCGTTGTGCACTCAACACTAAGTTGATCTTGGCCAAGCCAAGAACAGACTAACACAGAAAGGACACAACTCTGAGAAACACTAGAATCATGCGTCAAGTGACAAGAGCACCTCCTCACTAGAAGAACAGCCAGATGCACCCACTGATGTCTCACTCTGCGCCATAAGTATCTCCCACACACCCAAGACGGCGGTAATTGAGATACTCACTGAACTGAATTGAACCAGGAACAACAGTAACGAGTGACTAGTCAGGGTCACGCCCGTCGGCGCTCGTCCAACCGCCCCTGACCACGTGTGCACACATTAGCTCAATGCCTTGAGCCAGGCCTATAGCCAGTTTTCTCCCCCAGTAGGATGCTTCTGCAAGGCAAGGGAGCCCACGAAAACTAGCCTAAAAATTATATCTCGGGAACTGCCTCGCCACCACTCCCAGGCGGGCCGACACACAGGAAAGTGTCGTCAGGCTACGACTAGTGGAGGCTCACAAGACACAGAGACTCCAAAACATGAGTGCTAGAGTACAGACAGGGTAGCACGCACTGTCCCACATACTACAAAGCACCAAGCACAAGACACAAGGTAGCACACCAAACTGCCATCAGACTCAGGATGACAACTAGACCTGCTGACATAACGATCCTTGAGTCTCATGACTTGGGGTCAAGATCGTCATACAAGAGCAGTAACAAGCTGCCAATCAACCCTAGTTCCTAAGCCTAAGCCACGGTAAAACATAGGTTCTCAGCCCCCTTAGGCTGCACCATGGACTTATGATTCTGTATAACACAAAACACGAAACACGAGGGGAAACTAGAGCCCTCAATTGACATGACATGCAAACTGAGGTATAATAATACCTCAAGGCTTCCAAGACCATGTCTCACCCTATTCAGAAAAGTTGAGACACTCACAAGCTCACAAGTCAACCACTAGGTCACACTGGGTTAACCAGAACCCAACAACGACACTGAAGAAGTATAAGGCACTCCTGGCTACCTTCTAACATGGCCATAGCCCTCAGAGGATATCAAAAGACATCCGCGGGACAACGGGCAAACCAAAAGGGTCAAGCCAGGACAATTAGAAGTCAAAACCATGGAAGCACAGCTCTCTGGTGGTAAGCGATCTAATGGTTGACCGCTGGGCAACATAAGCGGTCGAGCAGAGGGCCGCTTACCAGCCATAGAGAACACAAGCACTAGGTGGTCAAAGGGAGGGCAACGAAATGACTGGAGCGGTCACGCTATAGGCCGCTAAACCTAGTCAACTCACAACTGACTCACTAGTCAAACCAACCAAAATAGTCTATACATGGACCGCTTACAAACGCACGTGGTGTAGCTATAAACTGCGCCACTAACTGCCTTAAAAATATTGACTCCGGTCAAACAAATAGTAGTGGTCTATACATGGGCCGCTATATAATAAACGGTCGAAGTCTGGGCCACTCACCCAAACTGACTTAAAATAGTAACTCGGTCAAACGGTGAATAGTAGTCTAGCAATGGGCCGCTAAAGACAAGAAACGGTCTAGCAAAGGACCACTTCACCAACCGCCATATAATTGTTGACTAGAGTCAACCATGCTTTACGGTCGAGGAATGGACCGCTTGAGTAAGCTAGAATCCCAATTCGTTATACAACTCCTCGACAAACTCCACTAACCCTTCAGGGGCCTCATCAGCCTCTTGGGTGGCGTCCTCAGTTCTTGGTAGTGGTGATCCGATGTTATCCGGTTATCGGTACCTAGAGCTCTGGGTTGTTACATTTGGTAAGGGATCACGTAGGGGATTGGGACCTAGTATAACCACATTTCGAGTTTATATTTAATGATTCTATCAATAGGTCCACAGGTATGAGTCCATTTGAGATTGTCACAGGTCCTAGACCTAGGAAGCCAGTGGATATTGTTCCCCTACCCGTTCATGCTAGAGTGTCACAATCAGTTGAGTCATTTGTCGAATATGTCAGGAGTCTGCATGACGACATTCATCGTCATATTGATACCAGCAATGCACGTTACAAAGAGTTGGTTGATGCTCACAAGCACCATCGTGAGTTCCAGGAGGGAGAGTATGTCATGATCAGGGTCAGGCCTGAACGATTTTCCTCTGGAACAGCGAAGAAGTTGCAAGCTCATGGTGTCGGTCCTTTTCGAGTTGTAAGGTGAGTCGGGTCCAACACATATGTTGTAGACTTGCCAGAGGACTATGGAATCAGCTCCGGATCTAGTCGCATATAGGGACCCAATAGTGATACCTAGTGAGCCATTTGAGCTGTCTCCCCCCATTGTGAGTGACCCCACCCCTGAGCATCCGCCTCCAACCTTGTTACCTCAGCAACGTGAGCAACTAGAGCACATACTAGATGAGTAGGTGTTGACTACTCGGAGTGGAGTGTACCAGTGCTACTTGGTGCGGTGGAGAGGATGGCCCATGTCTGACGACACATGGATCACCCGGGGGGAGCTAGAGAGGATAGATCCAAATCCGTTGGAGCGGTACCTGAGCGACCAGGACCCCTACTCGACCAGATCGAGTTCTTCCCACCCAGGGAGAATTGGTGCGGACACACGAGGTATTGATCGACATTACAGGACACATAATGCGGCTCGAGCTATGCACACATCAATGTGGCTTGGAGACAACTTGGAGTCCCAATGATGAGGCAGGATTTCATCATTCTTTTTATTCTAGATTCTCTTTTGTAGGCCATTTGAGGGCCATTTGGTTAATGCGTCATTAAGAGTCTAGATTGAGAGAATTGGGTCATTTTGAGTGCATAAGGCCCAAGACTTCCTTCTCTTGGTATTGGGCTAGGGGCACCCAAGGGCCATCTAAGACTAGGGGGTGCCATGGCCCAAAGCCCACCCCAACCCTAAAAATAAATGCTAGGGGACAACATTTATTTTAGGATTTCAAATTTTAAATGGGTTCAAATTCAAATTCCAAGGAGGAAAAATGGAGCCCATAGATTTGAAATTTGAAATGGGTTCTGAAGAGGGTAAAATCGGCTTGGCCCAAGAGCGGCTCGATAAAGATAAGCCCACAAAGGGATGAGCACAACAATCCCTCCTAAGGGACAGGTAAGTGCGCTTAGCTCACTAAAGGAAGGCACAGCCCAGGAAAGGTCTCGGATTCTATAGCGCAGCCAATGTGCATTCGTCGCCGGAGTATCCTCTGACGACCGATCGTTGCCCCTACGATGTTGGCCTTAACCCCATAACGGGCGAGCACGCCCCATGAGCACCCTAAGACTCGCCTTGGGACCAACCAATGCCGGGAAAGCCACCCTCCAACGGACAATTCCCACCATCGTAGCGGAGAAACGTTACTCTACTACGGAGGCCCTTCCCTGCTAAGGGACGAGGTCCCTACTCCAAGACAACCCCATATAAAATGGGGGATGGGCGACAGAGAGAGGGAGGATGGTTCATTCTGCTAAATCGCTACCTCAGAGAAGAGAGCTACTGGCCTAGCGACATAGATAGAAGAAGAGAGCTTCTACCCACGCTCTGCAAGTCTCCTTCCGGCGACCTTACCGCCCGGTGAGCACTCACCGAGTGTCCACTGGGAGTGGCGAGCACTCGTTCGGAGGCCCTCTATGAATCGACAGCCTACTATGGTGATCCCTTTCTCTCTCTCTCTCTCTCTCTCTCACTCTCCTCTACACTTTACTTCCTGTCACTGACTTAAGTATCAGAGGATTGTCCCCAGGGGTAACACCCGGGACTCCTTCTGATGTCTCTTTGGCTTTTGGTATCTGCAAGGCTCCACAGGCGCTGTGTGTGTGTGTGTGTGTGTGTGTGTGTGTGTATCAAATGAGTACAAAGGATGAAAGTGGAGGAGTACAAATATCTCTCTAGCTCTTGCCTCCACCCTTCTCTCTCCTACTCTCCGCCTCACTCTCCTCCTGAGGGCGTGTCTGTGGAGGGGGCATGGACCCCCGAGAAGCTGACGGGGCTCGGGCCCGCTGCTCTGTATCATCCCTCAGGCGAATCGAGTAACCGGTCATGTAAGAAGTGCTAGCAAAGGCGCTCGAGTGCCCGGTCGCTCGTGCACGCTCCCTGCCTCGCTGGAGTCGCTCCTCTGTGATCCACAGTCACTCCTGCACGATGCCCAGCTGCATCCTAAGGTCCGCAAGCTCATGCTCGTGTGCTAGCCACTCCTCCCTCTCTCGAGTGCACCCCCTCTACTCCATTGCAAGGAGCACCCTCAGCTCGGACACCTCCCTGGGCTGCTCCTCCTGCTGACCCTGCGCCTGCTCAAGCTCGGCAACCCGCTCATCGCGGGAGGTAACCTCAGCACGCGCCGATGATAGCTGCTTCTTTGTCTCGGTCAGCTCTAGTGCCTGCATCATATCATATCATCATTAATTTTTGAAAAAAGGGAAGAATACATGAATATTATTCATAAAACAAAACTCACCAGCGCGTTGTGGCCACGGCGCTCCCTCGCAACGTAGGCGAACGACGCCTGTAGCTCCTCAGTCTAAACAGAGAGAAAAGAAAGTCATAAGATTTCATGAACATGTAATGGCATAATTGAATTCAAGTTTATAAGCTTACCCGAGCGGCGAGCTTACGCTCCGCCTCCGCTACTCGAGCAACTACGCTTGCAAGTTGCTCCTCTAAAAATTCAGTACTGGTGCTCGGCCCCCTTGAGCTGGAAGCATCGCCTGTCCCTCTCCCTGCTACTCCCTGCTGGGCACGCTGCATCCAAGAAATGATCATCAGTGGCTAATCATCAATAATTTAGGAATCATTTGCATATGCATAATAAACACTCACCAAGGTCTCATGGTCAGCCCGTGTGGCTGCTAACTGGGCCTCTAGGCTGTGGAGATGGACTTGCATGTCCATCACTACCAAGTCCCGCGCATCCTGCATTCATCACATGATTAGTTGCATAATAGGCAAAACATCATATAGGAAAAGAAATGCATTTCATTTACTCACCCCTGTCACCCTCATCTGGGGTCGGCGGGCATAGACCTCCCAGTAGCGCCGGAGGTACTCGTAGCTGTCCACCGCCTGGGAGGTGACTCTGGTCCCGCCATGCTGCCAGTCTACGTACTGGTCTGCGAACCTGACCCTCCAGTCAGTTGCCTTCGTCCTCCCGCGAGTCTTCCTCCTGATTCCACGTGGCTCCGCAACCTCGACCCACTCCTGGTGAAGGCCGAGGGTCCTCATCGCGAGGCATAGGCATAGGGGCTCAATCTCGTTTAGGTAGTGAACCCAAAGCTCACGCCCAAAATGAGGTCAGCCTGCAGTCACGCAGGGCTGACCCTCCGTAGTCATGCCCTGGTAAGGTCTCCACACCACCTGCATGTCATCAACAGTCATTAGTCAACCATTGCATCATATATACATATGCATATCATTCACGAGGAAGGAGTACGTACCAGTGAGGCGGGATAGTCGTGGAACTCCCACCGAAGCACGCGCAACTCGTAGGAGTGCGGCGCTCCACTCACGAATGATAACCACCACCGTGCTAAAGGGAACACGGCCTCATTCCCCGGCTAGGGATCAACTCGCCCCATCGGAATATACAAGTGGCTCCAAACCTGCACTTATTAGTTTGCATTAGTTACATACATCATATCATTTCAAGTAAATTTGCATTTGGGATCATTTAGAAAGCATGTATACCTGAAGAAAAGGAGAGAAGCCACTGACAGTCATCTCTCGACCTGTCCCGGTGGACAGTAATGATCCAGCAGGGTGGCTCCCCAGGCATACCGGCCGACTCCCTCTAAATCCTCAAGAATGATCAGGAATCGGCAGTTCATGATATCACCCTTCGTCCCCAACATCAGCCTCCCCAACATCAAGAACAGAAACCTCCTTAAATCCATGTCCACATGCTCTCTCTGGGCCGGGTCCTGGCAATAGGTGGCGCTCGCACTCTCGATCAATCTCTACCATAGCTGAAATAGCAGTCTGAATAATGATGAGATTTGCAAGTTTTCTTAATAATTCTGATGAGAGTTTTGTTTGTAGCTTCAGCTTGTCCATTTCCTAGTGGGTAGTATGGTGATGAATGATGCAAATTGATGCCATATTTACCACACATGTCGTAGAGTTCTTGGGATGTAAATTGCGGCCTGTTGTCGGTGACAATGTCACGAGGAATGCCGAACCTAGTGAGGATGTTGCGCTTAATGAACTTCACCACTGTTGATGCCTTGAATTCTGTGAATGCCTCAGCTTCTACCCACTTCGTGAAATATTTCGTAGCGGTGAGAATGAAAGATTTTCATTAGATTTCTCCAGTTCTGTCCTCCAGGGGACCGACTACATCAAATGCCCACATGGTGAAGGGCGAGGGAGCTATAAGAGGATGGAGTGAGGATGAGGGAGCGTGGACCTTGTCCGCAGGGAGTTGGCATTTAGTGCAATGGCAGACATAACGGGCACAGTCCTTGTTCATAGTAGGCCAATAGTATTGCCGAAGGAGTTTCTGAGCAAGCATGCGACTATTTATGTGGCCACCACATTCACTAGAGTGTGCGGCTTCAACAACTGCACGAGATTCGATCTCATCGAGACAGTGGAGATATAATCCACTAAGGGATTTACAGTGCAAGAGACCACCTACGATGGCAAAGCGCTCCGCGGCTCGACGAATGGCCCGCCGATCGGGGGCGGTAGCATAATTAGGAAAGGAGCCATCCCGGAGATAGTTCTCAATATCAAAGAACCAGGGATTACCGTCTTCGAGGTCGATTTCAGGCTCGTGAGAGATGACATGGACTTGAAGAGAGGACTTGGAGAACTATTGGAACCATGGATCTAAGTGTGAGGGGGTGTGCGTTCTCTGCACTATGACAGTTGCTGACGGCTTTTCACTAAGAATTGGGAGAGAAGATGCTAGAGATGCCAGAGCATCGGCTAGAATGTTCTGAGCCCTAGGGGTGTGTATCAGAGTGAGCTTCCTAAACTGCCAGACAACCCTACTGACCAAGTCTTGGTAGGGCTTTAGTTTCGGGTCCCGGGTTTGATACTTGCTAAGGGACTATCGAAGTATAAGTTGGGAATCTCCGATGATCCAGAGCTCCTTAACTCCGAGTGCCAATGCCATTTTTAAGCCTGTAAGGAGCGCCTCATATTCTGCCTTGCTATTTGTGGTAGGGAAGGTTAACTAACAAGCACGGGGAATGATAATGCCTTCCAGAGAATGGAGAATGGCTCCAACTCCACAACCCTTAATTAAGCACACCGTCGAAGTAGAGGCTCCACGAAGGTTCACCATCTATGATGGCTCCTAACTCTTCGTTCGAGACACTCTCATCGATAGGGGAGATCATAGGGAGTGGATGATGGGCAAGGTGCTCGACGATGGCGTGCCCCTTGACCGCCTTCTAACTGACGTAGGTGATGTCAAATTGGTTGAGAAAACTTTGCCATCTCACCAAACGATCAATTAATGCAGGCTTTTCCAACAAGTATTTAATTGGGTCCATTCGCACCAAGAGCTTTGCTTCATATGCGAGAAAATAGTGTTTCAACTTTTGGGTGACCCAAACGACGACCGCGCAAGTCCTTTCCATGGTAGTGTATCTCTACTCAGCTTCATTGAACAATTTGGACAGATAATAGACTGCGCGTTCCCTTTTGGCATCGTCGTATTTGGCCAACACTGCTCCGACAGATTCTTCTGTGGTGGAGACATAGAGCAGTAGAGGCTGACTCAGGACCAGGGGTGCTAGAACAGAAGGATTTAAGAGATAGCTCTTCAGGTCATCAAAGGCCTTTTGACATTTAGCATTCCATTCAAATCTAGCCTCTCCCTTCAGTAGGTCATAGAAGGGTTTGCATCGCTGAGAATGGTGAGATATAAATCTCCTAATAAATTACAAATGCCCGATTAGACCACGGACTTCTTTGATGTTCTTAGGAGGAGGCATTTCGGCAATGGCCTTGGCTTTGTTAGGGTCGATCTCAATCCCTCTTTTGTTGACTATGAACCCTAAAAGCTTACCTGAAGATACCTCGAATACACATTTCTTGAGTTCATCTTAAGTTGATGCTCTCGAGACCGTTGGAGAACTGTCCGGAGGATTTCTGCATGGCCACTGCTGGTCTTGGACTTAAGAACAAAAAGGAGAAGCTGATAAAGTGGCAGAAAAGGATGACAGCCGGTTCTGGGGGCAAGCGCCAGCCAGAGACAAGAAGAAGAAGTAAAGGAAGAAAAGAAGAGCTTGTAAGGCCAAGAGGGAGACAATGCTCTCCTGCAATACCCTCTCTGCCCTCTTCAATCTGCCCAATGAGGAAGATGAGGAGGAAATATGCTTTACACTCGCTGCCGGGGCAAGCCAGGCCGAAGCTGCGACCACTACTCATGCAACCCAGTTAGGCCAAAAATGGGGGCGCCAGTCACCCGCCAACCACAACATCATTTTCATAGGAGAGTAGCCCTATAAGATACCCTCTCCGGAGGTCAAGGGAGTCCAAATCCCTCCTCCTTCAGGGTTATACACTCAAAGGTGGGGTAGTACCACTGTCCCTTCCTTCCTTGAATTTTTGAAAATGACAAAGGGCAAGCAGCCATGTCAGGATGCCAGCCCTGTGGCCGGGGGCACTCACCTGTAGATTCAGCATCCTTCTAGTGCTCCAGATGAAGCCAAGACTGGCCAAATGGTAGGCAGCAAGGGACAGCAAGAGGATGACACCCAGTAGGAGGGTATAGACTTAGAGTCCGATGAAGCAGGTCCGTCAAGGGCCGCAGCACAAAGACTTTTCCAAACCTAGATGGGCAGAGGAGATGAAGCTATCCATTGTTCGAGCTGGAAGCAGGATAATAAAGCTACTTAAAAAGCTTCAAGCAAGGTTCACTATCTGGGAGATCCTCTCCTTGAGTGAAGAGACCCGACAGGTGATCATCACTGCTCTCTAGATGCCTGCCCAATATGAGGCGTGTTTGGCCGAAACGCTGCCAGAAGCTAATGTGACTTTCACTCAAGAGGACATGTTACTCCCTACTACCAGCCATAACATATCGTTGTACATGAAGGGGCAGTTGAATGGTTGGGAGCTGAATAGAATCCTGGTGGATCCCAGAGCAGCCATCAACATCCTGCCGTATAGAGTATACAAGAGGTACTACTTTAATGTGCGCCTCGACAAAGTCAGAGATATGCGTATCGCCGGCTTCAACCAAAAGTGTGAAGTGCCGCTGGGAGTAGCAGAGTTCACACTCACACTAGCAGACCTCACAACAAAGGTGCGATTTCATGTCATCGACTCCCGCACCTCGTACAAGGCGCTGCTCGGCCATCCCTGGCTACATGAGAATATGGTGGTGCCCTCCACGCTCCAGCAATGCATCAAGTACAACTTGTAAGGGAAGAAGGAAATGATATTTGCTGACCTCCACCCTTTTGAAGTGTTCGAATGTCACCTGCTGGATGCTCCGCTGTATGTAGAACGGCCGCAGAAGACCTCTGAAGCCAAGACCCCTACCGAGGCATCAAAAATTACCTCTGGCGACGACTGGTTTC
The DNA here is from genome assembly GCA_024336825.1 of Amorphophallus titanum. Taxonomy (NCBI): domain Eukaryota; kingdom Viridiplantae; phylum Streptophyta; class Magnoliopsida; order Alismatales; family Araceae; genus Amorphophallus; species Amorphophallus titanum. The sequence continues at coordinate 5,176,711 of JANBPO010001371.1, read as the reverse complement.
CACCATCACTGCCAGGGTATGTCAAACCCAAGATGGTCTCACATATAGCCATCACCGGGGATGTAGGCAGAGCCGTACCTCCTGCCACCTACCCAGAAACCAATGAAGCTAGGGTCGATCAGCAACATGACCACATAGGGGTCCCAGAATGCCTTACCAAGCCAATTCTTGGCCTCGATAATGTCACTGTCGAGCCTTTCAAAGCTTGAGTGGTGACGCAGATAGACGGCCCCAGCAGCTTGTTTTATACAACTGAGGAGCACCCTACGCGGGAGGACACCGATTGTCATCTGCCCGAAGATATAGAGAACCCGTTAGTTCCCGTTCAGTGGTTGGCATTTACAACAAATCGGATGGCCAGGATGTTCCAGAAGTAGCACATCCCCTCCAGCCAGCCTCGTAAGAAAAAGGAAGCATTCCAGAAGCTGTGGTATCCCCAAGCCTGGACAAAGAATTGAGATGTGTCTCTCAACACCCAGGGTTGGGCTTCACCCTTGAAGAATACTATTACAGCGGGCGCTATGAAGTGGACACCATCTCTGCTTTCTACCCGACTGAAGGCAGCTCACTGGGGGCAACTTTCGATGAGTACTCAGCAAAAGCTGAACATGTTGAATCGACTCAACCAAGAGACTCGAAAACAGAGGCCGTAACTCCTTGCCGATGCTGGGAGTAATTTTACCCTGAAGATTTTACCCTGAAGAAGCAACTCTTCAAGCCAAATTTGACACGGCCAGCAGTAGCGAGGCCGACACACACACACACACACACACACACACACACACACACACACACAGAGAGAGAGAGAGAAGCAAGTTTGATATGTAAGAATAATCCTCTCAAGTGCGAATATCCACCAGAAAGTTAATGGAAACACTATTCCAAGAAGTTGAAAGAATTTGTCAAGCATGAGACTTATAGGCACATCATTCCAAGAATCTGGAAATGGAGATAGATAAATCATTCCAAATGTTTCAGATACTGAGAGAAGTTATACACATGAGAAAGCGTCATTTTCTTTTCAGGTAGCATGATTGTGAAGGACAATGAAAACAGAAAAGAAGAACAATGCGAAAGTGAGATAAGCGAACCTCCTCTGAAAATTTGAGCTACTGTCTGTAAAATATATGTTCCCTTCATTATCAATGTCCAAATCGTTTGTAAACCTCAATGGCACACCTTCAGCTTCCGTGGCAAGTGGTGTAGCCAACCCCCCTTCTGGTCCCACCTTTAATAGTCCAAAATATGCATCAGCTATATAGAGATCTCCTGACTTCTTATCAAACCGGATACCCAATGGTCGTCCACAGATGTGCTCATTCTTTAAATAACTTGATGGTGATGGTTTGGGATCACACAGCTCAGACCTACATGAAAACAAAACAGCAACAGAAGCATAATTAACGGAATGAAATCAGCAGGTTCTAAGTCACTAACACCTTTAAACAGGGAACAAATGGAGGAAAGTTCAAACTGCTTGCCGCATGTGTCTTCCCAGCGGTAACAGATGCCCCGGTCTGTTGCTCCAAATTGTGCAAAATTAAATAGCATAATCAGCCTTCTGTCCCTTGCAAGATCATTTTCTCTTCTATCTTCGATTAACGCCATGAAATGACATGTAAGTTGCAGAAAGGTGCCCGACAAGAAGCACCTAACCAGATTGCCTTCATGTATGGAAGTTGCAGACTTCCAAATAGACCACCAAACCAGTTTCTCTACGGCTCCTCCCACAATGTGGGATCTTCACTTTTAAGCAAGACACAGAACCACCGCATTCTAGCATTCAGCAATCGGTCACTTGTACAGTACCGGCAAGCAAGCTACCCCTGTGCTGCTTCGTGTCCCCTGACCTTAACACTCCTTACCACAGCTAATCAAACCCACATCTAGACACGCAAACCGTGTACTGAACTCATCATTTCCCGTTGGTCAGCATCGATTAACAAGCCACATCTTCCAAAAATCAAATCTTTTGGGGGAAAACCAAGAGTAAAAGGTTCAAACTTTCGAGCAGAACAGCAGAGATGAAAGGACCGCAATAACATGGGGGGTGCCGCTCTGCGGCATCTGCTCACCTGTTGGGAGACGTGTAGGCGAAGTCCTTCCAGGAGGTGCCGTCCCAGAAGAGCACCCTGCCGTCGGCCACGCCCGTGTAGGGGCCTCTCCCCTGGGGGTCGAAGGCCACGCTCTCTGGTCCCTGCACCTGCCCCTGGAAGCGCAGCTCCGCCCTCTGGAGGAGGTTCTCCGGGTCGCGCACCGTGGGCAGCTCCGACCACGGCGGCTGATCCACCGGGTAAGCCTCGAAACCGGGGAACTCCACCATGGCGCCCTGCCTGAAGGGGTCCAGCCCGCAGTACACCGCCAGCGCCAGAAACGCCCAGGCCAGCACGCCCACTGCCCGCATCGCCGCGCACCTCACACACACACACACACACACACACAGAGAGAGCTCTGCGTCTGCAGAGGCCACTAATACTGGCCAAGGCCACTGGTTTTAGAGGGCAGGTGGCGAGGAAGTAGAGGAAGAGAGAGCTCCGCGTCTGGCCAAGGCCATTGGTTTTAGAGGGCGGCTGGCGAGGAAGTAGAGGAGGTAGCTGTGGGCCTGTGGCTGTAGCCCGGACCGGAGGGAGGAGATTTTATCTTGTTTCAAAAATCTGACGTCAGGTTTGTCCGGAAACCTTATGAAGGATGAATATCTACTCTTATCCTACAAATTTTACGTCTGTATTGTAAAGTCGCAGACACAGCGCGCAATTGGATTTACCTGTTTAGACATAGTTTGTCTATCCGGTGCGAGTTCTCTTGATGACCTGACTCGACTCAAGTCGAGATCGAGTCGATCAGATTGTGGGTCACCAGTGGATCGGTTTATTATTTTAATACAATACAATATTATATTTTATATATAATATTCATGGTTTTAATGACATCATATGTGTTTCTTTGGTTCACTATGGTTTGATGATGCCTATGTCATATCTATTAGATAAGTCAGAGTCTATGCTCACGTAATCATTTCATCGAACAGATGTGTGCATATGCATTTCATCAAATAGATTGTGCGCATTTACACTTTGTCGAACAAATTGCATGCATATGCATTTCTTCGAATAGGTTGTGTGCACGTACATGTTGTCATAGGTTAATAGTCAGTGCATACTCATAGAGGTTGGAGCATATGTCCAAGTGTGCAAGACCAAGGACGATGCACATCCAGTCTGTGCAAGGCCAAGGTCGATGCACATCTAGTCTGGGCAAGACCAAGGTCAATGCACATCTAGTCTGTGCAAGACCAAGTTTGATGCACATCACTGTAGCACATACTAAGGTCAATGCTAGTGTGTACTTAGTGCATAGACAGGTCTATGCACATCACTATAGCACATACTAAGGTCGACGCTAGTATGTAAATAGTGCATAGGTAGGTCTGTGCACATCATTGTAGCACATACTAAGGTCGATGCTAGTATGTACTCAGTGCCTATGCAGGTCTGTGCATATCACTATAGCATATGCTAAGGTCAACGCTATTATGTACTTAGTGCATATGCAGGTCTGTGCACATCACTGTAGCACATGCTAAGGTCAACGCTAGTATGTACTTAGTGCATATGTAGGTCTGTGCACATCACTGTAGCACATCTAAGGTCGATGCATATTTGCCCTATCATGCATTTGAAGTCAGAGCACATTCACTCATGTCTGAGCATACATCTTTATGTCAGAGCACCTCCATTCAAGGTTGATGCACATGTTCATTTGTAATGCATGAAAGTCCGAGCACCTTCACACAAGGTCGGTGCACATTTGCATCCTGTCTCATATAAGTCCGAGCATTTGTGCCAATATGCAATAAAAGGTCGGAGCACCTTTACTATAGAGGTCAAAGCACTTTGTGTGTCATGTCTTCTAAGGTTTAAGCATATCTTGCATCCAGCATAATAAGGTCTATGCATCTCTTCCAAATCTTCATATAAGGTCTACGGACATATTGCATCATGCATGCAAGGTCTGCGCACATCCTGTTAGACTTCACTTAAGGTCTATGCACATTTCTCATCCTGCTCAATAAGGTCTGAGCACATTGTGCCTTGTGCATAACAAGGTCGATGCACATTGTCCTTGGGCTATAGAAAGGTCGATGCATGTTTTATGTCTGGGCACATGTTGCATCAAGGTTGATGCACATGTATAGACCGAAGTCTGTGCACATGTTAGTGATGGTAAACAAGGTCGAATCACATTTTGCTTCATGCATAATAAGGTCGATGCACATTTCTCAATGTGCCTGGAAAGGTCTGAGCATATTTTAATATTGGCACTGTCAAGTCTATGCACGTACTGTAGCTTGCACCGTATAAGTCAGAGCACATTGATTATGTCTCATGATCACATAGTGTTTGATGAAATGCTTTCTATCCTATTGGCAGGATCTTAAGTGTGAAGAGCCCCAGGGCTACTGAAAGAACCAGGATCGAACACCTGGGAGGTATAAAGGCGAACCTAATCCTCTACTCGTGCAAGCTAAGTAAAGCATGTGACCCCAGATCCCTTTGAGGGGAACATGAACCCAAGAAGCTTGTGATTGGGCACGTGATCCAAGGCAAAGTCAAGACTAGAGATTCTGCCACATGGACAGCTTATCCCCGGCATCTACCACGTGGACTACTAGTGGCACATCCCGATCGACATTCTTTAGGCGGGAAACGTGTTTCCCACGCGCCAGCTCTCGTGAGGCTATATAAAGAGGCCAGATCTTTCATATCGACCGATAGAAGAAGGGAATTAGAAAAATCGGAGAGAAGAGCAAGGAAGCTCGAAGAGAGAGAGATCAGAAGCAGTCTGAGAGAGCAAGAGAAGCAGAGAGAAGAGAAGCCAAGGAAGAGAAGAGTTCATGAGAGGGTTTTTGGAAGAGAAAAATAGAGTGCCATAATCTGAAGAGGTGTTTTGACTGAAAAGAGAGAGAGAGCAGAGAAAGAGAGAGAGAGTGAGCAAGAAAGAATATAGAGGCAGTGTGAGCTTGAGGATCTGCGCTCCTATCAGTTCCTGGATCAGATCCAGAATAGTTCAGAGAAAGTGCCCCACTACAAGTGCCGTCACGTCGAAGCATGACGTAAGGCTATGACTAGTGAAGGCTCACAAGACATAGAGACTCAAAACACGAGTGCTAAAGTATAGACAGGCTAATCAAGCACTGTCACCCGTACTCCAGAGCACCAATGGCAACAAGGCCACTGCCAACAGGGCAAGGCAACTGGACCTACTCATGTAACGATCCTTGAGTCAGATGACTCAGAGGCAAGATCATCACGAACAATGGAACAAGCCACCAATCAGGCTACTCCTAAGCCAGAGGAAATAGCTCTCTGCAGGAAACGACTCACGGAGACTCGAGGGGACACCAAGAACCCTCAGCACACCTGGACACACAACCGAGGTAGGATAATACCCTGAGGCATCCAGAACACTGTCTTGAGCTGGACAGAACCGTCGAGACATAGACAAGGTCGCCTGTCAACCCCTGGTCTCACCGGGTTGACTGGAACCAAACACAACACACACGTAGACACACACAGACATCACACACAAGCACTCTTGGCTATCCCATCATGGACACATCCCTCATAGGATGTCAACAGACATCTACGGGTCACGAGTAAACCATGAGATCAAGCCAAGACAAGCAAAAACTGGAGCGGTGGATAATGACAGAGGCAGCTCTAGATAGAGTCGTTAGGGTACTGTCGCAGTTAGGGAAAAGACCGCACCCAGTCGCCTAAATCGACCGATCCAGAAAGCTACCGACACAC